>VZTG01009086.1:0-92432 GCA_013397845.1 Melanocharis versteri
CAGCTTGAGTGGCCTTAATTTCCTCATTGAGTTTTTAAACTCCAGACACAGGTTCAAGAAAACACAAAGCACTTGATGACTAATTTCAGCTTTAATTAAACTCTGTATTAAGATACATCTATATAGTGGTGGAAAATAAAGTTAGGTCCGCAACCTCTCTTATTTAATTGAGAAATTACAGCAGTTCAACAGCTTTGGAAAACATCGCATGCCTTAAAAGAGATCTGCATTGCACAAATAACTGTCATAATGCTTTAAGTGAATCAAGTGCTCCAGAACCAGCCCTGAATAACAGTCTGGTAGTCCTGTGTTCACCAAATATGTAGAAGGCATTCAGAAACATTGTTCCTAAATATGTCCTTATTTCTAGAGATGAGATTATTTACTCCTGCATCTTTACAGCACCTTTACTGACACTAATCTCCATTTTAGCTGCAAAGCTTTTGGGCCCAGATTTGGGGTAACTGCAAAATGGAAGTCAGGCTAAGTCCAGGCTGCAAATTTGAGCTCTCACATATTTTCTGATATGGGCTAATGGTATTTAATTGATCTCTTTCATGGAATGTAATAAAAGTGTGCTTAGCTAGAAATTAATGGCATTTTTTGAAAACTTCTGACATTTTTGTCACAGGCTGGGTGTAACCATCAACACATGGTACTCCAGCCCACAAATAGTAGGACATAATTTCTGAGTGCTAATACATGCAAGCACAATGGGCTGCTCAAAAGGTGAAATGTTGCTTATCTCAGTGGTATATTAACTTTAGCAATCATCCATGCAGAAAAAAGTTATAAAAATGAGATTTGACACTGTTTCTACAGGTTCTGGGCTTAGGAATTGCAGGAAGAATCTATACTCACCTAGAGTTCATAGCACTCCTTATATTTTCACTTTAATGTGTCAATGCTTTTCTTTCCCCAGGTCATTTTAAGAATAAATATGCCATGCATAATTCTCTTCTAAGCCTATTTCAATGAGAAACAATGGTGAAATGGCTTTGAAATAATGATGAATTGGGCATGTGGCACACGAATGTGTGCTTCGCCTGCGAGTGCCTTGTGGACACACTGTGTGTCTCTGAAGCAAATCTTACTCATATTCCATTATTATTCTTTTCAGCAAGGAATATCTCTTCTGCTAAGCATGGTCCTCCTCACCCTGGGCCCCTGTTCTGCATTTTATGGCAATTCTGTTTCCCGGTTCTGTTCCCATCCATTTTTACCCCGCATTCTAAAATAGGAAGGACCCTGATATGAGTCTGTTGCTGTTACTTGGTGGCTGTGTCAGAGTTTCCTAGCATGGTATGTCTCAACAGCAGAAAATGAACATTGCAACAGTACGGAGCTGTGGCTTACAGCAAATCAACTGTTACAATTACGCTATCGCATTGAGCTACTTTAGCATTTCTTGTTGATGAAGCCTTCCAGGGGCCCTAACTATGTTTCATAATTTTTCTGGTTTTACATGTCAGATGCATCTTACTCACTTGCCTCTTCCCCTGCACAAGTTCTCCCTGGAATTCTCTGGGAGATGTCGATGTGGATAGCAGAAAAATGGGCCCTTGATGTGTACTGTGCCTTGAAGGCATGTAAAGAGAACACTGGTCAGGACACTGGTGAGGCCTGGGTGCCCAATTTCTTTTCAACAGGGAATCAGTTTAAAACCCTGTGAGAATGCTTGCCCAACCTCCCAGATTTCTTTATAGGCATTGTACAGCCAGAACATACAAACCATCTTGGGTTGTGTCAAGAGTAGGGTCCTTTTGAAAGCTAATGGTTGAGTGCAAAGGTCCTGCTTTTGGCTTCTCACGAATCATAAAATAAGATAAGCTATGTACAGTACTAAATAATAAATTCTAAAAGTGTGTGTGAAACTGTTCATAAGCAATTGAATCCTAACAGAATTATCTTCAAATACATTAATACTCTTGTCAGCTGAAAGCCAGTAGTAACATACTTATAAAATGGAAAAAGCTGAAAAAAAGAATCAGCCTTGCTAAAGTAGGAAGAAATTGAAAAGCTGTAGACCGTGTCTATTTTTATCTGGGTATAGTAAAAATCCCTCATCTACTTTATTCACTCTTGCTATAACCAAGGAGAAATTTGGTAACAGGATCTAAAAGACAATGTCATGTATTGGATGGCACATTACTACATTAATAGCACATTTCTGTGTTAATACTGATTGTGAACATATCTGTCTTTTATAGCTGAAAAAACTCAGAGGCAAACGTGACACTCACCTCTTCCTGAGCTCAACACAGTGCTCATCTTCACCAGCCACATATCAACCAGGCACTGAGCAGGTATGCAGAAGCCTTCATTTGCAGTGCACGCTGTAGTCTATAATCATAGTAATCCTGTAAGGCAGTGCTCCATGGCTGCCAAAGATTGATTAAAAAACTGGAAATATTACTTTTTTTCCCTTCCCAAATGATGCCCAGGGCAAAATGTGTTTCTTTGCCAGATAGTTTCAGCTCTCTGTGAATTAGCTTCCCAGACGCAGGTAACCAGACACATTTCTAAACTGGCATTAAAGGTCTGGCCTCTGGTTTTCACTTTTTCAACCTGTCAAATATCTTCCAGATTTAGAGACTACATGCTGTGGACCACTGCTGAGCAGCAAGGGGAAAGTCTGTCAAGTAACCCTTCAGGTCTCTTTTCATTTGGGTCACTTGTAGCTCTGGCCAGCATAGCTTGACAGACTAACACAGAATTAGGGCAGGGACTGGACTGTGCTTAGGTGCTTTCTGCTGCAATGCTGATGAAAACAGCCTTTGAGCTGAAGTGATCTCCATTGCCAAAAGGCAAAGAAATCCAACATCTCAATGCAAAGACTGTTGTCACAGTCATCTTCAAACAGTGCCACACTACTCTGAAATGCAATTCACTGCTCAACAGCAGGGGAATTCAGTGCCCTGTAAATGCTTCCTCTCTGCATCATACCACAATTAAATGTCATAAATATGTAGGAGCCACTGAGGCATATAGACAGGAATGCCCTCAGCAACACTGGGAGTTTCCCGCAAGCCAGGGACAAGGTAGAATATTAAAGAAGTTCAATTCTTATGAAAGAAAGCAAAAGGAGATACAATCTCTTTAAATGTGCAGGCCAAAGCTAAGGTTAGGAGGTGGGGGCACACAATGGGGTTGGGCAGCTGGCTCTGAGCAGTGGTCTGATCCTGCTTTGAGCCACTGCTGCCGAGCACAACCAACACAGCATTGTGGTGTGCTTCAGTGCACTCCATGCCAGAGTCCTGCAGACATGTCTGGCCTTTTGGACTAGCAAACAGAGCTCTGCTGCTCCACTGAGGCTTTAACATTCACTCCATTAGGATCTGGAAGGAATCCATCCTACAGCTTTGGTCTCCAGTTGCTTATTTGTTATTTATTATTGTTTTTATTATGGTAGCCTTAAACGGCCCAAACATACAAAGGTACCACAGGGTTCAGCCTTGACGAGAAGCAGATGAGGAGGCAGACCCTGCCTACAGCAATAAAATGCAGAAAGCTGATGTAGCAATACAGAAAAGCTTTTGTGTGGTTTCCTTCTCACTACCCCATCTGTTGGTTCCTAGGGATGTAGGAGACAGAGTCCTGGTACTGCTTTGCTGTATTGCTATTAGGAGGACATACTTTCAAGGCAGAAGAAACTGCAAGCAGCTTCTGCCTCCTTTGGCCAGAGACAGATTCTAATAGTACTGTTGCATTCAGAGGCACCTTGTATTACCAATAATGTACTGTGATATTCACAGCGCTACTGCTCATGCAAATATAAAATGAGAGGTATAAAGATCTGGCTCTAATCATCATTTATCCACAATTGCCTTGTTTGTGCCAGGTTTTAAACTTCACACTTCAGCCGCTTTGTGGGGAGGAAGATTTTTACCACAGCTCTGTTCACAACAATTCAAATTCATGGTTCAATTTCTGCTGGGGAATATGTAAAAAGTTCTTCTCCCATATGCAGAAGTGGCTGAAGAGATCTTGCTCAACCATAGCACAGAGTGCTGTACCCCACTGCACAACAGAAGCTGAACTCAAGATGTTTCAGCAAACAAAATTACACAGTTCAGGAAATTAGAAGCCTGCTAAAAGCAAGGATTGTAATGGAAAATATTTTGCAACCCCTACTCTAGCTGTTTCTAGAGAGATAAGCAGAGGATAGCCAAACTGAAATCCAGCTAAAACATCTGGACTAATTATTCTGCAGAATGTCCCATAGAATTTTTATTAGAAACACAGTCAGTGCCCTTGAGAGCCCAATGTAATATAAAAGCAATGTGAGTCTATTGACTCAAGCCACCTACAGAACCAGCAATACCACCTCCCTCAGCGTTTTCACTACACCAAGAGGTTTCCCATTCAAATTCAGATCAGAGCCAGCTCTGTTTTGCTGGTTAGCTCTGACGAAATTGTATCAGAGGAGATCTGACTTAATGCTGATTTTAATAACCCTTTTTAATTTTTTTCTTTTTTTTTGATGGAGGCAGAGACTGCCCTAAGTAATATACTTTTAAGAAGTACCAGTATTAATAATATAAATACAGAAGTGACAGATACATTTGTAATTGCACAGCTAGTCTGTGATATTGGCATAGCAGAAAATATTTCTAACCCACAACACTGTCAGTAAGAATGACTATAGGTAACCTGGGATTAGTTACTTCCTCTAAAATTGGAAATTGCTGAAATTACTCAAATTACCAGAGCTGTTTGGAAACACTGTATACACATACCACTTGTCCTATGTGCTGTTTGGGAATATATTAACTAATGGCAAATTATTTGGTCAGTTAGGTGATAGACAGTTATGGACTATCCCTAACTGTCAATTACTATATCAGAGACAGTTTTTCATCTAAATCTGATTAAAAGACCATTTATGTTTCCCAAGTTTACAGAATACAGCAGATGTGGATCTGAATGATGTTACCTTTTCTAATAGATACAGGACACATGGTATAGTGTGGTATTAAAAAAGTTTTGGGCCAAGATTTTAAAAAATGGGAGCCTAATTTTAGGATTCCACCATCCATATTTAGTGTTGGAACTCAACAACCTTTTTTCACAGAGCTCCAGCAGGTCCTATCGAAATCAGTGGGTGTCAGAGCTTTTGGAAGTTGAACCACTAATTCAGGAATCCCAAGGGAGAGTTAAGAGCCAAATTTTCATCTCCTCATGTTTGAAAATCTGGGGATAAGATTCTGTGTGTACCAAAATTCCAGTCCACTTCAATGAAGCAAGGATTTCCTCTAATCTGGAGCTGGTTTATGGAAAAAAACAGGTTACCCTGAGAGGCACAACCAAAAGCAGGTGATGTAGGCCCTTCCAGCACACAAAAGTATAATGTCATCCCAGACATGCCAGGAATTTTATAGAATAACTGTTCTGCTATTTCAGATTTTTTCTGACATTTTTGGCCGGCTGGTTAGAATATTTATTGTTTTTAATTTTGCTATATTCTGAGCATTCTTACACACATGAAAGTGAAAGACAATTTTCGCCTGTGGGAGGACATGCTCCAAGTCAGTACTGTACATATGTGATGCAATGGGAAAATGCAGAGACTTTCACAGCTTATCAGCTTCCAAGACAGTTGTATTACAGGCATGTTCAGGGATTGGAAGTGCAGTTCAAGCGGTCTTGGAGCGTAATTGATTTTTCTCTAATTACTATTATTGAATGTCCCTCAAAATAGCTTTCCATAGAGCATTTCTGCAACTACTACAGGAAGGAAGAGGGGCTTCTTGAAAGCAGAGAAGTGAGGCAGGGAGTGACATGCAAGACCCAAAGCTGGTCTCTGCCCTTTGCTCATCCCTTCCTCTTTGTGCCCATGGGGCACCTTGGAGATTCAGGTCTGCTTCCAGAGCTGCTGCTGGCAGCTGAGACTACACTGCAATCAGGACGTATTTATACACGTTATATCCTGATGGATGTGAAACTCTGGAAGACAGGCAGATTCACTCCCCACCTATGTCATCAAAACCAGAGTTACGCCCAGTCAGGCCAGCAGCAAGCCCTTTGGCTCCACCTGTGATGAATCATGCCAGCGTGGAACTTGATTCTTCAGGACAGATAATATTGTAGCTCGAATATTTAATAAACAAGGCTGGGCTTGAGCTTCCTCTGGGTAAAACCACACAGGGTCCCTTTCAGTTTCAGGAGGTGAGAACCAAAATGATACTCTGTCTCCAAACAAAAGCTCACTTTTATCAGTTTCCAGGATTTTCCTAGTGCCAATGTTGTGGTTCTCATTTTTCCACAAAAACATTGCTAGAAATGGAGCCATCTCTTGAAAACTTCCAGGATTTATAGCAACTGGCAGCATGTTCAATACGTAATTGTTTTTTGGAACAATCATAATCTTATTAGTTGTCAGTCTCCCCTACCAAGATAAATTTAAAGGAAATCAATCTGCTGACACTTCCCTGATAATTCTGGCAGTTCTAACCTTTAAATTTAGCAGTTGCACTGAGTGTATACTTGAGGGTGTGAAACCCTAAGGCTTCCAGTTAAGAATTAAACACTTAACTACTAGCAGTGAACAAAGACCATCCACTGGCAAAAGCCCTGACTTTGTCCTATTGGGATTACAGGAAGATATTGAAGCAACTTTGTCAACAAGTTCAAGCAAAGATTTAATGCAATTCTCTGGATGGGTAACAAACATCAGAATTATTTTATACTGCTTTAAACAAAAAATATGTTGTATCTCCTGACCTTCTTCCCTGGGTCCTGTGGTGATAGAAGGAGGTTTCAAATCATAAATTATCTATACTTTGGGACTGGTAAAGGTTTTGAGTTATCTGACTATGTTTACAAAGTACCCCTGCTTAGTGTTAGCTGGATTTATTTCTTGAGTGGAAATTCAACTGGTCTGGCTGCATATCGAATGCTGAGTAACTACTTCTATTCTTGAAATTCTAATCTTTGAGAGAATGAAAATCTTGCGATCAAAAATCCAGTTTACCCAATAACATTAGATTAGTAATGATACCGCCAGCAGTATCACCATTACTGCTAATGGTGACAAAGTATTATTTTGGCTGCATGGTCATAGACATCCAAACGAAGATCTGCTATAAACTCTGCAACCATTTGTTTGCAAAATTAGGCCCACTGAACACACACATGAGTGTATGAATTTAAAATATAAATATAGAGGTTAGATATGATCAGAACACTTAAGAGGTATTTGTGTGGCACATTTATGTGCCGTGCAGTGTGTGCTCAGCACAGCACAGATGCCTGTGTGCCGTCACACCAGCCGTGTTCAGAGGGGTGAACAGGTGTGGGGCTCTGCAGCCAGCCTGGAGAGACAAGTCATGTCTCGGAGGGGCAAACCCTACAGATCACTCAAGAGATTTACAGGTGAGTCAAAACGAGGGTTAACCTCGCCCAAGTGTCCAAATCCGCGGCACTGAGTGGCTGCATTCAACCTGGTCTGCAGAGATTCGACAGAATACTTTCCCGCAGTTACTGCTTGTTGCTGTCTGGCCACTTTGTAACCTCTTTTCAGCTGTGCAATTATGCAATGAATACACAACATCTGTTTTCTGTGATGTTTGAAACACGCCTCATCAGTGTTTGAATGAGAGGATATGCTGGTGAGCAGCTCTGGAAGGCTGATGCAGCAGCGGACAGCGCTGCCTTTCCACTGATAGCTCTGGCATTCTCGCAGCAGCCAACGCGGTCACAATGGTATGCGGCTGGCATTTGCTGATTGGAATTTATTGATACAACTCATTAAAGAGGAGTCTATTCGAGAATGCCCCCTCCTTACACTGGAATGTTTCACAAGCAGGAAATACATCCTCAGCCAGCCAGAATCTGGATGTTCACTACACTACTGCTGGGGAATAGGGGACGGTGCAGCTGGCAGAGCTGATGGCACTTTGCAAAATGGTTGAATCTTGGTGGTAGAGAGGAGAAAACGGCCTGATTTTGTATTATATTCTCTTTTCCCAGCACAGTTTGGGTCTTCTTTTTTCCTTCCCTAGCTAAATCAAAGCTACAGTTCCCTGTAGGTACTCTGAGGGGGAGACACTACAAGAGCTGTTGAAACTAAAAGAGAGCTAAAGAAAAACAGGTATAAAATATCCATTAATATATTTGGGTTAGAAATCAAAGGAAACTTCTGGGCATGAGAGGATGAGAGACAGAACTAGATTCTAATAAGAAAAGAGGAAAGAAAAAATTCATCTCATTTGTGGGTGGGATTAGAAGACACAGCTGACTGCAGAAGCTGAAAACCACACTTGAAAACTTTTCCCACCAACATTTTTCTGTCTCTTCCAGGAGATGGAAAACAGTGGCATTTTCCAGATGTGGCTCAAAAGGATAGCTCTAGCTCTCTGGCTGCCTGATTACAACTGCAGCTCTGAATCCCAGATCCATGACTTTAGGGTGACCATCTGGAGCCTGAACTGGACATTCATACACATTCTTCACAGCCTAGGGATAGGAAGCCCTTCTTTAGGCATCAGGATGTGGAAATATGGGCCCCTGCATTGGTATGATACAACTTGGTGTATCATCTATTGCTCACAGTGGTGCTACTAAATGTCCCCTTCCCAGAGCTTCTCAGTCCAACTCATAATTCAACTTATAAAGGCACATCCTTTAGCCCAAGTTCATATTATGAATTGTAATACTGAAAATTATTTTTATCATCCTTCAGAACAAAATCATTACTTTCCATTTATTGATTTTTGTCTTCCTCTCTTCGCCCCAAGAAAAAATACACTTCCTGCAAAGACAGGAATTATTCCCCAACACTTTAACTGAATAGCAGATTTCTACACAAAAACCATGGGCAGGCAATTTTTGAAGAACTGTGATTAACTGACAGAAGAAATCCAATGTGATTTTCTTACCTTGCTAAAGCACATGAACTAATATTTGAACTAGTATTCTTTACAAAATTCAGCATTAGAAACTGGATTTTGAACACTTGAAATCTTGATTGAATTTCCTCAGCAGAGATTAAATCACTGAAACACTGTTCATTGTATAAATAATGCTGGAGAAAATCAATCCTGAACTAAGCACCAGTAACTATTACTAAGATTTAGGTAGATCTTTTACAAAGTGTCACACTTCAGAATTTAGTAGTTAAAAATACTGTTTATATCTCAAGACAAATTACAGAGCAGGAATTAATCTCTATCCATATTCTTATCCATTTAAGTGAGTGATGACAGGTACTGTATAAACATCAACATATGTGATAAACCGAGTTGATTTGAATTCACTGATCTCACTGAGGAAGTTATTGTGCTGGAAGGTATTTCGAGAATCAGGCAAATACAGTCAATTGCCTGACTAGAATGAGTCTTGCTCACCGTTTGGTGACTACAGTCTCCTCCTGGCCGACCACACGTGCTATTGAACAAAGAGCACAAGCAGCTGTTTGAGCCATGCCACTCAGCCAAGGCCCAGGTGTCTGCTCCCCTAAGATTTTGTAAACTATGGCTTGCTACTCAAGGGAGTTTTTGTTTCAGGAGATTGCTCTGCCATGGCAGCTAAATCCCACTTATGAATGAAAACATTCACCAAGTTCCTCTTGTGTCAGGTATTTTTCCCTCTGTTACACGTCCCATGCTAATTATAGAATTATCTGAAGGGCTTTCTAAGTGAAAATGACTGTAAAACACAGTTCAGTTTTGCAATTACATTTCCACTTTCTATCCTGTGAGGCTAAAGATTAACTGATTTCATTCTAACATGCTAGTTTTTTGATAACTTCATGATGTTTCCTAATCTCTGACTAACTTCCAACTGATGAGTTAGCTGCTGTAAAATAGGTAACAAAATATCATGATGAATAACTTTTCAATGAAAACAGTGAGAGAGAAAGGCGGAGAAACAGAGTATGTAGAAACAACTCTGTTTCGCTGTGATTCATAGGAATACCAGGCAAAGTTGTTGACTAGTTTTAACTATAAGAATACTTCTCATAATTTTTGATGACTTCTAACATATTTCAGTGTCTTAATGTTTCAAAACTTCCATGCTGACATTTTGGGAATTAAATGTTCTTGCTTTCATTTGAAAACATTTTACCAAGGAGGAAAAGAATGTTTAAAAATATTAAGAGTCAATATCTAAATGACACTCAAATGTTTTTTTTTCTTTGATAATTTGCAAAACATAACCACTTTTAGGTTGTCTCAGATTTGGGATGCTTGCTTTCAGCATTTTGATATTTTCAGAAAGAGAATATTGATTCCTGAGCAGGAAGTTGGCACCTGAATTTTAGGAACCAATGATGCACACAAGCCAACTATGGGGTGATCTTCATGCTCATTTCATCACGAAATTCTGTCTTTCAGACTCTTCCCAGTACCAGTATCCAATAAAGAGCATTTTCTTCTATTTTTCCTCCTTGGAATTGTTGAGTATCCAAGGATGAAAACAGCACTGCTCCCTTCCCCTGGCTGCTGCAGGACCATTGATGGAAGAGCTCTGAGGAAGCTCTCTGTGCTGAGCTGCTCTGCACATTTGCTGCTCTCCAAGGGAATCAGATCAACTGCGTGTAGTAGGAACTCTTCCAGGCGAATTAGAGAGTCCCACTGTGCCCGCATTGACTACCCCATTGTTCCTCACAGCGGCAGCCCGTCTGATGCCCCAGGAAGTGGTAGAGATGTGGTTCGAGTCCTGTGAGCTCTTCAGAGCATGAAAAGTAAATCTGACCTGTCCCGAAAGAATTTGAACTAGCTGGTGCATATGCATATATTTCTGTCCTAAGATTATTTGGGTCCATCCTTTGCCATGTGAGATGTGGAGCAGGGATACAGACCCAGTTCAAGAACAGTTGAGCTCTGAAGGATGCAGTTGAAATGGTATGTGAGTTCAATGAAAAATTTCTGGCAATTATGGATGGCAGTGGCCAATTAAATGAAAGGGAGGGCAAAAAACATTATCATAAACCCTGTACTGAGAGGGAACAAATATTCTCAGTAGACTAAAAACAGCATTGCCTTGCACTGCAGCATCCTTGTTAATTGTGTCAGCCTGTTCCTGGTAAAATGGGACCCAACACCCAGTAGTTAGTTGTGCCTATGTTTTGCAGTATTGACTAAACTAGATTTGACAAACACTCATTAATCCCGTAACTGCCTTCCATGACAGATCAGAGCATGCCCTGATTTGACTTAAATTTGCTGTTGAAGATCACATACTGAGTCAGACACCAGTGGAATCCAGGAATCCTTCTTCTGTCTCCTGCATTACCCACCCAGAACTCCAGCTGGCAACTGATTTCATCAATCATTTCAGTGTTTAGGGGGTGCCAGTCACCAGACTGCAGGGTCCAGGAGGAAAAGTTACCTCAGTGCTTATGAAAACAGGAAGAACTGCATTCCCTGCGCACGGCTGTGTGCATACATAGGCTTTTTCAAGAAACTTCTCATCAGATGACAACCTCAGTCCTAAACAAAGGAGAAGGCAGCTCTCTGATGCACTGAGCATGGCTTGTTTCCTTAGAAAACTCTGTAGAGATATTTCAATACATCCATTTAGACGTTTTCAATAAATCTGCATTTTTTCAGACTTGCCAAATACTGCCCAGGTAGGAGCCATCATATAAAAACTGCACAGGGTGCAATTAAAGACTGTAATTCTATTCAGATACACTGGGGACTTAAAGCTATGCAGGTAATCTTAATTGTGGCATTTGCTATCTGCTTTGTGTTTGACCTTGTAACCTAAATAATTTTCTCTTAATATAATTTTGGGAGGGTGTGGTATGCACTTCCGAAAGACTGTGTAGCCTTCTTCATCTGCTGCAGACTTTCTGTAAGTAACTGGCAAATATTCAGCTAAATGAAGCCCCTCCAGCAGTCTGGATGAAGAACATGTGTGTGCTCAGGCCTGAGAATGTTCTCGGTGTTAGTCAATGCAGTAACCTTTGGCCGCAAATGACACAACCTCTGCTGGTGGCTTGCTGGCATTTGTGTGTGCCTGCATGCGATGGAAGGCCTGAAGTCTGGCTGGCTGCCTTTCTTTCGTGCTGTTTTTATAAACTGCCTACCATAGAATCTCTAAGCTCCCTCCATGATAACTGAAATATGAAGAAATTAAGATAACATAGTACCTGAACATGCAAAATTCCGAAGTTCAATTGTGATTATGCCTGTGTCAAAACTGTAAGATTTGGTCATACATGTTGATTATTAACAAGGGTCTCAACTTCCAGGCTGTTCTAAATTTTTATGTTGATTTTCTAAACCCCAAGATTAAGCTATTTTGCACAATCAAACACTTGATGACCTCTTGCAAGCACAGATTTTATCAGCTGTCTACCTTCTGTGCTTGCAAAGTCTTAGGGATAAATTCCATCTTGCAAAATATATAGACTGCTTTCTGTCACCTTAAAATAGACAGTGGTTCTGCCACAGAAATGTGAAAAACAGATTATTGGTTGGACATTGTGGGGTTATTACTAATGCATCATTTTCTTGGAACTGATTAATCAGGAAAGGAAGGTTAGGGGTAGTTTTATAACAAATAGTAGTTTTCTTCTTTTCTCATACGAGTATGCTATAGGAAGCAATAGACTACAGAAAATGGCTACCCCGTTTGATTTTACTGCAGATCTGGCCACAGGAAATGTTGCACATTTGGATCAAGCAGGATAAACAGCAAGGACTTCCTCTTTTGTGAAATCATCTTTAAGCAGCACCTCTCCCCAGGAAAATAGGTTTTCCACTTTACATAATGTTGCAGAAGCAGTGGTTTGTTCCTAAGTTTTTTCTGGGTAGGTTATGAACTTTACAGCTCTGACCACAGATCAGTTATTTATCATAACAGGAAAGATGAGACCAAAGATATTTCCTAACCTTCTCTTTGCAGATCAGAGAGAAGCAAGGCAACAAACATTAATGCTTCATAATCAACTGACAAAGATTATACAGAAATATTAATTCCTCTCTTCTAATCCTATTTGGTTGAATTAATCTGTAATTTTAAACAGCAAGGAGCAAATCAATTTACAGTTTTACTCAAATCTCTTCTCTAATGCAATATGATCAGTCTTTCAAAAGTAGATATGCCAGTACAAAAAAAATGCTTTTGTTTAGAGACAAACTAAGGCAGTAGAGAAATATCCCATTTCTGGAGAATACTCCTCCGTGTGATATCTGTAACAGGTGTTCCCATGTACCCTGGCAGTATATAAAAAACATGAAAAATGCCTTTGAAGTACTGTTGGAGACAAAAAACTTTTCCTCATCTGATACATTTGCTGCTCAAGAATTGTCCCTCGGCATCAGTGAGCCCGAAAACACTGAAATATAGTGGCAGATCTAGCATATTTTGTATGCTGCGGCAGAAAATTAATAACTGTAGGAAAGTGTGTTCCTACTTTATAGTGCCATATGACAAGTTGCACATAGCTGGGATTGCTCAAGTTACTGTACCACAAACCTGAAGTGCAGAGTATTTCATACAGGACCAGATTGCAGAACTTAACCACAGGCCTGCAATGTGCCGGTGCAGAGCTGCTTTTGGAGGGGGAGGTGGGACAGATAGCAACCTCTCCAAAGCTAATTCAGAGCAGTCACCAACAAGCATGCTTACAAGTAAAAGACTTAAGAAATGAGGGATTAGCCACAAGTACCTAAACTTTTACACCAGCAACCTTGGAGGAGTAGAATTGAGTCCCTCTTCAAACACTACACCACATTGTCACACACATCAACTGCTCCAGTTCATGATGAAAACCTGGAGTGAGCACCTTCACTCCACACCTGTCAGTGAAAATGTCTGTTCCTGTTATGTTTGTCCTATGTCTAGGTAGCATTTTGCTACCAGTCCTGGAGACTTCAGGGTCATGCTCTCAACTTGCTTTTCCAGCTAGCACTGTGTTCAGGTGCCCTCAGCCTGTTTTAACAGGTTGCTTCTAGCATGTTCTTCTAGTATGCTGGTGACCACAAAATTAATAGAAGAAGGAAGATCAACTGCAGTCTTTTGCAGCTCAGGAGACTGCCTGGGGAAGATCTTTCCTACTCATCTTAGGTGACAGAAATGCATTCAGACAAGCACACATAGGAGGTGAACGTCATTGGTCACCCTACAGAAGACACATCCGATCAGAAGGCTGAAGTCATGAGGCTCTAGCCCTGGCTTCAGTAAATTTTGGATCAGATTCCATGTGAATTGATTTTGTTTTGTTTTGTTTTGACATCAGTTGGACACTTCCTAGTTTGCATGAGCCTGAACACACAAACAGGACTCAGCATGTTGGAACTGCAAACCATACAAAGAAATCCTGCAAGCCTGAATTTGCTGAGGCTTGCCTCAGAAAGCAACATGGGTGATCTACAGTTTATGGGGCGTAAACCACAGGCTGCTGGCTGTAAGGGACACACTGCTACTTCTCCATGCCTGTGCATTAGACAAAACAGAGATACTGAAACACTATCTTGACTTTAATTCAAAACAATGCCCAGATCAACAAAAGGTTTCCAACTGTTTCCTTGCTGGAAATAACATCAAGAGAACATATGCAATTAGCACTTTAAAAAAACATTGAGCAGCTCCCAGCCACCTCACCAGTGTATCTCAAGTAAGATTAATACTTCCAAATTGAGAAGTATGGTCTTTATGAGCCTGCCACTAAACTTCATGCTTTGCTCCTGCAGCCAAAGCTAGCCTTAAAGGCTGTAGCCATCCTGCTGTGCTTAGAAAATCCATTGTAATTAAGATAGATAGATAGATAGATAGATAGACAGACAGATAGATAGATAGAATATAGATGAATAGCAAATAAATTTAGATGCCTTTGTTACTGAAATTACTGAATTTTCTCTGAATGCAAGCAGTGCAAGTCTGGCTGTTATGCGAATATACAAAATTTAGTCAGTTTGATTCTTTAACAGAAATTCTACTTTGTCTGGTGTCCTGGCAGGGTTAATTTTTGTGTTAATTTTTGCAGTAGCTGGGAGGGGGCATGTCCAGGACTCAGAGGTTATTCTACATCACCTCACCTCATTGCCAGGGGTGGGAGAGGGAGTCTCTTCCAGGAAGAAGGGGTTCCTTGCAGTTAGGTAAGCATGGCAGACGGAGCAGGAGGGTAACACTGGTCCCAAGGCAGAGGCAGCAGTCTGGGGGAGGTGGCTGCGTTCGGGTGTTGTATATTGTCGGGGATTTCCATAGTGAGCAATAACATTTCTTTTCTTGTACTCCCCGTCAATAATACTGTTTCTGTTACTGTTTGTTTTCTTATCTCATTGCTGTTTCCAGTAAATTGTTCTTATCTCAACCCGTGATCTTTACTTTTTGTGTCTCCAGTTCTCTTCTCTGTCCCACCACAGGGGAGAGGGGGAAAGGGGAGGAGCAAGCAAGCGGCAATGTGGTTTGGAGTCTTAGTGGGAGCACTAAATTGAGGAGTGCCAGTCTTAAACAATGACATCTGCTAAAGAAAATTTGACTTATGCCCTTTTTGAAATAAGACCCTTCTGTTTAAGCAGAAATGGCATTTATAATAAATACAGCACTGGTGGAAGAGAGACAAATCTATTGTCTGAGAAGAACAAGCTATTTAAATTCCACAGTGATGGAAAAACTGAAAGGAAAGAGATGGCTGAGGGGCTTTGTGAGTCGCACAATGCTTCAACTGCTGCAATGAGAGCAGAAAATAATAGTGATCTGCTCTAGAGATTGTGTCTGTTTCAAACGTGCATCGTTTCAAACTATGATGACAACTCTTCCAGTCTCATTTTAGTACTGTTGCTGTTATGGGACAGTCCTCATCAGTCCTTTCTCTGTCCTCATCAGCTCGATTATGTGTCTTTACAACAGCAATGAATCACAGCTGACACTTCTGGGACTCAGCCTATTTGAAGACATTTGCTTCCTTCATAAGCTCTTTGGTCAAGTTTAAAACCTTATATTCAGAGGCTGAGTGAACAGTATGAAGAGATTTTTAGGACTCATTGCTGTGAAAACAGCAATGACTGCATACAGGTACTTCTACCACTGATGTCTTTCTAAATGATGCCTTTTCATTTTTGAGAGGCAGTCAGACATAGACAAAATGATAATAAATACAAATAAATAAAATAAATTCTGATTCCCTTGTCTGATATCTTGAGTGCCTGTTGTCTCCTTTGCTGGGACTAAGATTTTACATCTCCTGATGAAAATTTGCTGCAGGTACTCCTAAGGGCTCAGGGCAACAAGTATTTCTTCTGGTGGTTTGAGGTACTCTTAGGCAGTTGATCATTTAATCAGCTTTGGAAACAAGACTCATACTTCCAAAGATTAGATCTACCAAAGACCATTATAATGCTTTTAAGAGCTCAGCCATCCAGGAGCACCTGTAACCCTGAATACAGCTTGCTGTAAAAGACTCCAAGAAAGGACATGTGTAGAAAAATTGACTATGTAAAACAGCCTTTAGTAAATGCCAAGAAGAGAGTTATATCTTTGCCCCTAACTCTGTGTGTGTTTTCCTCTGGACTGCAAAGGCACAGTGCCCATTACCCACATCCTTGCCTGCAGGCTGATACTCCAGCAGCACCAGCCCTTTCTCCCAAACCTGGCAAGGGCAGTATCTGTTTTCCCCTTCAGGAGCTCAGTGGTTACAGCACTTGTCTGAGGTGTGGGAGGCTGAAGTCTCTTCCTTCCCTCTGCCTGAAGGGAGTTGTCTTTGGGGGTGCATCTATCACCCACTTCTCAGGTAACTGAGGGAGCCTGGGAGGACCTGCTGTGAGCTCAAGTGCAAAGCTGACTGTCTTGAGTGTGGGGTGTTGCACGCACTCCAGATGCTGCCAGAGCCAGCACAGCTAGCCCTCTCCTCCCCCTCTCCTCTGGAGTGTCCTTTCAGGTGCAGGCTTCATAAGAAGCAGCAGCATGCCTGTGCCAGGTAACACAGAAATACTGGGGGACTCACTACAGCTCTCAGGTCTGCTAGCTAAAACAAGGATACTTAAAACTCCCAACACACCCTTCTGGCCAGAACAGCAGTGAGGTGGTGGTGCCAAGGATGGATCAGGCACTACAGTGGGATGGGATGGGATGGGATNTATGCACAGCAGAGGGACAGTTCTGAGCAATTCGAGCACATGTAGTTTGGCTGTAGTCCACTAATATACAACCCATTTCTGACTGCTAATGAGAGCGAAAATTCTCTTTCAGTATTTTTATAATTGTTAGCCCCCCAGGAATTTTTGTTGGAAATCACTGACAAGCTGTCATAAGTAGAGATAACTTGGTGTTCAATGGCAGAGTTTGGCTGACAGTTTTATTACACTCCTGAGCCAAACAATAAACTGCATTTAAAGCCAGAGGACTCTCTTGTTGTACATCCATATATGTTTTACAGTACAGCTGTAAACAATAGTGAAAACTTCAACAGGAAATTAGATTTTCAGGTTTAAGCTTTTAGAGGTTGGGCAAATTAATTTGATTATTTGGTGCTCATCAGTCACCGATGCATGTTGGATTAAACATTCCCAGGGACCTATCCAAAGTGAGACACACAATGTGAGATTCAAAGTCCCTCTGTCACCCTTATTTTCATTTTATTCAGTTTGAAACCTATTTCTATCAAATCACCAAACATTGACTTACGGTTTTCATGAGCTCTGATGCCATGAAAATACACTTATTCATTAGCCTAAACATACAATGCAATGACAGAAAGGGCACGAACAACATGAATTTCATCCCAGCAGAACTATATGCTGTGAGCATTTTTCTTGGCAGCATACACCCACCAGATGAAGTTGTCCCCATAATTCAGTCCAAAGAACTACTTCCACCTCAGCATTTTGGAATGCATTTCCCATTTCAATTAATTTCTTATTATTTGAACTCTAATGAGCTGCAGGGTGCAACCCCGTGGTGTCTTCACGGCACGCCGACTGTTCAGCTTTGTTACTTCATGCAAAGCCCTTTTTTTTTCTCTTAAAGTTATGAGCTTGGATGGACATGTAAAGAAAAAAAGTAATGTATGAGGATTGAAAGTAAAAATCAGACATGCTTTTTAAAATCTATCCTCATGCAACCCAAGTATCAATGATGGCATGCATATGGCAGTAGTAGACATCCTGTCTTGCACTTTTACTTTGTAGTAATCAACACACAAACTTGTACAAGGTCAATTAAAGCAGTGAAAACTTCAACTTAAAAATAGAATTTGTGCTTTAGCTAAGGTGCCATCTGATTAGGCTTTTTAAAAGCTGGCTAGTCCCAGAAGACAGCTTCAAATGATCCTGCAGGCAGCATTTATACAAAATCCACAATAAAATTACATTTTATTTCCAAATCAGTTTCAACTGTGACTTCTTTTCCTAAAGTCAGAGCCAGTCCACAGATCATATTAAGAAACAGTAAAGAGAACAAAGTCATTCAACAAAGGCACTAATAACAACCCACAGCACACAGGAAGAGATGTCATGTAGTGCTTATGCACTTAAAAAATAGTTTTCTAGCTTTAATAGTGAATGACATCAGTTTAACAAGCATGTTCAAACAACAAGAAAACCCCCCAAATAGTGTAAAACACTACTGGTGAGCTGCTTCCTTAATCAAAGTGACTACAAGTCACCTACTTTCTCATATAACCACTGCTGTAAGTCTTTGAGAAGCAGCTCCAGACTTAAGACATTTTTTAAAAAAAGAGTAATTTTGTCTGTAAATGGATTGTCCATGTACCTGGCCTTTTGGATGCAACCTTAGGAGACCATTGTCAAAATGCCCCCTATCCAAGAGAGAAAAAGAAAACGAGGGCACTGGGAAGAATATGGCAAAGAGAAGGGAAAAGAAAACCTGATAAACTTTGAAACCCTCTACAGGTGTAACTACTCCTTGTTAGAAAAGCTGTACAGCAGGACAGATGTTGACTGCACACTTGTTTGGAGACAAAGCAAAGTTTTTAAAATAAAAGAGCTAGATGCTTGCATCACTTCTCAAGTAGCAATGTAACAGTGCTGATTTGGTGCTCCTCATACTGGTAATTCAGCCAGTCCTGTAAACTGGTCCCCTATCAACTGGTGCTTCCATGATCACACAGCATTATTTTTAGCGCTGCAGGCGGAAAGAAGACAGGCATGTAGCCAGAAGAAGAGATCTGATGGAAAGGTTTAAGTTTTAAAATTTAGCAATACATGCTGTTTTAAAAGCTGAAAGGGAGAACAGGGAAATTAAGAATGGTGGGGAAAAGGAGAGAAAGAAAATTACTGCCCTTCTGTTGGTACTCTTGGAAAAATTTCACTTGTGCTATATAACTATTGTGCAATCCAAGGCGTGGACTAAAGGAAAACTTATTCTCACTCCATCAGTGAGATTGCATCATTGCCTTGAAAACAGACCAGAATTCCTTCCCAGGAAACACGCACTAGGATTTATTAATTCCCACCCAAACTCAGATTATGAGGAAGTTTTTACATGGGTTAAACTAGCAAGAACATAATTTCTCATCTTTGAGAGCACAGGAGAGCTGTAAAGTGGGGATTTGTGTGGAAAACTCGGCTGTGGTGGAACATGTGAAGTTGTGCATATCCACTATCCCTGCAGAGACTGAAAACAAACAAAGATTGGCAGGCAGTGAAGACAAAGTAGAGCAAATTCACACCTTGTGTCATCCTGAGAACTTCAGCATCACACAGAGCTGCCTATGGAAACAGCTGTATGGGAAGTTCAGCTTCAGCAAATAATGCCAGTATGAAAGAAGTGACACTCACATGCTTGGAGCTGTGGCAGGTGGCAGGTGCACTTCCACTCTCACTTGACTTCTTCCCCTCCTGGGCGAGAGGCAGTCCCAGCACCTGTCCTCCTGGCCTTGGCGTGGCTGTGCACGCGCTTTGCCGCAGCCCTTCACAGCCCGTGGGAGCCACAAGGGTCTGCAGAATGAGGTGCAACACCCTTTTACTGATAGGCTGAAAAATCCTCCACGTTTTTGTAGTGCGGTGCATTTAAGAGCATTTAAGGTGAGAGTTGAGACACTTGTCTACTGTTCCACAATGTCATATACGGGGGTTTTATTTCCTCCTCTTTAGCTGACTTGGGCCAGGGTCAACCAAAGTGCAGCCTGCAGCTGCTCCTTTCTTTCATTATTGATAAGGATTAGGATTTGTATTTTATGTACATCTCTGTAGGTGTGCAAGACATTTAACATAAATATACAAGGACAGGGCTCTGAAGAGTTTATACAGCCCAAACAAGTTGCAGCACAGCTAGTGAAGACACACACGATTAAAGGCCTATTGATGTAAGCTCCATGTGTATCTTACCAGGTGGACAAAATGTAGAGTGCTTTCTGGGGCCTTTTTCTGAAGGCAAAGTGTCATAATTATAAGTTACACTTCAGCCTTTTGTTATAGCAATCTGCTATTTCAGAGCCTAGTTCATGGGATTCCAAACTCATATCCCAGTTTGGTGGCGTGATTGGCTTCAAAAATAGCTTGTGAAAGGTTTACTTCTGATCACCACTCAGGAAATGAACATTGTTGGGTTAAGGGCAGAAGATGGCCCTTTGCTCTTTCTTCAGAACAAAGACTGTTTATCTAGCTTTGCCTACAGGACTTAGTAACTCTCTGCAAGCATGTGGGACTACTTTCCCAAGCTTTCTCATCCCTTTATTCTCCCAGGAGCAGTCCCAAGGGTTGGGCAAAGGGAACAACAGGATTTGCCCCAAAACATGGAGAAACAGTGCCCTTGTACTTAAAACAGAAAAACAAAACAAAACAAAACAAAACAAAACAAACAAACAAAAAAACACCAAAAAAAAAGGAAACAAAAAGTTGCAGTATGCTTTCTTCTGTTGTTACCTCTCTGCTGCTGGCACCTCCTTTAGAGTTACAGCTACATCCCAGTGCCTTTCTGTGGCTCACAGCAGGTATTCATAGTCATTACCACTTCTTACTATTTTTCTTTTCTTTCATTCTCAGTGAATAAAGGCTAGAACCAGAGGCAGCCTCACACTGTTCATCCTCACGCCATTCTTCGTGCACCTTAACACAGAAAAACCTTCTGTGAACTTTAATATGTTTTTGCTGAGCACTTGTCGATTTTATTGCCTGTGCCTTACCATGACACAGCATCTGAACCAAGACCTGCATAAAGGAATCATCCTCTTCATGCTTTAACAATGCGAATGAGCTTTAAATGGCAATGTTTTGTCTACTTGTTAAGTAAGCCAATTACAATATTCTCTGAATAGGTATGCATTGTAATGGATAAGATCAGCATGTTACACAGCTATTCAAACACATGCTCTGACAGACGACCTAAGGAAGAACATCTGAAGGACCACCGTTCTGGTTTCAGCTGCACTACATAGGTGCTGCATGGCAGGTAACTGAGGCTCAGATTTATGATTCTCCCTCAGCTTTGGGGCTCGGGCTAAGAGATACAGAGCCCTGTTTTCAGAGCTGGTAGGCAATGCCAGCAGGGAACAAAACTCTGGAAAACAAGCTTAACACATCCTTATCTGTCCTCACAGACAGTAGGAAGGAATTGTCTCTTTATAAAGCTCTACCCCGAACCGTCCCCAATATGTACCAGTACATATCCCAGTATTTTAAAGGAGGATAATAAATTTAAGCCTCTGTGTTTCAAAGGGTACTTTATGTGGTTTGGGGATTATATTGGTGGTTAGGATTTTTTTTCCTTTCTTTTTCTCATGGAATTTTGTCCCGTTTGTTGCTACGAGACAATAACAACCGGTACTCGAGAGACAAAAATACAGCCAAGGAGGAGGGGAAGGAGTGCAGCTGGCCGCATTCTCCTAGCTAAGGGGTCTTCTCTTGGAAGGGCAGAGATACCTTGAGATTTTGGCCGGAGGGTGAGGGGCTGGGCTGGGCTCCTTTCCATCTCTTGCTCTCGGGATCGGAGGAGGGAGGTCGAGCTGCTGCCACTGCGAGGGTTTCGCTGCTGCCGTGGAGTCCAGCCCGCTGCTGACTCTCCTACCGTGCGTGAGCCTTTGCTCCTAAGAGCGGCCGAACTGGGACCTTATTAACACCCGATCTCACTGGAAAAGGACCCTTACCATCCTCTCGGGTGCCTCAGGGGAAAACCCAGGACCCCGAGCCCCGAGCCCCAAGCCCCTCCGAGTGAGCCTCTCCCGACTGCGTTCGGGAGCCGGGCTGCCGCTGCCCGTGCCCACTGGTTTTTTCTTCTGCCACTGCTCTGAGTTTTTTCGCTCCACTGTAGCCCCACAGCCCTGCTCACTGGGACACCCTGCGGATCCTGCTACAGCCGCCGAGTTTTGTGTTACGCTTTGTTTACCGCTCCAGGGTCTGCCTGCCTCTGTCGTCCCAGCCTGCTGCTCCGAGGTTCCTGCTACAGCCCACTTAGCCATCCAGAGAGGTACCGGGAAGTTCCTGCCTTCCTTGGCAGACACCTGTCTTTCAAACCAGGACAGATGAGTACGTCGTCAAAGCAAAATTCATGCTGAAGGTTAAAAACACATGTAAGGATTAATAACTATGGGAATTAACAGCAGGTATGACAGCCTGTCTGCTTCCGATATTGAGTTTATCACAGTTCGTTTTTACCCGTGAGAAACTCAGTAGAAGGAATCCAAACGAGAGGGAGAGAAAACAGNTAGCTAAGGGGTCTGCTCTTGGAAGGGCAGAGATACCTTGAGATTTTGGCCGGAGGGTGAGGGGCTGGGCTGGGCTCCTTTCCATCTCTTGCTCTCGGGATCGGAGGAGGGAGGTCGAGCTGCTGCCACTGCGAGGGTTTCGCTGCTGCCGTGGAGTCCAGCCCGCTGCTGACTCTCCTACCGTGCGTGAGCCTTTGCTCCTAAGAGCGGCCGAACTGGGACCTTATTAACACCCGATCTCACTGGAAAAGGACCCTTACCATCCTCTCGGGTGCCTCAGGGGAAAACCCAGGACCCCGAGCCCCGAGCCCCAAGCCCCTCCGCGTGAGCCTCTCCCGACTGCGTTCGGGAGCCGGGCTGCCGCTGCCCGTGCCCACTGGTTTTTTCTTCTGCCACTGCTCTGAGTTTTTTCGCTCCACTGTAGCCCCACAGNGGGACCCCCCTGCGGATCCTCCTCAGGCCGCCGAGTTTTGTGTTACGCTTTGTTTACCGCTCCAGGGTCTGCCTGCCTCTGTCGTCCCAGCCTGCTGCTCCGAGGTTCCTGCTACAGCCCACTTAGCCATCCAGAGAGGTACCGGGAAGTTCCTGCCTTCCTTGGCAGACACCTGTCTTTCAAACCAGGACAGATGAGTACGTCGTCAAAGCAAAATTCATGCTGAAGGTTAAAAACACATGTAAGGATTAATAACTATGGGAATTAACAGCAGGTATGACAGCCTGTCTGCTTCCGATATTGAGTTTATCACAGTTCGTTTTTACCCGTGAGAAACTCAGTAGAAGGAATCCAAACGAGAGGGAGAGAAAACAGCAACAAGCTGCACCTGATGTTTTTCTAAATTCCTGAAGGCTTATGCTATAGATGACCAATGGTGGTATGTTGTGGGTTAAGTAATAGCCAATAGATGTATTGTAGTAGTTAAAGACCCAATGAACATGTAGCTTGATTGATAAATATACAAAAGTGTATAAATGACACAGGCTCTTAGAATAAACGTCTTCTTTTCCTGCCCAAACTGTGAGTGAGTCCTTCATGTCGCGTCCGCCTCAACAGCGACAAATAACAACCACTTCTGCTGATCGGTGGAGCATGACTCCAGCTGACTGCAAGACCTGAATGATGGATGCTAATACAAACCCTCATCGAGGTACTCCTCAGTACTCTGGGGGAGATATGCAAAAGCCAGAGGTTAACAATAAGCAGAAGAATCAACACAAGAGTACTGAGAACTAACTTGGCGTACCTGAAACCCATTGAACAAGCAATACTTACCATCCAAGACCTCTAATATTACTGAAGAAAATTGCTATGAACCAGTTATCCAAGGGATCCCAGATTAGACAATATAGCACAGCAATATTTTAAGCCAACATGAAGCAATAGCTAACCAAGAGGATAGCTATAGCTAAAGAATGTATATGGCAAGATGGGACTTAGGGACTCACTGCAAAATACGCAGTACTGTCCATGATGCTTCAGCAAAACACTTCCTGACTGCTACAGCCTCTAAGTCAGCGATATCTACTGTAAAGGATGCAAAAACAGATACCTTGAGTAAAAGTGAATCTGTGAAACAGCCTTTCAGATAGGGAAAAAGGGCACTGATTAATAAGCTGGCGTACACAAGTGAACTTTTTATTCCATTAACTTTACAGGTTGGCTTAAAGCCCCCAGAATTTTGCAAATAGCAATTTCTCCTAGGGGAATATCTCTGTCTGGTTAGTTTATTTGTTTGCATGTACATTTGGTAACTAAGGTCAAAAGTTTTATAGCAGCAACTGTCCCTGAACTATTACTTGGCCTTGATTTTTTAGCTATGGCACTGAGATTTTATGCAATATTGTTAATAATAGAAATGCACTTTGTTTTAGTTTTGACTAATTATAGATTTGTTTGATGCGGTATTTTATGTGCATGGGTAAAAGGTAGTTGTTACAGCCTTATAAAATCTCAAGATTAAATTCTGCCTTTAATTACATAGATATCACTGGTGATGCAGAGGATTCAGTGATGTCAGAATTCATTACAATTATGGTTTAGCCATGAGATTAGGCAAAATACTTAGTGTCAAATCATAGTGACACAAACATACTCTACAACTTTAGAAATGACTGCCTGGGCCTGAGTTGAATAAGTACCACAGTAGCACAGAAAAGTTCACACAAATATAGCTGATTCCAAGCTGCAAAATTCAAATCACTAAATCTGATCAGTGCAAGCACTGGGCAACCCAGCATCCACCCCTGTACTTACAAATTCAACATCACCCCTATTCCACCCAGATTCAAGACCCTTACAGGGCATTTGACACAACTTGCACAGAAGAATTCTCTACATGTAAATTTTCAAGAAACATCCAATAATGAAATTTCAGCCTCCTTTGACTTTCTAAAGCGTGTGTTCGTAAGTCAATACGATTACTTGGCATTATCATTTGCTTTCGTTATAGTATGCATACACAGGGCAAACACTGTCTATGAAATTTGAGGTCAGAGCTGATGTCATTTATTTAAGTGACCCATCCTTTACAAATACTAGATGGAAGCAGCAGAAGTGACAATTTGATCTTTTGTGGTAAATGTTCACAAATAACTAAGAAATAACATCTGCAGAAAGTGGGAGTTTCGTGAACAGAAACATAGCTAAACTCACTGTGTGAGGGATTTGCAGCTAGTATTGCAGACTCATTGATGTGTAGCTTTGTTTAAAATATCCACTGACAAGCTGAAAGAAAAATACTCTTTAACACTGAAGAAATCTGACATTTTCACCGTTAATATAAACTGCAAAAAGAGGAAACACCACAAGCATCTACAACAAAGGACCTCTCTGGGCATGATGCCATCATCACCATGGCTTTCCATTATCATTGAACATTTGCAAGAATTATGATGTTCAGGTTTCATCTTGAATGCCCATTCATCAGAGTGTATAAATTTGTACTTTTTCATTTTTTTCAAACTGCATTTTGGCAGAGGAGTACTGGTGGGTGGGGAGCTTTTGGAAAGATTATTATTTTTAAAATTTAGTCTTTTCAAACTGTTCTAAATACAGCAGTGGGGAATATGCCCTGAGGAGCAATGCTGTTGCATGTCTCTCAAGGGAGGGGTATTGACAATTAGATATTTTCAGTTTCTTATTCAGTGCAAGAGGAAAACAAGCATTCGTGTTTCGGGCTAATTCATGGAAGGCCTCTGGCCCAGCAACAATGATGAGTTCAGGGTGACGCTGTGGGGCCAGGAGGCTGGGAAGCTGTCCACCAAGGCTTCCCAAGGGTGGTCTGTAGTCCTCTTGCAACACACAGGGCTTTTGTATGTGGCCTGATCAGGATCTGGGGGTTGTGGCTGTCCTCCACAGAACCAGCTGATTGTCAGGCTGTAGTAACTGTGGGGTCTCCTCCAGCAGCTCTGGGATGGGGTGAATGTCTGGACACTCGGGATCTGGCAGCCATTGGAAGCCTGGACCAGCCTGCCCCTCCACAGCAGTCAGGCATTTTTGCAAGTCTAACAGCTGTGTATTTCAGGCCCCTGGCTATTTCTCCAACCCTTCCTGTGACTCCACATGACAACAAGAATCCTCTGCAAGACCTGGCTCAAGAGTGCAATATTTCCAGACTCAAGACAAACTTCAAGCAGAAGCAGTACACAGCCCAATTCATGATGTTGGAGTTGAACACAGAGGGGGATAACAAATTCCCACTCCAGCCAGGGGCCAAAGTGATGGACAGACTGACTCAAGGAGATGCCCTCCAGCAGGAATATCAGCAGTTATATCTGAAAGAGGAAAAGAGTGATAAGGAATGATAATGAAGAATAGGGTTGAGGCAGCCTAAACACCAATTTACGATGCTAATCCCCTGTGAGAATTTTTCTGAAAGCCTATCTGTCCTCACACACCAGCACATTACCTGGCTTCTTCACCACCAAATCCCAGAAACCCCAAACACAGTCTGCCAGAAGGAGAGTGGTCTAGAAACAATGACCTTCCCTTCACTTTTGGATGTCAATTCACAAATCATGTTTCTTCTTTTTTCTCCTTTTATGCCTGCCTGCACCAAAAGTTCCCAGAAGAAGTCTATAGATAATGATAAAAGGAGTGGCAGTGTTTGCCTGTGTCAGGGGGATGACACACGACAGGAGCTGCTGTTGTGAAAAGCTCAACGCACTTAGTTACATGCTGTGAGATCTCAGGGTTGCCTGGACATTGCGGGGTGGTACAATGGCCTTAATTACTTTCACCTGATGGAAATGTTCAAGGCCAACTGGAAAGAATGGTCTTTGGATCAGGCCTTTATCCCTTAGTTTCCACACCTGCCTGCTTGCAAAACCCCAATGCTCATTCAGCCCAAGCCTAGAAAGATGTCAAATATCTAGAGTTAATAACAAAACAGGGGCTTGAAATTCAGGACAGAAATTTTGAAAATCTTTATTTCCAACTATTTTAAAGAATAATGCATAAATAGACATTTCTGTAAATTTGTGCTGATTTGGACTGGATGTCTTATTCCTAATGTCTTATTCCTAATGCTGCATTCTGTAAGGCACCTTCACCCACTCATCTAAAAAAAGATTCAAAAGATGCACAAATAAAAATGTTGGAAGATGATCTTTTCAGCCCTGAGAAAAAGTGACCATCTTCACACACGCTAGTGTGTTACTGGATTCAGCAGATTTGCTCATTTGCATTTGGAAGGCTGATTTATTTAGGTACCCTTTCATAGCACATTAAATTCATCGTCTACACAGCAAATATGATACAATTGATACAATCACCTAACAAGAATAGGTAAAATACTAGAATATGTAAAAGACTAGAATGTGACATTAAGCTGTATCTATATTTCCTCTTGTGCTTCTTAGAAACTAATGCAATTACAAAGCTATTTTGATGTGACATTATCAATAACTCCCTTATATAAAGATAAGTTACTGGCAGGCTCTTATTGTCTCCATCAGAAGAATGTTCCTGGAAACAAGACAGTCTATGGCTAGAGATAGCACATCGTGGAATCTTCTGCACCTGCTGGGCTGCACCATCTGCTCTCTTGGTCACGTGTAAGTTGCGATGATAGGAGATAGTAATTTCTGTCCCTGTGCGGATCAATGCGCTCATTCCACAGAGCAGCAGTGGTAGCTGTGGTGGTTTCCATCTGCTCAAACAGCATGAAACCCTTCACAAAAAGTACCTACAGCTTATAGCTGCTGTTCTGAGGACAAATGGTTTAGGTTGGGACCAGGAGCTAATTGGTGACAATCCCTCCTAATTCAAATTACAGGCAACATTTTACTGTATTATGCTCTTATTGGGAACCAGCACTAGGCATGATTTATTTACAATACCCAAAGAGGAGCTGTTTCAGTCCTGGGAGAAATGCATCTTTTATGCTCATCTCTTCTTCCCTATTTTTAGCACACAGGTGGCATAAGTCTTTCTCAGCAGCAGCTTCACCATCAAATTTTAGCTGAAGAAATCAGTTCTTTTACTATATCACTGTGCAGGATGGACACAACTGCCACATAAAAAGTGCCATAATAGAGGTGAAGACATGGCTCACCATCAGTTGCCTTTGAACACCCTACTTTATTTGAACTGCAGTGAACTCAGTACCCCCTGCCTTAAGGAAGTTGCAGATCAAGCCCAGTGATATGAGACCTACTGTAAGGTCAGCTTTCAACTAAAAGTTAGGTGGTGAACTGGAGACATGAACCAAGTAGACATAGTTTTGTATTGTAGTGTTTGTATTGCTGCTTCCTAGTCACTGTCAGCACCCAACATAGTGCTCAGAACAAGGCTGATTTAAAAATGAATTTTATGAATGCAGGGAAATTGTGCCATGATGTCTTTAAATCTGGGCAAAAATAAATCAATCTCTGAATTATACATCTGTTCAGCTCCAAGGGCTGCCAACCTGCTGTTTTAATTATGTGGAAAGTTAGGGCGCTCCTTCTGTTCCAACATTTATTTTCTGCATCCTTGCTTTATTTTTAACAGCTTACAACAGAAAAAAAGTGTTATCGCATGACTGTCTAAAGCAAATAGTATGTCGTGGTTTTGGGCTTGGACACTTGAACATGTAACTTCCCAGCAACAAGTACTGTTCTCTCTGTAGGGCACTTCTGGTAACTCATCTCTCCTAGCGAGAGGTAAGGAAAACTGTCACCTAGCGAGCAAAAGAGCTAGTTCTTGGAGCCTTCCCAGCTGAGAAAAAGCAGAACAATTACTTCAGATTGCAATTATTATACAAGGTATAATGCTGCACAGAAAGCAGCAGGCCTTACTGATTAACACCAACACTGGGCCTTGGATAACTGGGATAACAGTCTGACCTGCTAGAGGCTACTGTGCCTCCCCAGCCAAATCATCTCACTTTTCTGCACTTTGATTTCCAAGTCTGTGAAAATGAGTGTGCTGTGGTTTATTTTTAAGCATTTCAGCAACTGACATACTGTACATCGAATTCCTTAAATGGTAACATCACTTTCACTACTGCGAAAAGTTGACTAAACAGCATTTCAAAATCCCTCTCTATGTATTGTACTTACTGTTTGCAAGTCTGACTGTGGTTTGACTTTTGGCATCTGAAATTTGGTCTACTGTGGTTGTTTGATTTCAGTCAGAAATTGCAAATGGACGTAGATCTTCTGTAGATTTGAATGGGTTTCATAATCAATGGAAATCATCAGCGTAGCTTTAAACACTGGTCTATAACTTACTTGTGCAGGTCCTGTTTATAGTGGCTACTCCTTTGAAAATATTATTAAGAGCCTGTAAAAGTTAACAAGTGCCTTTTTCAGGTGCAGCATTCATTTAGACCTCTTAAGAGAAAATTCTGAATCTGGATTGATGAAGAATATGCATGTAAAATGTCAAAAACAAAATAAAACACTTTTAAGGAAAACTATACTTTCCATCCTTGTGAAAGACAACATATAGCCGTACTCAGACCTTGGGTTATTTGTTCATTATTGCCAGTTTAGTTGGAAGCTGGAAGGCCCAGTTTTGTTACCAAAAATGACCAGAACCTGGCAAATTATTTTAGTGACAAAACTGTCTTCTGCATGATTTGTCCTGCCAATAGCTTGGGTTTTTTTAACAATATTTGATCTAAATTGCATTAGAGTTAGAAACTCATCAAATAAACCTGGTTTCTCTCTTCTCAGTTTTGCTGTGTTTCCTCAGTCTGCTGCTGCACCCAGCCAGTCAGTGAGCTGCAAAACAGCGACAAACAGGCTCCAGAGCAGCTGAGGCCGCTGGTAGCAGACTGCAAGGAGAGATGACAGGAGGGGGAGGAAGAGATTATTACAACACATGCAGAGTGGAAAATGGCCAGGACTCAGTTTAGCTCACTCTAGTGAAGTTAGCCCAGAAATACCAGATCCTGAGGACCATCAAAACACTACCATGCTCATACTTTAACAAGAAAAATCAATGGGATATTCAATAGTCACAATACTGAAACAGCCTCCATAGGCATGTACACTCACTGTGCATGGCAAGAATGATTCATGTAATCCTGAGAGCTGAAAAAGACAGCCACTTTGCCATGATAATAAGGAATCTTTATGCTGCTGAAGCAAAGCAGTCTAATTCTTCAGCATTACTAACATCACTGATTATTCATGCGGTCTCCTAAAGAAAGGCCAGATGATTTATTGACATGGTTTGGATCTCCAATTTTTAGCTTAAAAAATCTGATCCTCTAGTAAATGAACCAGAGGACCCATGCTGTTAGCAAAACAGTAAAGCTATGAGGAGGTAAGCAGTAGAACAACCTCATCTTGTACAACTGAATGATGCTGAGAAGTCCAACATATTGCAAAGATGTTGCGTACTTTCCCTCAAAGGACCCATTATGCTAATTCAGCTGAATTCACTGGAACTCAAGTCAAATGTCAGTCATTTTTCATCACCACCCATCCTCTTCTCCCACATGGGACCTTTGACCTGTATCCTAAAGACAGGTTGCTCTTCAGTATCAGCAGTCTAAGGTAAACACCTGTAATGTGGATCTCACTAAAACAGAACACAACCTGTCCTGTGGAAAAACATTCCACATATGGGGGCCTATTACTTTAGCTCTAAAATCACATGAGTGAGGAGGCTTCAATCACTGAAGACATCTTTCCTAACCATTATTTCCAACGGTTCTGTAACTGAGCAGTTTTCCTGCTGTAGCAGCTGTGGTGCCAGCTTATCTTTCAGCACTATCTTCTACTCTACCTTTCATCACTGCATCCAGAGTCATGATTTTTCTCTACTATAATTGGTGTAATCCTACCATTGTCTAAGATGCTGATTTCAAATGTAATATTGGAGCTATAGCAACAAATTTGCAGTAAAATGTGAAAATTAAGGAACTGCAAAGAGTTCCTTGAAAATGTTATGTGGAAAAGTGGATCCTGCTCTTAATTATATTATTTGCATACTTCTGTTTCTGAAATCAGAACGAAGTCTTCCTGTAGAATTTGGTCAACTAAAGGACTCATATGATTTCTGAAGTGATTATGGATTGCCTCTGAGCTACATGCACTCACAGGAGTTCTCATGTCCAAGGGAGTACAAGAAAAAAAGGAGAACTGAAAATGGCTGACTGTAAAGATGGCTGTGTACTGCACTTCCTTATTCATACCAAAATAAAATAGAAAACATCATTAGCCATTTTAAAATCTAAATGGCGCAACCCCTGGGACTGCGAGCACCAGCAGACATGCATATAAGTACACACACTTCATTCGTGCCTGTCATGCGCGCTCACCAGACATCACACACACATGCAAAAGGGCTGCTGCATTCATTCAGGCCTTCACCCCTCATGCATGGCCTCCGTCAGCAGGCACAGACGAGTGGGTGTTCTGTTCACAGGCAGTCTGAGGCTTCCCGTCATCCTGCTTACATTCAATTACTATCTCTGCCATATTTCCACTTCCAACCCGGGTTAAAATGTAAGCTAATAGCAAAACATACCTGCACAGTGAAAAATCCAGGCCAACATTTTCAGGCGATTTGGCATGGCTCCAGTGTTGGGGCTCAGCTTTTAACACCTGACCTAAGCCTGCTTTTTGAGCACAAATGATCTTGCTCATTGCAAGGTCTGGCAGGGAGAGCAAACAGAAGAGGAGTCCCCCAGTCTCTCTCCACTTCCAAGGACCCAGGAGCTCACTGGTTCTTAGCAATGGCTTACTCAGAGCCACCTCACAGGTCTAAAATTCTAGATCAAAAAATAAAAGAACATAAGAACAGCACTGATTAAGCAATACATAAATGAAACTATCTTTAAAGACAGACAATGAGTGACTGAAAGAAATAGTGAACTTCGAAATTATAAAGTTTTTACAGAGGAAATCTTACAGAAACTGCAGCGGAGGGGGAATGCACTGGTACCCCCTGCCTTCAAGAGGTAGAACAACATTTGTTTTAGGAGAGTGGGAATTTAAAGGATGATGTGCACTACTCCCAGCTTTGACAAGGAGATCACTGTAGTCCCTGAAGCAAAAACTACAGAGGACTGAATTCTGTGCAAACCCTGAATCTTTGTACATTTTTTCCTGTAGGGCAGAATCTACTGACTTCATTGGAACTGCTACACGATGAATGAGAGTAGATTTAAACACAGAGAAGAAAAACATTGTGTTCAGAATTTTAGTACCTGCATTTTCAATACAGATTTATGTTCTCACTCTTTTGAATGCAAATGAATATAATAAGGAGGAGCTTGAAAGAGCATGAGCTTGCTTTTTCATTACACAAAGCCAAAGTTTCCTTCCTGCAGAATTTGAGCAATTAATATCACCAGCCAAAGCCTCGGTAGGAGGGAAGGGTAAACATGAAATATCTAATTTCCTGAAAAACAATGTTTTCCCTCTATAAAATTCTGGAAGAAAAGTTCTGAGAAAAACTAATCTTGCAGGGGAAGAATGGCCCAAAGATAAGTTTGCCTTCTTCCCAAGACATACCCTGGAGTAAGGTCTTCTTACACGTGCACCACAGAGAACTGAGCTATCAGACAGTGCCACCACGAACAGAGCTAGCAACACAGGTGTTACTTTTACTACATCTCTCAGTCCTGTCCTGCAGCTGAAGGTTTTTTCATGCCATTTTACATTTACAGGAGAAAGCAACAGGCAGCTAAAAATAACATGTGTACTGAGGCACAGAATAGAAGAAAATATAGAACAGTAATAATAGAGGCTTCAAGCCATGGGAAAATCAGAATTGAATTATTTGTGTCTTGCCAAGAAGGAAAAAGGTACTTAAAACCCACCTGTTAAGGACACTTTAGGCCACATGGGCTTTCTCTTCCTGACCTTACTTAACCTCAGCTTTTTCATTATCTTGCTCAACTCTGAAATCATCTATTGTAATAAGGGGAAAAACAAACTCCTCTTCAGAGCTAAAGTCATGCAGAGGAAAATAATAGCTTCATTCCTTTGGAAAAACACTAGCGGATTGTTATCTTGACACTGATTATGAACAGCACCATGAACATTAAGGATAGGACTGAACTGTTTCCTCTACAACCTTACTGTAAGCCACACTGTCATAATCTACACAGTCCTATGTCTAAAGGAGTCTTAAAAAGGGGGCAAATAAGCATGGCTAGAGCAAGGTCAGGGCTGAAGCACAGGATCTTGTCCCATACAGGCAGGTGCAGATATAATCTACTCCTTTGGAGGAGGTGGGGAAAGGAAATTTACACAGTACTCTAAGTTAGCCTCAGATTATAACCTTTCATTCAACTTTCTTAAGCTGTCTGGAAAGAGCATTGAGGGCTGCACTGCATTTGGACAGTGCCAAAAGGGGCAGATGACGAGCGGCAGAGTATTTGGGGATGATGGGGGCTGCTGGCAGGGGGCCTGGAAATGCTGACACATGTTGCAGGACATGGAAAGGGGTGTCCTACATGTGCTTGCCTATGTCCTGAAAGTGGAGGATGAGGGAGATGGGTTCTGCATGGTGAGTACTGTGTGTCCTGAGCCCTAAACAGAGGGTATAAGGGCATGAACTACTCAGCTGCTGAGTGGTCTGAGCAGCATCAGACCAGAGGGCAAGAAGACATCACAACTGAGAGATGTGAAATCTTGGACCTGTATCCAAGAGGGTGGTGTACTCCTGGGCGTTGGAAGGAAAGCAGCCCAAGTTTAGTTTGCCACCAGCCTCTGGCTCTGTGGTTTAATCTGGTGCTTAAAGACAGAGCAATGTCTCTCCCTGACACAGCTGGACGATCTAGACTCAAGCTGAACAGTGCTGCACAATGCACAGCAGCCATGTGCTTAAGGCAGTTCTGTGTGTGTGAGGAAACAGTGAGATCCCAACTTTTTCTCTGTTTGTCCTCTCCTTCCCCTTCACCCCCAGAAACTGAGCCACTTCTGGCACATCAGATTTATCAAGATAGCAGCCAGCAGTGTTGTCTCCAGTCTTGTCTGCTGCCACGGGGAATTTGCTTCTGAAAGTAGTCCAAAGCCCTTCAGAGGTTGCTCAGAGCACGTAGAGCCTCTGCAGCATCATCAAAACATGTGTTACAGAGCAGGTGGGTCAAGCTCCTGCTCTGCTCCCCTCACACACTGTCAGACCCAGCTATCCCCATTAGCAAAGCAGCAATGCTGCGCAGAACTAAACCTGCTTGTCAAAAGAGATGAAAATTATCCCTCCCCACAGTACTGAAAGAAAGCAGTAGTAAGCCCTGCTTTGTCAAGAAATGAGCTGAAGTCAATGTAAACATCATAAAAGCAGCCATAGCTGGCTTGTACCGCCCTTCTCTAGGAGGTCTGGCCTCCTCTAAATGGCGTCTGTAAAAGGCAGCTGGCAGAGCTGAGTGAATCACCTCCCTCTGGTTCCCACTGTAAGGGCTTCGGGAGCCTATCCCTTTTATTCCACACCTCCTTGCAAATCTCCTCTTAAAGATTAAGCTCTTTCCCAACCATTGGAAAATCCAGTTCCAGATGCCTGACCTACATGCACAGGCCCAGTCAATAGGGAGTGGAGGGGGACATCACATTTATTTCGCAATTGATTGAAAGACCAAATGAAACTTGAATCAGACAAATCCTTTTGTTTCCTCACACTCCACTCCCTTTGCTTTGGGGAGCTCCAACATGTTGGGAGGGGAGATGACGTTTGGCAACAGCAAAGAGGAGTGGGCAGGAGAAGAAATAGGGAAGTGCACCCCCCAAAAATTGCTGTAAAACCTGACTCTCAAAGATAGGCTGGTGAAACTGGGAGGAAGTGGAAAATTGTCATGCCAGGAAGGCTCCATTTGCTAGTCAAGGAGCAGAAAAGCTTGTGACTGCTGGCAGATGTCTCCTGTTGTGTTACCTCTTCCTGTTGAGCTGCCCAATGAGAGGATGATTTAGTCAGCCCATGGCCTCTGCACTTCCATATGCTGCCCCCTTGGAAGAACTCACTCGTTTTCAGCCTGGATATTGTACCCTGTCACAGAGTTGGTGCAAACAGTTCCTGCAGCCCCCTGCAAGGCCACAGCAAGGGCACAGAGGGGTAGGCCAAAACAAGCCATGTTTTGACAGGCCACAGTGGCCACTGGCACCTGGTCATGATTAGAGCAGCCCCCAAGATGCTGTTATCTCTTCTCTGATATTGCTCTAATCAGTGCTGGGGCCAACTCGTAACCTGTCCTCAGCTCAGGGAGCTGTAATTAATTGGCTGCAGCTCCCTGTATGATATAGGCACAACTCAGATCCCAGCCTTTGCAGTTTAACTAGAGGCTAACACTTATCTGAGTCTAACGTTGCTGTAATTAGTTTTTTGCCAGTGCAAATCAGGACTGTTTGTAGTGCATGTAAAATGGAAAAGATATGAGGACAGAAGTATGTTAATTTCTCTGTTTTGACTACTGTTCAGGCAAATTTTGGTTGCCTGCTTACTTTTCTATGGTATGAAGGCCCTGCCTCAGTGAGGAACCTATAGAATTGGGGCCATACATAAATCAAATCCATGCAATGCAGAAAAAGTACAGTATGCATTTCTTCCATAAAGGTAACAGTAAATAATCTACTAAGTTAATGTTTCACTGATGCAACTCAGCTTAAGAGAAGGAAAGAAACAGGGAGGTTTTATCTATGACCCTTGGTTTAGGTCTCAGATAAAAGCTTTAACTGAAGAGCAAAGGTTAACTGTAACAGAAAATGTCTGCATTACTGCAGTTTACAAGTCACATTCTGATTTTTTTGTCAAAATGGAGACAACTTCTTTAGTTATGGCAACACAGCCATAAAAAAATTGATTGCAGAGAACTCTTTGTCAGTGTTTCTCTGGAGTACCACGGAAGAAAAAGGCAGGTGTAGGTAGAAAGAGAAGCTTTGGGAAAGGGGGGAAACTTCACATTTGTTTGAAAACTATGAAGAGAAGCAATAGTCAGGAGAGTTCTGTTAATGGGAGTAGCATCCTTTTAGACAGAACTAAACATGGTAAAATTCATGTTTTAAAAGTTGAGCCAAGGCACAGCTTCCACTATGGGCTTGGTATCATCCTACCAGGCAGAGCATAAGCAAAGAAGCAAGATGCAAAAAAATTACGCAAATAGTAGGAACTCTTCAAACAAATGTTTCTCTAGGGTAGCACAAAAATGTAAAGGAGAGCAGAACTGCCCTCAGCCCAGTGACCAGCCTTACAAAATGCACCTGGGGGAAAATACATACATTTCCCAGCTGGAAATCTAAGCAACACAACGTAAGTCTGGAGGGAACTACCATGGCTTTGTTTGACTGACAACTGCTGATACCTTGGGGTGTACTGAGGGGATGGAAACTGCCTCCTGGCAGCTACAAACAGCAAGTCCCTGCTCTTGACTGGTATTAGAATGTACCAGTGATGAACTGGTCAGCTTGCACAGAAATAGCGTGAAAAGAAATTGACAGTGAGGGCAGCATGAGAGACTGACAAGCACCAAAAAATAAAAAAAATAAATTTAAAGCAGTCAGTCTCCACTGAAAGGAATTTTTATGTGGTTTTCTGGCATTGTCTTTTAGAAAACACTGGGGGTTTACTACCCTTTCAGCTTCTGGAGTTCTCACAAAACCTCTAAACCAGGTCTTTATTTATAATAGGAATTTTGAAACTATTTTTTGCATTCTTTTGGACTCATTCAATTCTTGACCCCAATTATATTGAATAATGTGGTTACGACTAACATAAATATAGTTCTATTATAAATCAGGACATGTTTGCCCAGAGACAGCCCTTTTTCTTCCCCTTGTTCATGTTCTGCAGCTGTCCAAATACATCCCCACACTCCCTGGAACCTGCAGCATAGTCTCTGCCACAGCTGGTGAGGGCAGAGGTAAGGGACTGCAGGCGTCTCTCCCTCTGTGCCCAGCCAGCAAGTCAATGTGTGCTCTGGTTTACACTGGGATACTTAAAAGGCTGAAAGAAGATCATGCTCCTGTGAGGGGTTTATGATCTCCCTACCAGGGATGAGAGTTGTCTGTGTCAGTTTGATAAAGATTCAGCAGCTGGCTGGCTGAGTCCTTGAGGCACAATTCAGTCTTGGCTTAACTGGAGCAAACATCTTATTGCATCTCGGTGCAGAGAATAAATGATTCCAGGAATGCAACTATAACTGAGAATTTGAGGCTTTCCACAGAGGGAAAATTATTAAAAAGACAGAAATTGTCATCAGATATCGGTGATACCACATTTGACTAGCATAAGAAACAAAATCTTAACTGATATTTTCTGCTAGTGAATGCTGATCTTAACTGTCATGCTGCTCTGGAATATCAGGTGTCAACAGCAGGACAGCTAGGGGAATTAGGAGCTTAACAAAGCACTTTCATAATTCTGTCCTCCCCACCAAACAAAAGACTTGTCAGAAAGATTTTGCAATGAATTATACAAATAGCAAGGGCAGCAAACTGATGGAGAAAAATAGGACTCAGCCACTTTTACAGAACTGATTTCTCACCATGTTCCTTGTAATTCTTTTTTCATCTTCACCTCCTACTACCAGTTTACAAAAAAAACCAAAAACCCTTGAGTTGTCCCAGAACAAGAGGATCAGCTCAGCTTCTAACATTTTTAGACTACACTGGAATCCAGAAGAACCAAAGTGCTCCCAAGAAAACCCATTCTTAGGGGGTTCCCACCCCAAGTGCCAGTTCACTGGATGTCACTGAAGAGAAGCATTGGTAAGCTTAATGAAACAGCAGGATCCAACATCTACCTGCACTTACCGTGCCAGTTCAGGATCCACTCCTTCAAGAGTGTATTCATGTTTAAGCTCCTGCTCAAGTCAGCAACACAGCACAATGTCTCAAGAAGAGAATCTTTGACATCTCGTATAAGAGTTTTAAAAATACAAATGAATTTTTAAATAATACTGAAACCCCACCAAGCATCTAAACTGTCATTAGCAAACATCAATCAGGTCAAAAAGAAGAGAGCTTAGCTCTCTGCCTTCAATGAGATCTAGAATTCAAATGTCACTATTTGTACCAATTTCTCAGATGTCCACACAGTTTTGCCACTATCTGAGATATATAATAGCACAGTAAGTTGGTGGTGAATCTATTCAATTAGGAGTCACATGAGGACTGAATTTAATGTTTTTATTGTGTTAATTTTATTACGATCAGGAAATTCTCCATTTGATTCAACAAAACTTACTCTGACAACATGTTTGACAGACCTCACTGCCTGGAGACAAAAAAGACCCTAATCATCAAAGTCCCAGCCACTTTTGGTCTGAATTCCCCATGCTAGTGGGCCTGATCAGGGCACAGGTGAGCCCCAGATTTATGCAGCACACTCACAGGAACTGCCTCCATCTTCCTCAAAATATTCAAGCAAATAAGGAACCTCAGTGCTTCCTTCAGAGTGGTCTCCTCACAGAACGTGGGCATCTTCTTCTTATAAGATTATTGGCTTCAGCCCCCCTTCACCTACAGCTCAGAGGCAAAAATTCACCCAAAAGGACAATGCGGAAGGGACACAGGTTTAATTCCTTTCTGGAATTAAGGGACAAACCTACTACTCCACTGATACTGGAGGAAGGGCTTTCTCAGCTTTTTTGGAAGACACTGTTCAGCTTTGCATTGAATCATTAAAGAGTGACTGAGCCAGAAAGAAGGGATGGTACAGGGAGAAAGACTATTTCTCAGCCTAAAGCTAAAAAAAACTAAAAAAGTGAGGTGACCTACAGAATATATCGACTCCTGTCTCAGCTGCAACTGAGCTCCACAACTTTAGGACTTTAGCTAAGGTTCGATAATTACGAAGTGTACTACCAAAAAATGTCTGCTTACCCTGATCTATGACTGTGTAGAAATTATGGCTCCTTTCTGCATATTCTCTGTTCATTGATGTTGAACTCAGAGATTATTTAATCAGCAGCAGATTCTGATTCATTAACACAGAAGAGGAGCTAGTCCATGAATAGTACCACTGAGACTAACTGGACTTTCAGCTGTACTGCCTGACTTTATACTTTTTCTCATCAAAAGGTTAACTGGGAGTAAAATACTAGAGGATTATTTTTATCCACTAAGGGTTTATTTCAAGATACCTCCATGCTTTCAGAACATCGAGTTTAGAAAGTTCACCCATTAGTGTGCAGTACATTGGCATTAAGTGAAAGTTTGCAGCTACACATGATCCCGGAAACTCTGCAATACATGCTCAAGTGCTGCATCATAGTTGTGCAATGTGATTCACATTCTAGAAAAGAACTGACATAAACTAAGTAGTTCTCCTACAGTATGTCAAAAAATTATGAGAATTTATATGAAGTTTGCAGACAGCTGCTTCCCAACCTTTGGTTATTACCCTGGGCTTTAGAAACGGGGAAAAGAGGGTGGAGGGAGAAAGCCATCTTTGGACACTTTGTAGTAAGTCACACTGGTGAAGATCTTATCATTAGTGTGAAATCCACCTCTTGGTACCTTGAGAAGCCTGCATGCATTCACAGTGCAAGGATCTAGTTTCACACATTGTACTGAAGGGTTACCTGCACTAACACTGAGCCAACATCGACCCTGAGATTAGTTCTGTTGGTTAGGGCATGGTGCTAATAACGCCAAGGTTTGTGGGTTTGACCCTGTGTGGTTCATTTGCTTAAGAGCTGGACTTGATGATCCTTCTGGGTCCCTTCCAACTGAGAAAGTTCTGTGATTCAGTGAAAAAAGACCAAAACAACATCATGAAGCTTCAAGGTGCACTAAAGTGAGGGCTGCTGCTGCAAGGAGTAGGTCTGATCATGTTATCTCCTACCTTTTGCAAGTCCTAATCCCTGTATGACTGCACAGAGAGCTAGATCTGGGAACCCATCCACATAAAAATCAACCCAATATGTCAGCTACCCTGTGCTCTCCACACGGCTCCATCAGCACAGGTGCTGAACACGGCTGGGGCGGTACAGCCAGTTAGACACCTTTCTCAGGAGGAACCTACACCTGGGTTAGTGCAAGGCAGTCATAATGCTGCAGGCTAAGAAACTCTGCTGTCACGCTAACCTCATGAAACATCAGCCAGTGGGAATGACAGGACAGGTGCTGAGTGGATATCCACATGGCACATATCTGATGTACAAGGGTTCAAATGGAAAATTAGGTTGCTCTTATATGCCATTGTGAAATTCTCTCGAATGTTTCATAAACAAACATTTGCATCTTGGACAGCTTTTAACATTTCTTCAGACACCCATGCGGAGCAAAGTGGATACATGTGTTTTCTTTGTAAAGTTTCCAAACACAGTTACCTCAACTCTTATTTCAGAGTCACTGGGAATCTAAGCTAGGTAAAAGACTTCAAGACAGGGCCCTTTGGGGAAAAGAATGTTGCAAATTATTCATCCAAAAGATCTAGTATAATGAAACTTAATGCAACGTAATGTTTTGCAATGGCAGGCATTTCACATGTATCAATACTCCTATACTAATTGTACAAGCCCATCACTCATGCACAAACTCATCCAAACAGGAGCCTGCGAAGGGCCTCAGTTCCCCCCAGTACCTATCATGCAAGCATCACTGGAACCACCAGATTGTTTGGCTGGCAGGGGTGGCTTCAGCTTTGTGCAGGACTGCACTTCAGAGTTTCTGTGGTGCCCTTTGCTAGAAATAGGTGGGACCCTGTACAGCTCACGTGTCAAGGGCCACAGAATTGTCTCGTTCCCAACTCTTATATTTAGTTCCTCATTTTTTTACCTGCGGATTCTGTGAGGAGGGACCAGAGAAGCAGTTGTATGATTCTAGGTCATGGCTATACCTATATATATGTATATATATATATAGTGATTTAGGTTACCAGAGAAATATGCATCTGGTAACATTAGCTCAAGTATAATGGCAAACTGGTGCATAAATCCATGGAGGAAAATAATGAGGAGGTTGCTCAGGGCTTGGCAATTGGAACACAAAACCTTGGATCAACTACAGAGGTGTAAATCTTGCTTCAGTGGGCTTAATGAGACTCACTTGAGAAAATTTACCCCCAAGATTGCTCTTGCAAGATATGCCTTGCAAGAGCAGATTAAACATGCAAGCAGAAGCAGTACATTAGGCTTTTTCCTACTTCCCTTGAATAATTCTATTGACACGGCACAAGATCCTCTTTCCTGGATGCAGCAGAGTGATTCTGCATCCACTCATTTAAAGCTGGCAGTCAGCTATGGCCTTACACCTACCTAACAGCAAGATTTGCTCTGCTGTCTTCTTGTTGAAATGTGTCTACCCTTCCTCCATACCCTTCCTCCTCCTGTGCCGATGCTGACCACAAGAAAAACCACAATGATAAAGCTATTTTCTCTTATTAGTCCATTTTGTAAACAGTACTGAATGCATGAGCATAGCTCCTTGGTGTGTGTTAAGGAATGGAAATCTCCACTCCAATTTGAAGTCTTATTGAATAAACTTATATTTCTTTAACTCGAAAGGGAAATGTTACCTAGGCAAATCTTTATCTAGAAAAATCTTTGCAGAATAAAAGGGAATTTAGGGGCAAAAATAATGCAGAATCAGCTCCTAATTGTTCCTATACTTACACTGTTCTTATTTTTTCCTACTTCACTAGAGCATTTTTGGTTTTTGTTTTCATTCTCCTTTTATTTACTTCATTGAGTTATTAACACTCAGATAAAATATTAAAATATATCAAATGTATCCAGAAAGTAGGCCTGACTCATTAGACTGAGTAAATCTAACATATTTTACAAACCATACTCATATAGTTTAATTTTAAAACATTTTAATGTAATTTTAAAATGTTTCATATTTTGACAGAAACAAAGGCAGCTAGCAATGACAAAAAGGAGAAAACTATTTTGAGAAATACACTGTAAATTGCAAGGAACTAAATATCTACTATAATGAAACCAAATGGATTTTACATAACTCAGCTAAACTGTTTATGTATTTTTAAATAAAAATAATTAACCATCTTACAAAATGAACACCTTCTTAAATACAATGTACTTACAGAGACTCTTGAGTAGAAAAGCTTTCTACTGCTCTGGCTTGTGGAAGCAGCATACACAAAAGATATTCTTCCCTCTAAAACCACGTACTAACAAATGTGTTTTCTTCACACATTGCTCTGCAAAAATTATTAGCTGTCATAACTAGACATTAAAAAAAAAACCAAAAAACAACAACAAACAAAAAACAAAAAAAATACAGTAATCATTCACCTCTCACTATCAGAGGCAGTATTTTGGACTTATTATCAGATAAGCTGTTCTTACTAAAAGGAAAAGTACAGATGTTTTCAGAGATGCCTCTAATGGAAGCAGTAAGAAGCAATCTTCATAAAATGGTTGGGGTTTTTGTCCTGAAAAGGGTATATTAAGAACAAGTATGATCTCTCTATTTGGTCTTTCCACAGAAAAGTACAGTAACTGGGACAAAACCAAAAAGGTTGAAAAGCAAGATATATTCAACTGAAAATGAGAAAGTTAATCTGGAAATCTGCAAAATGCTTAAATACGTCTCAAACGTAGGCAAATGTCCCGGGTAGGCTGCATCTTCCATCAAGTACCTATGTCTCTCCTCTCTGCATGGATGAAAAATTGGTCATGGGAAACCCTTGCTGCAGGATGTCAGATGTGAAATAGCCCAGCTGGGGACATTGTCCTCTTGCTGCAGATGTGCTCACAAGAGCCTCTTACTCAATTCCTGCTGTTAAAACACACAGTCTTGATCCGGGGCTTTAGAAGTCTTCTGGGTTTAGGAGGCACAAAAAACACTTGCTTTTCAGATGGGTATAGAAGATAGCTGTGGAAAAAGAAAAAGCTTTGTGAAAGAAGAAAAAAATTTTCTGGATATTAGTGTGTCAATGTAGCTACAGTCAGAGGAAATCTCTGTGAAAGACAACTGACACATACAAGGCAAACAAACCTTAAGCACCTAAACACCTTCTGTCCCACAGCAGCAGGACTTGTGTGGTATGTGATGTGACTGTGGAGACTGAAGTAGGACAAGACAGAATCTTACAAGTGCCCACCCACTGGGGTGCCATCAGCAACCGCAATACAGTGCAGTGGCCACACTTACTGCTCTCACCTTGGAGGTCAGGTGCAGCTAGTCACTGATTTGCAGAGCCACATGCTGCATCCTGCTCATGGGCTGCTGGACTGAGGACACTGCAGTAAGTCAGAGACAGGTCTACTGCAGGGTGGACACTCACAGCAGCTCGTACACCACATGAGAGGCCTCTCTGGTCTGAATTAAGAATTAACCAGTAGCAGACAGTCAATGTAGAAAACTGGAATGAGAGATATTTCAGTTAAAATCAGCAGCAAAACTGGCAGCAACTGAGAGTGTGATCCCTAGTGGTGCTATGCTAGAGCACCATCTTGCTAAACCCACAGGCAGTAACAACAGTAATTTTGGGTAGCTGCTTATCAGGATGAGGACCCCAGTCCTACAAGGAGATCTGCAATGACTTGACTGTCATTGGAGCCAGTAAAAGAAATAGTCTCTTTGCAAGATCAGGGCTGGAGAGTTTAAATGCATAGAACAGTCAGCTCTCCCTGTCTCCTTTCCACAAAAAGGTGTGATGAAGAAAATTACCTAGCTGCATCTCCTTGTAAAACCTTGCTGGTGCAGGTTTCAGCAATCAGCCTGCTGGACATTTGCAGGAAAGTCATAACCTCATGCTCACCATAAGTCTTGTGTCTCTATTAATATCTTAGCATCTCATCAGGAAGATACACTCCTATGCACTCTGCTTCTGATTGAGAGGCTGAACAGCCACACGTGCTCAGAGGTGCTATGATCGTACAATGCTAAGGAGGTGGTGTGGAACTGCAATGGGAGGGATCTCTCAACTCCTTAGGTTAGTTGCTGCTGGCATGTGCCTGTCTCTTCTTTTCTTTTCTCAAGGCTGTTAGCTCTAGCCGCCATGAGGCTTAGCGCCAGCGCTCTCAGCAATGAAGGACAGCACAGCTCTCCAGCCACACTCACATCCTACATAAACATTTTGCACAGCCTCTGCCCAGCCCCCAGCACAGTGCAGCTTCAGATGCTACCTCCGATAGTGTAAATGATAAACAGTTTCTGGCACAAGCATAGACTCAATTTTAGCAGCACAAAACCAAAGTAGTACCAGGAGACAGTTTTAGTTGTTCAAGTTTGTGGTAATTCCAACATGTAACTCCAAAATTGCTGTGGTGTGCACAATAAAAATTTAGGAAAAAACAAATTGAAGGGTTAAAGAGATACAGCATTACAATTGACGAGATATTAGTATTGTGTGGTGTGGGGTTTTTTCTTCATGATTCTGCCAAAACCAACCTATAACCACAGCATTTAATTTTTCATGTGTATGTGCCCGAGGCAAGGCAAATTTTTGCACCTACACACATGGGCTTTTTCCAGGCATGTATGTGGCTGTTGTGAGTGCTATTATCCTTCATTAAAAGTGATAGATCTTAAAGATAAATAGGTGCAAATTACCATTCCCCAGCTGAGTCTGATCTATTACATAAGTAGTCACTCAGTTTCTATAGTTCAGCTTTATAAACATAAAGTTATATGTTCTTTCTCAATGTCTCTCATCACATTATAATTTCTCTTTACCTGGAATCCCTTATAGTTTTTCAGAAACCAAAACAGTTTCCCTTACTAAATACTAGCCAAGTAAAAAAAATATGTGCATTAAACTGTGGAGTGTTAGTTCAACAAAATCTAACTTAGTTCCAAACCAGAAAGTTTTTCCTTAGAAAATATTCCAGGTGTAATTGCACGTTCCTGCAAGTTTGTTTTTTAGTAAAGGCAATGTAGAATTTTCCTTCATTGAGAAAAAAAATCAGTAGTCACTTGTTGTGAGAAAGCTTGTCTGAAGTGATGATACGTCAGCTGAATATACCAAAACGTGGGGATACATCAGGATGAACCACAATTATTTTTTTAAAGAACAAACTATATTGTCAGACATTAAACACTTAATCAGATTTTCACAGAAGTGGTAGTTTTTGTTCAATGACCTCACTTTTACTTTCCATGTACAGCTAACCTTTCAATCAGCTCCTTCCTTTATTTGTTGGCTGGACTAAGAGCTTCAAGCAAAGCTACTTAAATGGCTCTTTAAGTGTGTCCCAACATGTTGCAGATAGTCTAAATCCCTATGAATGAAATCAATGCAGTGAAAGATGACAAGCACGAAGACACAAGAAATAGTAGCTTAAGATTATTTGCAGCGTAGAAAAACTGCCCTAGTTCTTCTATATTTATCCACATGTGAAGTGCTCAGGTGGCAACCTCCGGTCTATGAAAGTTTGGCGTTTGGTTGATGCCCATGTGCAGCAGACAAGCAGCTAACTGCTGCACACCCATCCACAGGGCCCAAAGGACACTCACTTATGGCTCTGCCTCCAAATGTTCATGTCCAAAGCCATGGCAAAATCCGCTTCTCAGACCCCTTGTTGAATTTGCCACATAGGGAATTAGGGCTGGCTTGAAAAGAGATATTCCATTTCAAGCAAAATAATTTCAGTGTTTGAAAATTGTCTTCAACACAATACAAAGTAAAACCAAAACCTCTCAAATATGCTGGGAGACCAAGCCCTGCATCCTCAACTCAACAGTCAGCAGGTTCAAGTCTCTACTTTGAACCAGGAAAACACTGACTTGAATCTGGATCTCCCACATCTCAGATGCGTGTCCTAACCACTAAGCTTGGGTGGAGCTCTTCCTCTTGCTTTACCCCACCCTGGATCTGATGACACTTTTACAGGAACAGATATATTTGTACGAAGAGGAAAAAAAAAAGCCCCAAATTCAGGAACAACTATCATATGGAAAAATCACTTCTGGATATTTAGAACCTGCCAGAATCGGGGTTTATTCACTCATTTTGAAAATGGGTAAAAGCATGATACTTATCCTTTTGAAAGACCCCATTAGCAAATACAAGATAGGCCTATTCTGCAGTGGGGGTGAAGTATTTATCAAGTGAAAGAGGGAAAAATATCCACTGCAAATTTCAAAGTGCTCTGCAGGACTTACTGAGTAGCAGCCAGGGCAGGAGAACAAAGAGATGATGCCAAAGGTTTCAACAGAAAATAGATCATCTCAGCACTGTTCCAGTCATGAAAAAGACACTGTAGGACCAAGAAGATTTGTATGGAGTCTGCCTTGATCATCCCTGAGTCATGGAGAGCAGGACAAAAGGTAAACTGTATCTCTTCCTTTCAGGCCAGCCCTCTGAGGGTAGTACCAACTGGGCACTGGAGGGTGGGCTGAGAGCCTTTCAGATGAGGATGCCAAGCATTTCAGCTGGTGAATTAACCCAGAATCCTCATGCCCCAGACAACAGCTAGATCCTATTAATTTCAGGGCAGAGGTTGAACTTGCTGAGTATGGTCCTGCTCCTATTTTTTGTACCATGAAACCTCAATGAGAAGATTGCTGTGAAAACAGCATCGGTTCCAACAAAGCTGCTTGCTTTTCTCTTCAGCAAGTGTGAAACATGACTGAGTTATACCAGTATTGGGATGGAAGGAATTACTAAACTGTCTGAAAAATTGCCCCAGATTTCACTCAGAGCTATCCCAGCCATCCCTCAGTGAAGTTCCCACTTAATGGCCTTGCTTAGGGCTTAGCGACACAGACTACTCTGTGGCCTTATTCTGCTCATTATTTCCTTTTCTTGATGGGTCTCTTAGCTGTTCCACAAATTTTTTTCTCTATTTCCCTCCATTAAATTTGAGTATTACATTTAATTTTGAAGTGCTCCTGAACTCTGAAGCCAAAACTGTTATAGAGTTAGTTAATATCACCTCCAAGTCTCTACCTGAGTGGTAGTAACTAGCTCAGAACCAATGAAGCTGATGTGGGTTTCCTATGCATATCACTGCACACTGAGGTCACAAAGGCTCTGCTAGTATACTGGAGTACAGAATATATCACATGAAGATCTGGCATCAGATATTGTAAGGATTTCAAGGTCTCTGTGTGATCCAGTTGGGTTTGTTAATCTCAAACATCAATTCAAGTCTTCTCTCAGCTTCTAGGGTTCCTCCCAGAGAGCTGTTCAATCCTTTCATTAGATTGTCCTATGTACTTTATAAAAGTCTGGGGAGTCTAGATTAATATTCAAGCTGTGGGAACAAGCAACAGGTCTCTTCTTAGCTCTTGAAGTGAAGCATCCATCCATTTCCCAAAAGATGTTTAAGTGCTAACACATCTGCATTTCACAGTGGTCTTGAGAGAACTCAGCACAATTCATATTTGACACACCTTTGTATATCTAATATTTAGGTAAGACCATTTCCAAATAGCTGCTTTTTCTTACTGTAGTACTAAACCTTTCCCGTTCAATCACTTCATGGAAGATAAGTATGCTTAATTTTTAAAAATTTGTTGTAAATTATAACACCGGGAATAAACATGACAGGGATTTTACAGCCTGTAACCTTCAATTTCACCTACATCTAACCAAAACATTTAAATGTGAGGGTATAATTAGATTCACTATGCCAAAACCTTCTCTCTCAGCTACATTCCCTATACAGAGCATTGTCCTTTACCCTACATTTAACACAGGTGATGGAAAAGAATTCTTGTCAGTTCTATTCCCTAACCCACAGAAGATGTCCTGCCACAATAATCTCTTTATCAAACCACCAGATTATTTTCTTGCTTAATATGACAGACACAATAAAATGCTGGGGGCTTTGAGTTTCTTTCCAAAGTTCACAAGGTACGTTGGCTTGTACATACATGCTTTAATGAGAAGAGCTTAAACACACTGAAAAAATATGCAGCAGCATTGAAAGTGATCCAGGATGAGCAATATGATATTCAGTTTTACTAATTAGTGCAGAACATAGTTACTAAATTGCCAATATCATTAACACTTTGCATGTAACTTTGCATAATAGACTGTAAGCTAACCATTTTGTAATTCCTGAGAACAGATAAGCACATTTGGTAGATAAGGCTTCCAAAGAAAATTCCCTTGGTCAGAACAGGACTCTTGTATTTTCCCTCCATGTAGTTTTTTAAGCAGATGAACTACTGGACATAAATTTTTAATGTGTTGAGTTCTTTTTTTTTCCACAAAAAAATTAGAGAATCTCATATGAATCTGTGCAAAGCTGAGTGAATTTGCTGGATAAAGCATTAAAATCCAGCTCACTTGATCTCTTGGTCACTAATCATCTTTGTATGTGCAAAACTCCACAGAAAATAGAGGATAAAAGCCTGACAGACTCCCAGTTACTCACCTTTTGTATCACATTATTTATTTCAACTACATTTGACAAGAAAGGGTATACAACCAAAACAAAGAGAAGGTTATAAATAAGAGAAGGCATTATATATTTCAAAAATTCAGGAATATCAAGAACCCTTTGGCTAAAACACCAAAACAAATCCTCCGCCTGGTTTAGCCTCCTCTGTGGTGGCTGCATTGTCAAATTTCATGGAATCACAGAATGGTTAAGGTTGGAAGGGACCTCTGGAGATCGTCTTGTCCAACCCCCAGATCTGACCCAATAACTCTTAATCTGTATGTGGCCAAGAATCTCCCACGAGCTTCCGTGCTCCATCACACTCTTTAGCATCGAAGTGAGCCCCCCCCCTCCAAAACCATACAAATACCCTTTGGATGTCACAGTTACCTGTGTCCTATCTTATAGAATGTTGGACTGCGAGGCTTTAGGACTCCTTTTCAGACAGCTGGTCCAGCTGCAGCAGAACTTGCCTGTCTTCCAAGAGCACCATGGCAAAGGCATTGCAGGACTGATGGCCTTGAATGATTTAGTCTCACTGTAAGGTACCCAAGTTCCAGTACACACTACCGGCAAATCTGGGCTAACAGGGCCACATATTTCAGCAAAATTTGGTTTAAACCACTCTGATACCTAAATCAAGAAACTCTTACAGGGATACCAAAGTTATGAATCCAACTAAGATCCATATTGGCAGTGCAGTTTTGATGTACTCTGACTAGAAGGTGCCTTGTGGGAAGTACCCCCTCCTCCTTGAGTTTGGCAAATATGCTCTGTCTAGAAGACCTTTCACATCAGCATATACAACCTGAGGCAAAGCTGGGAGTCACCCACTTTCCCAGTTGTAATCAGATGCCAGAAAGCACTTGTCTGAAAACATTTTCGGTCTCTTTCTACCTCCTTTCTCTCTCTCTCATCCCATACCCTTTGCTCAGGACAGCACTTTGTGATTTGCCTGCAGCAAGGTATGTTCCTGACCAGTCTAAGACATGGAGACTCTTTAGTATGGTGCCCTTTTTCAAATCCTCTGGCCTATAATTAGCTGGTGTTTAAATACAGTCAGTTGGAGCTGAGGATGTTGTCTGCAAACAATGTGAAGGGAGTGAAATAGGGAGACGATCAAGCCAAACAATTTGACACCCCGCCAGCCCAGCAGGCATCCGAAAGGAGTTTTCAATTTCACATCAACATTTTTTTCCAAGAAAAAAAGAGAACTTGCACTCTATTTAAAACCTGTTACAATTCTACATGCTGCCTGAAAAGGAACATACTTCACCTAAACTCTGCACATCTTATAAAATATGTATTGACATAAATTAGGAGCTTCCATTTCTATCCATCAACTCTTTCTTTTGAAGGGCTTTATATATTTTAGCCTACAGGAAAATACTCAAACCTGCCCTTTAACCTGGTGAAATACGCTTCTAACTTAGTGTGTAAGTTTCAGCATTTAATATCATGCCACACTCTCCTTGCTTTTTATCCTGGACCACACACTTTCATCGCTGGAAATGATGTCTGTAAAAGTTTCATTCATTTGCCAAATTTAAGAACTATCCAAGGGTGTTTTTTATTTATAGTAATAAGTTGCAAATATACATATTGTTAAAAAGTAATCATATCTCAATCTTATTTCCACTACAGCAAGTTTTCAAGCCTGTGCCAAGCTAAGTAAAACTACTGGGTTCTCGAAGATATTTCTGTAAGGCAATTATACATGTACTTTCAAAATTTAGAATTTACAAACATCTGGCAAAACTTCTCTAATGATGTCTTCCATTTTCATCAATTCTTGCAGTCAAGTTGATTAAATACCCTAAAACACATTTTCATATTTTAAATAAAATAATTATATTTAAACAAAAAAGCCTCCAAATATTGTCTCTGCAATGCTACTCCAATCTCCTAATGCGTTGTATCCACAGGAGATGTCTTCACAGATCAACATGCATGAGAATCTTCTGCTGGTTGTCCTTGCTAGCCAGCCATTACCTGAACTTTAGAAGCCACTTCACCAGTCATGAATCTGAGATGATAAATCTTGCTAATGAGGCAAGTATATAAGCATGGGCTTAGTACTGTGCTACTGTGTTTGTACTCACATCCAGTCAGCTCAGTGCACAAGCAGAGGAGCATGTGAGCTTTATTCTCTGGTAGACATATCCATTGCACTCTATAAAAACAGCACCTGTAACCTGCAGGCAACTATGCAATGACATAGAAGCAATACCTGTCAAAACAGACTGAACACTTAGCATCCACAAATACTCCTATTGAAATAAGAAGGGCTATGAGAAGGTAAGATTAGCTTATCTTGAAGAGTACAGTTAATCCAGGTAACACACACCATGTGTAATGCTATTTCACAGTCCCTACAGAGTTCACTTGCAGCATTTTCTTACATGGGTTTTATGGAATTTGAAAGAGCTCCAAGTACTCCACTCAACTTAGCAGCTTAGAAATTTTATGATCAGTGTGGCACACACCATATAAAAGGAGCTGGGATTTCCAACAGGTTCTCTTAATTTTTCATATTCTATCTTTTTTAGCTTTTTTTCCCAGAACCTCCCAAATACTTTTTCACAACTGATTCTCCCCTGTGTCAGGCAGCCACATCTCACACCTTTAAAATAAATACATTTCACATAGTCTATAGATTACTGTCTCTGCATATAGTACCCCAAGTCTTCTTCTACACCGAAAATGCAATTTCTCAGAAACCATGAAGCAAGGTAAATTTCTTGGTGTTCACATGTATAACACACTAAATTAAGATGCCAGAGAATCTACAATCTGTGTGCTCCATCCTTTGAGGTTTTGGCTACAGAGTAAGTCACCAAAGCAGTCCTACCACCACAAGTATTTGATGACCTCTAGAATGAGTCTACAAATGCCATCCTAGAATAGGCCAGATATTTTTCCTAAAAATAGAAAGGTAATTGGGAAAAACATATGTGCTTTAAAAAGCATGCTCACATGAGGAAAGATGAGTAGCAGCAATGTAATGCTGCCATTGTTTAATACCAGTATGAAGAATGCCATCCTTCTGGCCACCAGGTTGCAGCAATTAGATGAACTGTGGCTGTTGGTGTAAAAATAAATTGTGCCCTAAGCTGCTGTCAAAAGACAGGGTAGGCTTAGATATACTTCATAAAAGGTAACAGGCTGCCCAGTGAGGTTGTGGAATCTCCATCCTTGAAGATATTCCAAAGATGTCTGGACATATGCCTGGGAAACCTCTTCTAGGTGACCCTGCTTGGGCAGAGTGTTTGTACAAGACAACCTTCACAGTTCCCTTCTGACTGCAACCATTCTGTGATTCTGGCATGACATGGCTCCTTTCCAGAGATATGAAGATAATATCCACTGCTGCACACTGAAACTACTTCAAAGCAAAAACTAATAAATTAGAAGGACAGAGGAGGAATCTGCAGTGCAGATTCTTTCGCATTTCAGAAGCGGCAATTAGGAAGTCAGCATGCCACTCCTTCGTCAGCTTCTTTTAGCCATCAGTCAGAGCTGATCCGTGTTGAGTCAAGGTGCCTTTCTATGCATTTTCTTGAAATGCCACCAACATAGGTGACCCTCTGCCAAATAAGACTCAGTGGAGAAGAGGGTCTCTTATGACACACCAACTCATCTTCCTTCTCCCCTGGCAGGACACCATAAGCAGCAGAACAGATATATAGATTAATCTGTGCAACCAAAGACCTACCTTGGACCAGGGAGCATGAGGCTGGTAGTTCCCAACCAGATTATTCTGAACTGCAATATTTGAATCTCACAAGGAAGCCATAGACAAAGTAAGACTAAGATCTGTTGGGGAGTTGTTTGTTTGCTTCTTTGTTTCTGTTTTGGTTTGCTTTTTTAAATACAGATAAAACTGACAGGTTGGAGGAAAGGTCTTGGGGAGAAACAGAATGGAGAGCCTGACCTTCCTAGACATAGCCTCAGGTATAACTCTGGGCAGGTGTTTTGTACTGTTTTCCCCCTCTCTTCTTCTGCTTGTCATAGAGCTAAAGACCTGAAGAACATCCTGTGCACCCTTCCCCAAATCATGGCTACAACAGCATCAGTATAGCAACCCATTCTCCGCCCTGTTTCATCCGCTCAGATGTCCCATGTTTTGCAGGACATCAGTCATGTTGATGCCAGAATACAGTTCATGCAAATATGAAACCTTGTCCTTTTATTGACTCAAGATATTTACTAAAAGTAAAGAATAATTGACCTCAGACTACACTGAGTTATTTCTATGGATGAGGTCAACGATGTTTTAAGATCATGTCTCTGTGACTGGAGCTTGTCTCCACAGAAATGCTCTCCTAGCTACAAGGTACCATTGCACTGCTGTAGTTATATTAGAATTACTCTAATTTTAAATCTCTGTAGTTATATTAGAATTACTTCTTCCTCCCTGTGATCACTCTTATTCCAGAATAAGCATGGGCTTTTATGTTTTAACTACTTCCAACTACTGCATGGGATAAATAAACAAACAGACAAGCAAACAAACAAAAAGTCATTTTTGTATCAGAGTAACAGTGCCCAGACACAAGGCAAAATCTACAATGCTCCCTTTTAGTTTCTTTTCACAATTAAATTGATCTGAACATGGTTTACTTGCAGACAAGTCCCTTGCTGTTCTTGCATTGCACAGCTTTTCCCCAGCTGCTGGAGAAAAATCCACATGGAAGTCAAGGCCCTGCTGTGCACATAGCATGGGCCCCTATGCTTGCTGTGAAGGTCCTCTTGGCAGCCCTCCTCACATCAAAAAACACTTTACCCCAGAAGCTGCCCTCTCAGAGTGGGAGCATTTTCTATGAAGAGCAAACACATGCCAGTTCTCCAGACAGAGCTACTGTGAGACTCTTTACCTATCCAGACCCAGCCTGGAGCTGATGTCCAAAGCCAGTTCACTGACCACCATCAAGAGGCAGCGCTGCACCACAGCAACAGCACAGCAATGTAATGACTTCAAAGAGGTGTTCAGCTTCAGGCCACTGAATTGATGTGCCTTGGCCTTTCATGGTTTGCAATGCAGAGGCAATTGCACGGATACAACAGCTTATGGACCAAATCTCCAAGTGTATTTCCACATTACTGTGACTGTCCACATAAAGGGAAGCTATAGCTCACTCTCAGTCAAGTACTACATAGACAGCTCTGACTCAGCTTCACCCGAAGTCATTTTATAAACTCTTTTCCAAAGGCATTCTTCCTGCTACCACTCTGGAAGGTGTTGGGGTCACAGCCACTGTAGGAAAGCAGGAGCAGCTGCAATCAAACCTAAGATGAAATAACTGAGCCACAACTTCCCCCCTAACGCCACAGCAAAGACGGATGTCCAAAAGGTGGCTCAGATGCCCTACCATAACCTGGGAGGGGCTGGGAAGTGCAGAAGTGGTGCGCTCAACTCCCTGGAGGGAAGGTGAGCCTGGAATCACTCATCAAGAGGTTCCAGACCAATTAAGAAGAGACACTCACAGGCTACATTGTGTTTTCCTTTTTTTTTAAAATTTTTTCTTTAAGGAAATTGCTGGGCCCCAGTATCAATGAACTCGTACCTCTTTTCTGGAATCCCATGCAGAAGATTACACTGAGAACTAACTAACTAACTAACTAAATTAAAAAATCCCCCCCCAGATCTTCCGTGAACTTTTTCCACTGGCAAGAGCCCATTCCACAGTCCTCATTGTCGAAAAACTCCACAATTATCAGATCTGAGTAAAACTTCTCAAGCAAAAACATTTTCCCTGCACAAAACATTGTTTAACTAAAACCAAATCTTTTCTCTAACAGTATACTTTATTTGTTAACATTTAGCTGTGGCAACTCTCACAGCAAATTTTTCCTTGCATTCATTTTAAAATTTCGCTCCAAATAAAATTTCTTATACAGAAATTTCCTGACTTTTTTTTTTTTTCCTCTTTTAAACAGGAAGAACACCAAGGAACCCTCAACTTTCTAATCGTTAAAAGTAACAGTTACTCGTTAGAACTTGTTATAGGAAAAACACAAGGAAAAAGACAACACTGTGACTGTTTTGGGTTTATGTTACAGGTTTATACGCTATTAAAATGTTTAGATCTTATTATGCACTTTAAAAATGTTAGTGCTTAATGTGCTCCGATTAGGGCTTAACAAGCCCTTTAAAAATGTTACAATGTTAAACCACCAAATCACATTGTCTGTGAGGAGTAAGAGGCTTAAAAAATCTTCTGTTCTTCACAACCTAGCCCTTACATTAATAAAAACAAAATCCAGTCATAATAAGTTTATATCATATATCAGAATGTTTTGACATCCTTAATGACTGGGAGTTAAAAAGTTGGCTTAACTCTGTGTGCTAGTGTGTGCTTGTTTGAGTGTAGGAGTGAAGGTTAGTGGTTTTCTGAAAGCCTTAAATAACAGAGATAATGGAGATGAACATTATGCATTTTTGCCATAACTGATGTCTGGAATCCTGTTGCCCAATTTAAAGGGCCAGTTATGTGACTGTGAATAGTCAAGAAAATATCCATTTAGCCTCATAGCTGTGCTGTTAGGGGGCAGAATACTGAGGCAGTGACACTCACAAACCTGGGCCAGGCTCTGCTACCTTGCTCGAACCAGTCACTATGACGCGCAATGGCACTGGTGGTCATGCATTTCCAGTATTCGACAGTTCTGACAGTCACGCTCTAATAATAAACAGTTTTTGTTACTATTCATCACTTGGGAAAAAAGCTCCACAGCAAACTTCAACATAACATGACAAACAATTTACTGGGTAATAATGTTGGCGTCACGAAACAGATGAAAGTGATAAAATACTTGCAAATTGGGACATTCTAACTGGAGGAGGAATTGTTCTAGTTTGTACCACAAAGGACACCTGCACTGGTGGTCGGCAAACGTCCCCTATCTATAATTGTACACGAAAAGTCACAGCAATAAACATGAGAGGCTGGTGTCTTTATTCTGCTCTTCTAATTTGCATATGTGTTACTCTGAAATTTGCATGATCACTCAGGCAAAATTTATTCACTTCAGTATATGTCCAGCTTTCTTGAAAACCGTAAATGTGGGAGACATCCAATTGCAGCTAAACAAACCCACATGGCTTATTTAGCTAATTACAGAGTGTGAACAGTGAATTCTAAAGTAATAACCATAGCAGATAGTTCTCAAGATTGAAATACACTTGCACAGCCTATTCATTAATTCCAAATAAATAATTCTTTAAAAATGCTCAATCTTCATGGATAATAAAAAAAGTGGTCTACTTAGCTCAACAAACTGTTTTCTGCAATTATATCCACTAAGTTTTAAAGGACCAATCTTCATGGCTACACTTTTCAAGAGGACTATTACAGCATTACTGAGTATTTTCCAGTGTCATGAGATGTGTTTTCGAACTGACTAGTGTCACAAGTTGGATCATTTCAAGACATGGACAGCACTAGTGGCTCTACTTTTTATTTTCCCACCACAGATAGCTCTAGTTTACGTAATCAATGTAATTTATGCACACATCTGTGCCAATATACTACACTGCTATATTCAAGTTCCCAGTTGAGAAACTTGCTTACTTTTACCTACTTAAGTGTTTACTTATTCCTCATCAAAATTTGTTGCTAGATAACATGACATGGAGAATTTTCTCTTGTCCTTGGTTTTAGTCATTTACTAACATCAGCCTATTGTGAAACAAACATGAAAAATGTTCAAAGGCTTAAAAAGTTCTTTCCCTTTCCCTGGAACTGTCATGTTCTGTTCAATTTAAATATGTGGTAAATTGATTTTTTTTCCATATTAATTTCCCCATGTTCCTCTGTATTAAAATAACTAACACAGAAAAATGGTTCCATCTGCTCTGCATTCAGTTGCTTATGTCTTCAGAGGTGCCGGGCTCTGTGCAGAGAGCAAACAGAGTGTTTCAGAGCTACTCTTCTCAGTCCAAATTTTCTCCAACCTCAAGCACTCAAAATCACAAAGTTATAAAACTCATTAAGTAATCCAGACACACACCAATAAAAACCCCAGTGCTTTAGTTTTCTTACCATTTTCTTTCTAGTGTCTGAACTTTTCTATTAAATGTACAGTGGATTTTCAAAGTCTTCTGTTTAACAATTACAGTTTAAAACTTGTGTGTGAGAGACAGGAAACAGGGGAAGAAAAAGGAGAGCAAAAAGGGAGAAAGAGAAGAGAGAGAGAGACAACCATGAGATTACTGACTCAGCAGGTATACCTTGCCCAGGAGGGAACTGGGGTACCAAGACCAGAGATAAGTGCCTGGGCCAGCACCCAGCAGAGTGCCCGACACACCCAAACAGCAAGGTCAGACTCCTGCGTTCCCATTTTTTGGGGACATGTGGCTGTGGGAGATGCATGAGCACAGGCTCATGCCTGGGGCCAATGACTCCCTGGGGCAGACCATAGGCAGATGTTCTGCACAATTGCCTGCACATTTCCCCTCTGTGGACCCATAAAACACCCAGGCCTATCTCCCTTCTTTCTTTTGTGCTCCTTTCTAACTCATTAACTTATTTCAACAAACAGGAATTGTTTTTTTTCCTGTGTCAGCCCAGTCCAAGTGCTGCAGTTACAGCCGACCAAGAGAGCAGCTTTGCAGGCAGGAGTTTGTGAAGAGGCACAGGGCAGGGGGGCCCCGTGGCATGGACATGCTCCTTTAGCTGGGCTCCATAAGCTGCTTCCCAGCTTCCTTTGCTGGAAAGGACTGGTGTGATTGCTCCTTGCTTCATGCACAGTTCACCCTGTGCCTGGGACACCAACCAAGGCTGACAGCAGGCTACAAGCACAGGAGCTTGCAAAAACGCGCCTGCTTGCAGTGCTGATGAGTGTTTGCTGCCCTACTTTCCCACAGTGCCACAGAAAGCAACATTTGCTGCAGTGGAGAAACTATGAAATTCAGATCCTCCTAATATTCCTTAATAGGCGAAAGGCAGAAGAGTGGGTGAAGAGAGCAAACAATGTGTAACAGTGTTTAAACTATAATAAAATACATTAACAATAAATACTCCCCTGTCAAGAATATGTCATGTAATTATATTTACTGCACTGAACAGAGCTAACCAATGTTTTGAGAGGGTGGTTTTGCACTCTGAAGATGACTCTCCTTCAGGGACAGCATATGTGGATAATCATTCAGACATGGGATATCAGCTGTGAAAAAAAATGCTCCAGCACAGTGTGCCAGATGTGATGGCTAGAAAGTTAGCTCCCTCTCCTGGATTAGACCAGAAAATTAAAGTATGTTGCACTGATCTAAACTAGTACTCAGGCATTTCTTGGCATTATTATTCTTTTTTTCCCTAGTCCTAGAACCTCAGTCAAGGGAAATCTATGCTTCCTGAAGAACTGGGGTTTGTAGAAAGACACAGCATATCACTTAAGCAACAATGACAAAAATCTCACTGCCAAACATACTGCAACCCAGTTAAATTGCCATACAAATATATGCAAGAATGTGGAATACACATCTGCACACATCTGAAGAGCCCAAGCAATGTGGCCTACTGTCATAAAGTGCCACAGTCCGTAAAAATGTCACTGCAAACCAGACCTCTCTTATGGCTTTGACATTGTCCCTCAGCCTTTCTGCAAGCAGAAGGACCATTGCTGTCAGTAGCAATTTGGCCAATTCAGACAGAGTGAACTAAGGGCAGCAGGACATCAGCTGAGAATTTGAGAACTACGGCTGAGGTGAAGACAGAGAGCAGATCATAAAAAGAAATTTTACTGAGGTTTTGAATATTTTTCTAAGTGTCTTGCAAATAGGCTGAAATATTGCACAGTTTCCCCAGTTTCCAGACCACATAGGAACTTGAAGTCCTTTTACTTAGAGAATTACATCTTCAGTTTTCAGATCACAGAAGTTGGAAAGCTAAGATGCAACTAGGAAAAGAATGAAAACATAGGTGTTCATAGCTTGCTCACGACTTGGAATTTGATCAAATTCAGATAAAATCAATGGCGAAAAAGCTCACTTTAAAGGTAGGGTTTACAATAGCTATATGAAACTGCACAAACAAAAGTTTAAATAAAATTGTTTTCCTGCCTAACTGTAGAGTTTAACCGCTAAATACAATTCTTTATGATTATATAGGATCTTTCATCCAAGAAACTGAAATTTCTTCACACTTTGAACACTGCCCTTCTGAGATCATCATGCAGTACTTATAAAAAGAAAACAAGGCAGAAAAACAAAAAGTAAAATGAAATGCGCATATGACAAGTGATTTGTTCAAACAAAAAACCATTATGATTAAAGCCCAGACTGTTCAATTGCTCTATCTCTGCTTTTACTACAAAAATAGTGATTCTAAAAGGGAGACTTTTACATATCCATGGGCAATTCAACCTCCTTGAAGTTGGAATTGCCTCCTGAAAGAGACTTGGTCTTTCTACTGAGGAGTCAACTTCCTTCCAGCTCAGACATTCCAACTGGGTAGCCAGAGGCTTTTGAGAGCAATATTGTCAAGGACTTTTAGAGCAAGTATGGGAATCTATGCCATAACAGGAGAGGTTATTCACTACTGTATCTCACTAGCTGGATAGAAAAAACAATCTTGTTATCGAAACTCAAAAGGTTTGGACTTGATATTACTATAATAAGTGCATGTTCATAGATACACACGGAGTTGTCTCCAGGGGTGTTGGTCCTGTGTAAACACTGAGTGAGCTTAGGTCACCCTAGTTCTATTGCTTCAATAGGATGAACTCCCTAAAAAATTGCAAACCTCTCTGTTGCTGAGTTGGAGCCTCCTGAGCATCTCTCTCACAAAGCTACTATTCGGTTGCAAATTTTGGGGCCAGTTTGAATAAACTCCATTACTCTGAGGTTTCAGTGTTTGTGAGAGCCCCTTACTGACTGACAGCCTTTCCCAACATGGGTGAGGTACAAATAGGATGGGTAGTGCCATGGGCAATGCCTGTATTGCCCTGCTCTACAGATCTGTCTGTTTGGATGACCTTCATAAGAGCCAAAATGTATTCAATGTATGCAAGTTTTAATAATGGTAATTAAAAACCCGATTTCAAGCCAGGGTATCTACCCAAAGAATTTCACTGGCAAAATTATATCTTCCTACTTAGTTAAAAAAAAAAAAAAAGAAGAAACTTCTTCTACAATAAGCACACAACACACAAAACCATAAAATTTTATTAACTATATATATCAGCAATTATTTTCAGGATACCATATTGAAAGACCCTCATGAACCATTCTACCCTAATACCACATAAATCAACAGCTAGATTAGGGCTAGTTGGCCAATACTAGATTATAAAAACATGCTCTCTTTGAAATAGCACAACATCACACACAGAATAGCCATTTTACCCAGGAAAAGGTACAGAATTTTCTGACTCCTGGAAAGATCAATAACTGTTGATTTTCACTCCTGGGGTCTGGATGAAGTTTGTCTGTGGCCAGAGACCAAGTGACTCACAAGAACACTTCCCAACTTTCAACTCAAATTGTACAGGACTTGTTAGCTTGAATAAACACTGGGGAGGAAAAGTGACAGTAAGGCTGTAAGACTAAGCAACAGCTCTGCTCATTTTGAAGGCATTCTGTCAAGAAAGGAAGAAGATCACCCACATGATGAAGCACAGAGACAAAGGAAAACACACATACTGGAAACCTTCAAAGTGTCCTGCAAATAACCTTTTGCATATAAAATCTTGATTAACATCTGTGACATGTATATATCTTCCCAGAGAGATATGTGTTTCCAGGCAAAAGAAGGACTCAAGTTGTCCTAGACTGTTTTCCCGGCCCTCTGCACAGCTGGTATCTGTAAAGGAATCTCAGGAGTAGTAGAGCTTGGAGTACTGCACTTCTCTGAGGACTCAAGCCAATGACATCATTTCTATGTCAGGATGAATCTAAGTTGCCAGAAGGTATTCTGGCTCCTCCAATTTCTACAGAACTCCTGGAAAAATGAAATATTCCCAAATCTTCATTTTGCAAAAGCTATATCTTAAATTTGGCCTTATTTATGCCACAAGATTGTACAATCTGGCAGCTTTTAAACACAAATAGTATGTGCTGAGTGAACAGTAGTAACTAACAATACAAGTGATTTTATTCTGAGTATTTAGTGTAATAATATACAAGTTTGTATAATATTGCAGGGTTATATTACACGTCTTGTCGATTTACTGTAATTCCTATTGATATGAACAAAAAAAATATTTTCTGAATGAAATATTGCAAGTTTTTGAAGACTTTTATTCTGTGCTTTATAATCTAATTCATGTTTACCCTTAAACGCCTACAAAAAAGCAGTAGCAGCTTTACAAACTCTCAGTTTCCTGCAGTGACGGTTGAACTCTTTTTAACTCAAAACAAATGCAAAGTGTTTCTTTCATTTGTGAACTCATGAAATGTGTATTTTTATGCTTGGCTTTTGAAATTACGCAAAAATAAATTTTTTAAAATCTTTAAAATAAATGTTTGACATAAACTCCCCCAATAGGTTCACTACCAGTATTTTTGTTGCTAGTCCCCATGGAAACCAATACAATGGCTTTCAAATCTGTTTCGTAGAAAGGACTATTTCAGTCCCAACTTCCAGTCTCTGTAGATTTTCACTAATTGCTGAGATGTTCTGATGTTCAGTGATACAATTCAAGTCAGTATCAAAACAGTGCTATTTTAAAATAATAATTTTAAATACTATATGCACATTATTAAGAACTTGTCAAAAAGTGTCAAGAAATTATTATTTAATTTAAAATTTCAATTGAACATTTTACTTAAAGTTACAATAGAATTATTTACAATTTAAATACCTAAAGTCAATGAATGATTTTGGTATTCTTGACTTTTGTTGCTTAATTTTTGAGCTCTCCTACTCCCTTTGGCTTCCACATCTCTGCAGTCATGGTATAATGCAAAAAGAAAACAATAAGAGATGAGAAAGCTCATATTTCAAAAGCCTGATTTTCACATGAAGAAATTTTAATTTTTAACCGATCTAAAATAATAAACATCTATCTTTTAAAAAAAAATCAGAGGCATAGACACATTTGCAAACAAACATCTAAATCGATAGGTCACAGTCTGTATTTCTTTTAATTAGCATCCATGCAGATTGCTAGCACATGCAATGATGTGCAAGTCAAGCACGCAGCATGTAAGGCTATTTAAAAACTCACCGCCATAGAAATAGTAGAGTAGTAAGCTATAAAACCTGATTTTTTTCAGAAAGAGATGAACAAATACTTCAGATTTTTTCTAATTTTCTTGATAATTTGAATAAAATAAGAACACACACCACCACCACCATCCCAAAATTATGGCTTTTAGGAATAAGAGCTGGGTTTTTTACAAATTATTACTGCCATGATCCATCTGTGAAAATAGTCCTGACTTTCAGTGAAAAATAAGGAACCATTAAGCTAAAGTTAGCGTATTAATGACAGCCAGTAATCACTTTGGAGCTTTACACATTGGGCCTGTTTGGATGAGAACCTTCTTTTTCTGGTCTTTTTGACTGGAAGCAGACTCCCTTAATGTTGTCCTGCACACTACAGTATGTTCTGCCACTCTTCTTCCCACAGTCCCGCTGTATGGGGAGAAAGCCAAATGCACCTGTCCTACTGTGAAAGCACGTAACAGACAGAGAGGACTCATTTAGGGACAGGGTCAAGGTCTGTGCCCATTCTTACATCCCAAAATGGTTGTTGAAAAGTCGAAGGACTATCCAGCAACTCAGTAAACTGCACTGTGGTATTAATTCTAGACTCTGTGAGACTTGTGCAAAGTAATAGCCATTATTATGAGTTTATGTTCTGTCAGCTAGGGAAGAGGGGCTTAACTCCTACTTAAATGAGTGTGCAAAACATGGGAGCTGATCAAGAGAGTGTCTATACAAAAAGAGACTCTCTTACTTGGGGGATATTCAAGAAACTTTGTCCTGCATAGAGACAAGCACCATTGCTGAAGTAACTCAGCTGCTCCTCAGGATTCCTGTCAGTCTTGCCATTTCTGGCAAACAGGACACACTTTGAGTTCTTGTTCTTTATTGTTTCTCAGTACTGCACCAGTAATACCAGGAGCTGAGCAAGCGCTTCAATCAAACTAAATAATAGTGCCCTGTAGAGTGAACAGGAGTTTTACTTCTTATTTAAACAAAGGCAAATCACAATGTAGGTGACTGTTTTTCCTTCCAAACACATTGAATCCTATGCAGTCAATTAATGCTTCTTAAAAGCTATACATATTCTCAGTTATTTTTTCTAAGTCAGATGTACTTGAATTTTTTTTTCATTTTATTCAGTATTATGAAATTGGATGGGAAAAATGTCTGAACTTCCTCTTTTATGCAGGGTATATCTCATACAGAAAGTGCTAGTTTTATTACATCTTGAACTCTCTTTTTGTGACATATCTCCTTAGGTTAAAAGGGCAAGGGCTGGCCAGCAGTTGCTTTTACAAAAGACTCAAGAGCTAACTTAGGAAGGCCAAAATGTCCCCCTCTTTGTTCACAATTGCAGTTTTCAATTTACCTAGTTAACAGGTGATTTCAGTAAAACATTCACATCCTGCACAGGGTGAATTTCTGAACTATGAATGTTATCTACACTATTGTTGATATACTCTTTCAGAATTTGTGGTGTACCAGCAAATGTGGTATTTCTGCCCAAGCATCATTGAATAACACCAGCGTATTTGTATAATGGCAGTAAGAGAAGCTAAAAACTGAAACCTAAGATGAAATTTGAAGAGATAATTATAGTTAAAGTATTTGTGTTTTATTACTGGGCTTACATCTGGGAGTGTCCTATTGCACTCTCATATTAATACAATCTTGGCAATCTGAGAACAACTGGGCAAAAGAAAAAACCCTATCATTCTGTACAGATGTGAATCAGCACAATTGTGTTTTCTCAACTGGGAAGTGGTTTAAACTTCCTCTTTCATCTCCAATTGTTTTTAGAAAATTGTCTTGTGATTGTTCTTCAGCTACACAAACAAAGCCACTCCCTGGATAGGCCCAGCATATGCTTTGATTTCATTAGCAATTTGAAACATAAAACAAGGGACCTAGCAGTAGGATTAGATGTGTACCAGAAGATATGATACCATCTCTCTAGCACAAAGGGGCTTTTTCCATTTTAAGCAATGCTGAACTTTGATTAAATGCAGTTAGCCAGGACATAATCTCCTGCCTTAAAGAGAGAAATGCTTGTCCTCCATTCCTCCCTTGGCAGTACATACTCAGTACAAGATGAGACCAAACCACACTTTGGTACTTCCCTTATGAATTCCATGGCAGTGGACTGGAGATCATGTCTGCAAGTTACAAGTCTCCATGCAGATTCTGGGCCTCAGGTGTGCCTCAGATCTATATACACTGACATTCAGACATAGAGCAGGAGCTCTAAGTCTGGATGTAACAAAGGGAGTCTTACAAGGAGCTCTGCTCACCCTGATGCACCTTTGGCCAGAGTGCAACTCCCTCTCTGAAGGATCACACATCTTGATTACTGCAGCAAAACCTATGGTGCATCCATTGAAATGCCCACCACCACCACCTCCATTTTCTTTCACTGATAAGTGGAACTAACATAGAGAAAGTGAAAAAAATGATAGAGGAAGAAGGCTCTCATATGGTCTGCTACCAGAACACCCTGCTTGAAGTGTTTTGTCTTATGACAAGCAAATGCATTCATCTTCATTTGACGACAAGGAATTGGTGCATTTTTAATTTTCTTCAGTAGTAGAATTGAGTCGGCTAAATACTTTAAACAAAAGAGAGATGAGCGTTCAGAGCATCTAGCTAGGATCTGTGCCTCTACCACGCCTGGCAAGTCTGCCCAAGCAACAAATGCTCCTCCTAATGGTCATCAGATTATACCAGGATACTAGAAATATCTCAGGGGTAAATTGATGAGTGCTAACCAGATCAAGCTCATAAAATTACACTTGTCTCATTTGAAGTCACTAAAATTGTCCAATTATAGAAGAGAATTCATAGGTGACTGCATTTTGAAGGAGAGGGATAGAGATTTCAGTGTGCAGCATTAATTCTGCAGGGGAGCTCCCAAAGGGGAGAAGGGTAGAAACAGCGAACAGTAGAGGCAGGAGGGGATCTGTGGGGTAGCATCTGTGCTTGTCTGCATTTTCTCTCTGCCCTCAGCATCTGCTTCTGGTCTTTGACAGAGACAGGAAACAGGGAAGAGGGAGATGAGGAAAGAGGCAGAATCTTCAGGCACAGCAGCAATCACTAAATATCATGCAAATTACTTCTGTTGGTTTTGTTCCTGTTGAATTTAAAACTGTTAACTGGTTATAAATTTATCAAATATATATATTATTTTTAAATTGGGGGAAAAAATCTGAAATTTTAAACCAGAAAAATTTCCCTTGAATAAACTAAGGGAGAAGTGATTTCATGGCTATTAGCATAAGAGTAGTCAGCTGCATAGGACTCACATTTCATTTTGGAAAAAAGCAGATAAACAATCTCCTTCCATTGTCTGCAGTAATCACAGACAGCTAAAAAATTTCATGTCATTATTTTACTTGTGCAACAAATAAGGGAAATACCAAAAGAAGTCTAAAGCTCCTTCTGAGTGTTTTGTTCTTGTATTTAAAAATCTGTCCTTTTTTTAAACCCATTTAAGGCAAATCCACAATTTATACATGGGGTATGTGAAAAGTGGACAGGCATACTTTTGCCAGGAAAAAAGTGTATCCCAAATCTTCTTCCCATAGAAATGGTGCTCATTTTTAAATTTGTTTTATGACTCCAATTCTCTCAATGCCATATAGAAGTGAGGCTGTGTAAAACCTGTTAAATCAAATTGTATTCCACTAGTCAGTAAAACTAAAACTTTCACATTTGTAAGACTAAGGAGCCCTGGACACTTAACACCAAGGGAATAAAGGAAGTCTGTATTATTCGGTAAAATTCTCACCTCAAGTTTGGTAATCTCCTTTAAAATGTATTGGTGGTTAGGGTACCTAGAAAGCTAAGAAAGTGAAACAAATTTTTAATTTAATTCATTCATACTTATAGGAAATATTGCAAAATATACCCTATAGTTTTGGTTCTGTTCAAATACAAAAGAAAAATAATCTCAGCCTACAGAAGCTAATTAACGAAATGAACAGCGAAAGTCTAGCAGACTTGAGCTCTGCTTGCTCCCCTTTAACATCCTCAATATATGCTGTAGATATGAGAGTATCACTGCAAGATCAGTTTATACATCCATAGCAAGATAATGGTTCTTCTTGGTTTGTACAACTTGGTATTGATCCCTTACTGCTGACACAGATTAAAGGAGAATATTTTCAAATAGATCCTTTGTTTTGTTTTGTTTTCCAAAACCACATAGCAACTGTGAGCTCAAAATAGTTGTTTCACCCTCGATCTCCTAAGCCCAAATTTAGAACCAATTTTAAAGCAACATTTTAAAGACAATTCAGAAAATTATTGGAAAGTCTCATATCATTTTGATGCCAACTTTGTATTGCCAACTGGTGGTAAGTATCTCATCGTTCATGAGTGCAGCACCTAAACACAGTGAAATGCAGAGTGCTGCAGAGTTGTGTGTTTCTCAGTGTGTGTCTAGGGAATGAGCAGGCAGAAGAGAGAACGTATCTTTTAAAGCTACTTAGGTCCAACGTGTACATCCTTCATTCACTGGAATGTCACAAGATGCCCTGCACACACTGTGTAAGTTCAGACAATACTATAAAACAGCTGAAGCAGAGATAGGTCTGGGCCACCTGAACACCTAGGGTTGAATGGGATAACCTTGTGATAACCTTTGACTTGTTCTTACTAGTACACTGAAATAGTGTGACTACATTCCCCAAGAACCACTCTGGAGAAGGCAAGGGAAGGAATTACATGTCAAGCTGCATCTTCCCCACAGATTCCATGTCTAGGTAGAACAACAGAGTCACTGAGCGTATGATTACTACACTATCATCACAGAGCCAGGCAGATATGATGCTAGCTAAATGCAAAACAGTGCAGTCTTGACAGGAAAATGCTCTTCCCAGCTGAATTTAACTAAGTGGCCTACACAGCATGTTTCCTACCAATAAAGTCATTCATTTGGTGACCTCTCAGGTATAATGACGCAACCACAAAGAGCTGTGTGTCCTAGTGGCTTGGGCCATGGAAATGGGAACTTCAAAGAAAAGAGAAGAGTCACATTGGAAAGAAGGGGTGTACAGGCAACTCAAAAGAGCACATAAATGGGGAAGAATGTAGCCAGGAAAAGGGAATATACAGAGGAGGAAGAAAGAATGGAGAGACATGATAAAGAAACGAGATGCACAAAGGAGCGAGCTCAGCAGCAGAGTGGAGGAGGGTGTCTGGGAAATGCTGCTTTAGTCATCCCGAAACTGTTAAGTGGTCAACTAGTTTCATCCGGGGAGAATTAGCAGGGGCACAGGGGGAGCAGATTCACAAAACTGCCTGAGGAAGTGGTAGTGTCAATCTCCGATCACCAAAAACTTGACTGTCAGCATACTCACTCTGGTTGTGTGGGATCAGTTGCTTTTTCTGGCTGATGACATCTGAACCAGCATTTCTGGAAGTGCCTTGCCCTAGAGCATTCAGGGGAGTGTACTGAGCAGAGAGGGTGGGAGGGAGAGATGCAGCAGCCTCTCATGTTAATGCTATTTCACTCTGTAAGAAATACATTCATTCAGTGTGTGTGAAAGATGAGGGAGTAAGGAGAAAATTACTTCATTACCTGGTTGTTGACAAAATGGATATTGAAGTTGCTGAACAGTAGGTATTTAAGAATTTCTGCAAAGTGACAGAGCAACAAAAGGATAGACTGAGGACAATCAAGGGAGCCCAGACTCCATCCCAGTGAGGGCAGCTGCATGCTCTCTTAGAAGATGCTGTTTGCCATTAGGCAGAATGGGAAAGAAACTTCTGTAATCCAGAGCAATTTACTTAACTATGGGGTCACTGGATAAAAAATGCTTACAGAAAATCTGTTTGAAATGTTTGGAACAAAAGGAGAATATCACCTGACAAATGGCAATGATTCATGTTGGTAAAGAAAACCTCTAATTTAATAATTTCCCGGATTTTTTGTTATTATTACCATCATTATAATTTTTATTGTCTAGCTTGGTGAACAAACCAAAAATTAATTTCTCGTACAGACCCAAAAAAGAGACAGGAACAGAAACGGTGGTCTTTCAGCTGTGAGATACTGGAAGTTCCTGGAGAATTTGGGCATCAGCAAAGAGCAGCCAAAATCAAAGGCAAGGAAACTGAAAAAACAAAAAAATTAGATACAAAGAGGAAGAGCTAACCCTACCCTCTTCTTTCTGGCACCACAGGCATCCAGAGTCCATGACACATGATTTCTTCCACTCCGTTATGGGAGTAGGAGGATTCATTTGATTTCTACCACACCTGCTTCATATCTACCATCTTCCACCTACATTTAAGATTCAGATTTGCCAGAATTCAGATTTTCTCTTTTGGCAACATTCTCTTGTCCCTCCTTCATTTCACTCTGAATGTGCTGGGGTTTGCTTTGATCCCTAACCAGATCTGAAGATATCTGCACAAGGACTGTTCAAGCTGTGAGCATGCCCTTAGGTTAAGCAGGTTCTTCAGCAGTGCTCAGTTATTCCCTCACTTTCTCTTACAAAATAACACCGAACTAACTAGGCAGATGCAAGCATGATTTCATTCATTCATCTTAGTCTTCATCCATACATTGTCAAAATCATTCAGTCTAAGTAACTGTAATAGTAAAACCATTCAGAGACTTTGCAGTGAAATATCACTCAGAAAATACTTCAGTTGTTAACTTTACAATCTTCTTTATATTTTCCAGTTTCTAATGTGGTTAAGACAAAATCAGTATTTCTAAACACAGTTCAGTCTTGAGCCACACTGACTTACAGAAGTTCTGTTGAGTAACTTTTTTATACACTTCAGTTTACCTGAAATGTACTCAAAGGTTCTGTTGAGCCAGTCATGACTCTCGGTGTGAAAGTAAGGTTCTCTGTCCAATAATCAATAACACTTCAACTAAGGGACAGATGAACATGCTGAGGACCCAGCCCCATTCAACTTTATGCACATGAGCAGCCTAGGTAGTTCAAGAGGGACAGTTGTGTGAGAGTGTGGATCTTTACATCTTTAATACTGTGAAGCTTCTGTGTGCAACGTAAAATGTCTTCAGGACTTAAAGACAGCTCTATTTCTGAATATAGCAAATATAGACTGTATTATGTATTGCTTTAAATCATCTCTTGCTTCTTTTACACTACCAGTAGAAAATGGGTATTTTTCTAGTTATTTGTCCTTAATATGTGTTAATGTCCTCTCTTGAAACATATCCCAGAGTGGTTTAACAGCACATTGTTGGTGTGATCAGTAACAACCACACAGCTGAGGATTACTTTGAGCCCTTTGCAGTTCCCTATATTCATGTTCCTTTCATGGTGACCACTTAGGAAACATGACATTCGTGTTGAGTTTTCAGGATAACTTAAATATGCCAAAAGTCACTATGATTCCATAAATTTAAATTAAAATAAAATTAAGTTAATTATGCATGTTAATAGAATTGTCTATCCTGTGATAATTGCACAGTTATGCTTATGAATTGAATAATTAACCTGTAACTTGAAAAGATAAATAGATAGATAGATAGATAGATAGATAGATAGATAGATAGATAGATAGATAGATAGATAGATGGGTGGGTGGATGAGTCAGCTGAAAAGAGGGATTCCTGTGGTACACAGCATTACGCACAATCGCTACACATTAACACGATCTTTATTATAAATCTTTTGCATTTGTATAGTACTTTTCATCCATAAGGATTTTGAAAGCTGTACACAAAGAAATTAAATGAAAGCTCTAGAATCCTGAGGCAAGAGCTCCCTGTCACAAGAATCATTCCGCAGATCAGAATAAAAGCCCTCAGCTGCTTGCATCAAGACAAGCCCTGCCACAGAGGGAAAGTATGACAGGCTGATTGAAATTCTTAGAGAAGCAGACAGGAGCTCTTCTTTAACACTGAGAAAGCTGAAACTTTTGCATTTGTTTAACTTGGAAGAATGTAATATTGAGATATCCTGCAAACATTTTTCATACAGAATGACAGACATCTCATTTCATGCCTCAATTTGGTTTAAGAACATAAAAACTTCTTAACTAAATTAGTTGCACATCTTCCCCAGTCTTTGCCATGTCACTTCCATACTGCCCCCTTTATGCTAAGAATAGTTTTATTTTCCCCGTCTCTCTTATCCGTGCTGTTATGCCATCTTTTGCCCATTCAAATCCTTCCTCACAAAGGCTTGGGCAACACTAAAAACAATAGGTAAAATATATGTGGCTCACTATCTACTTATTCATAAGTTCTCTCTCACTTCCCCAGATGACAAAATGTAGAACAAGTTTTGTTCCTTTTTTTTTTTCCTGCAATGGGCCAAGTAGTTTGTCATCTCTTAATAAATGTATTTTTAGGCTTGTGTAACGGCTAAAATATACATATCTATTTGGTATTTAGAAAACACCAGCTATTAGTCAATTAAATCAAAGAAGCTTTAAAGTGCTCAACTTGATAGGAACTCACCCAGTCATTTACAAAACATATTGTTCAGCCTCTCCATTGTAATAACTTCTTTAAAATACCACAATAGATACCACAAGAATAGAATGGTTCTAATTTAATACAGGGACATATCATAATCAGAAGACAGGTCCTGCTCAAGCACATCTGTATACTGATGTGTCAGTGAATCAGAGATATTACACTCTGCTGGCATTCACCTCCTTTCAGGCAGTCACCAGAAAACTGCCCAAAACAACTCCCACGTTCATGTCATAGCCATGACATTGTAGCATAATCCGACAATAACAAAAATAAATATATACATAAATATAGAAATAATTATTGTCATTGCTGTCTCCTCACTCTTGTTTACATTTAAATGAACTCTTCTAGTAATAACAGTTTCCTCCATTTCCAGAAAGCCAGCACTCCATAAATATTGAGTTGTACTCAATCTGCTGATGTACCAATTTTCTATAAACAGAGAAAATCCAAACTTATCACTAGGCCTAGCTGTTGAAAAAAGTTAGTGTAACTAAATAACAAAACAGGAATGTTGTTTACTTGTTAATGCTCTACTAATGAAAAAAAGCTGTTATGGCTTTGATTAATTTAGATCATACTGGACAATTCTGGCATAACATTCCTTGTGGAGTGACTATTGATTTCCTTTTCATTCTACACTTGGATACCACATATCTGGAATCTAGCCCAGGTTTCATAACTGCTACTATCTCCATATTAACAGCCTGTGTAAGATTAGAAATAGCTTTTGAAGATTTATGCAAGGGTAAGGCAATCCAAGAATTTTCTCCATTTCCACAGGTTGAGCTTTTCCATCTGTCCGTGTAACAACTTTTAAGGAATTAAAGGCGTTTGTAGGCATGATCAAATTCATCAATTGCAATTAATGAATTATACCATTGTTTAATCTTTTAGCACTGCATTGTCTCTTCTCTTCTCTTCTCTTCTCTTCTCTTCTCTTCTCTTCTCTTCTCTTCTCTTCTCTTCTCTTCTCTTCTCTTCTCTTCTCTTCTCTTCCTTTCCCTTCCCTTCCCTTCCCTTCCTCTTGCCTGTATTTATAATATCTGGTGTAGACATCGTAATTACCAGATATTATGGAATCATGACTCAAGTAGATGCCAGTAAAAATCTTTGTACTACTCCCCTCCCTCTTGTAGTCTCCCTAATGATACTCTCTCTCATTATTCTGTATTCTGTGTGGATCTTCCTTATTGATCTATACACATAAGGCACAGCTTGTCCAAGACTTATAGGTTAGTAGCTTTCAACTATGAAGATCAATGTGTTCAAAAGAGGCCACGGGAATTTGCAAACAACAAGACAAATTACTTTCAAAGAAACCTTTTTTTTAAATTCATTGTAGTGTATTTATAACCTGGCACATGTGAGACAATAAAATGCATTCTGGTCACTTCGAGAAACATGGAGCATAATAAGTGACATAGTATTCATGTCTCAGACAAGTCTTCTTTGAGAGCTGGTATATTTTTCCATTTTACTTTCTCAAGTCACAGAATTGGTACTCTAAAAATCCTGTGTCTGAAACTCATAAGAGGCCCAGCTATTTGGTACCAGGTTAATAACCAAAGAACTGCAATAAATTAGGAGTTCGTCCTCATGATGAACTAGGAGTTCATCATCTGCAACAACAAAGATTAGGACCTGGCCCATGGAATTATTATGAAGCAATAACACTATGCCAAAATTAAAGAGACAACTGTACTGCCAAAATGGATCAGAAAAGGTTCTTTCAGCCATTAGGAAATATTAATGCCATGAAAAAAACTCCAGTCTAATTTATCCATGGAAGAAAATGAAAATCCTACCTTTTCTGTCAACTGTCAGCAACTGGCACAGTCAAAGGCAATGAGACGGCCGTTTTTATAGAAATCTAGTTTATGGATCCCCTTTTAATAAAAATAATACTGTTAAAGTTGCTTTAAGTCTAAATAAATGTAGAAGTCAAATGACCCAATACAGCAATAATAAATTGCTTAAGACAGAAACAATGCTACGTAATTTTCTTTACACCCGTTGCTGCCACAGTCTGCTAGGTACTCAATACCAAGGGAAAATTTTTTCTATCTGGGTTTCTGTTGGATGAAAACATGAGAAAATGAAGCTGTTATTCAAAAGAGAGACTTACTGTTACACAGCATCTTTATTATTTTGCAATTGTCATGAATTCCAGAAGGACAAGATGGTTGACATGTGACAATGACTGTTAGACACAGAAGAGAAAGCCTGGCAAGGGACAGGCTGAAGGGGAATCTGAACAGTAGTCTGCTGTTATAAAGTGAGCAATCATCAGGTTGAGAATCCAGAAGGAACATTATGCAAAGAAAAGAAAGTTACTTTCCTCTCCGCCCCCCTCCCCCCCACCCCAAAGATACTGGTACTCTGTACTACAGCTCTCTGCTGAGATGTGCAGCAAGGTGGGAATTCAACAACCATAATACTCAGGGAGCTAGAAATTGTCATTTGTGCAGACAAATTGAAAGAACAAAAGCTGTCTCCAAATAACAGAAAATCGAGCACTAGGTAAGGAATTTTCAGGTCCATAAAAGATTCCTGCTTGGAAAAGTATCAAGCATTTTGCAGCTCACTATTAGATAGTGCTCTCTAACGCAGAGTAGGAGTGGAATGGAGTGACATGCAGGCACTGGAGATCCTTTGGGACAATTTACAGAACTCTCTGTCTGAAAGGAGGAGAAATAGAAACAAAAGGTCCTTGCCTTTCATGTGCTTTTTCCCCCATGTAGTAACGATCTTAGTGCATACAGGTTTTCTACTCATTATTCAAAGCGCAGAAAGAGAGAAAGAGAAGCAAAGCTTCACCTCAGCTTTCAATGACACTGGATAAAACAAGTAGCAGTATTTGCTTCATAGCCCTGAAAACACCAAGCCGCACTCTGGATTTAGTTTCTCCCAAAGTTCTTTGCAGAAAAGGTATCAGCCTAAGTGATACCATGGACTGGGCCTTTCTCTATGTAACCTAGTTTCCTGAAAAGCTAAGAAAACATGCTGAACTGAGTTACTGAGATGTTTTCTAGCGTGGAAATCAAACGCCATAGGAATGGGCTGTATTTTATTGTGCCCTGTGAGCAATGAGATCCAATCTCTATGCACAAAGTAGATTATGTTCTTGATGACCAGTTGCATTCACATGAGGATCCACTCGAAAAATTGGAAAATTTGGTTCCTGTATTTTCACTGGATATTCCAATAAGCGCTGCAGACAAACAAATAATAGGATACAAAGACAGCGTCTGTTTTAGACAGGCAAAATACATGCTATGCATTTTTAATAGTGCAGGTGATTAACCAAGTCGTACGGGATGTGATATTAAAGTCTTTACATCAAGGTCAGATATCTTGGCACCTAACTAGAGGATACTGGTTTCCTGCAGGTGTTGCTTTATGAAAGTCTTGGCCTTTGCCATACAGGTCAAAGCACTCCCTTCCAGCCTAAAGAATGTGATTAATAAGGGCAATAACACAGTTCGAAAGGACGGAACAAAGGTGGCCACTGGCAAAAGCAACAATTAATAAATAATAGTTTGCAACACTTCAACATAGCCCTTCACATGTCCAGTGTGATAACTAATTAATCATAGCAACAACTTTGTACTCTATGTTGCCTTTCATCCAGCACCTCAAAGTGTTTCACAAATGTTAATTAATACATAGGCTGTACTTTGAGGAATAATATTATGGCACTGGCCCCAGTCAGTGTTAATTTGTTCTTCAACAGCACAGCTTGTGAAATCTGGTTGACTTTCCCAACGAAACCTAAAATGTGCAAATCTTCCTGGCACAAATCTGAAGATGTGTTTCTCCATTCAAATATAAGCTATTCCATTGTATTGCTGGCAATATGGCATTCTCTACCCCTTCATGTTTTACTCCAGTACAACCTCACATAACACAGCATGGTTTAAATGTAAGAGGAGATTAACTTTTCACAAGAAAATTGGATAACTGGTATTTTAATCTGAACATCTGGCATATTTTTAGCTAAACTGTTGCTTTAAAAAGCTGCTTTTTTTTTCAGTGCATTCACATACTACAAGCATTTGACTAACTTTAGCTCAACAGCTGAGATGAAAGCTAATTTCTTTGCTTCAATGACTAGACTCAGGCTGCCCAAAATGGCTGGAGGTCTGCATATTTTAGAGTTATTCTAATTCCTCTATTTAGCATTGTAACTTTACATGACATTTTGTATACATTCAACCATTTTCTGCTCATAAAATCAATCTGCTGGCTTCAGAGGGGTGTTTGCTTGAATAAGATACACAGGATTTATCCAACATCTCCTTTTAAAAACCATAATAGATTGCTCTTCAAATTCTTTGTGTGCATATACCGTACGCATATCCTGACCACAGAACTGCTGAAGCATAACATTTGGGCCCCTATGATCAGAGTTTGAAAAAGCCAGGTAGCTTCCCTCTGTTACACAGGTTAAGCAGGAAACAGTTAATAGCTGGAAAGCTTTTACCAACTGACACAACTTCTTTTTTCTGGTCTTCTTAAAATCTCAAAATAAAAGAGAACTTTAAATTTACACTGCTAGAAAGCTCTATTTAACCACTAGAATAATAAAGGAAGGATACCTTATGTCATTCAGGTTTTGAATCAAAAACATCTTTGCAAAGATATTTTAGATACATATGTACACATTTAGCTTGGTGGAAGGAAACACTTAGGAGAAGCATTACCAAACTAATCTAATCACCAGTACATTAACATCATAGAAAGGGTTGCCTACTGTTCTGCCTTTAAACATTTACCATTTATTTTGGGAACCACTGCCCATCTTCATGCCCTAGAAAAATACTAGCAGTGCAGGACAGAAAGATAACTAGCAATCCTTACTTTTGAAATGAAAAGTGTGCACAGCAGAGCCAAGTTTCACCTTAAAGGTTGAAGAAGGGAAGGAAGAAAGAAAAGGTGGGGAAAAAAGGGTGTGAGAGAGAAAAGTACAAGAGCTATCATTGAACAGGTGTCCGCATAACAACAACACAAGTAGAACTAATAAACTTAATTTTGGTGAGCCTTGAAGCCAGTTGCAGGCTATTAAGGAAAACAGTGGGTTAGCATTTCTAGGAGCAGGTTTACTAAGAGTATTACACAAATAAAAAGTAATTTCTTTCCATCTTGAATGGCCATAATAAACTAGGGTTTACAGCTTTCTTTTATCAATAAAGTGATTAAGACAATCCCAACAGCAACGTAAACTGGACACACTTTGTGTATGACTCTGTATGTGTGCCTATACATGTGTAGCAACTGCTTATGAATTATGCAAAACATCTCCCTCTGTTACCCTAATTGGTCTAGAACTATAGAAGGACGATGATGTAAACTGGAAAAAGATGAAAAATCTTTGCCTAATGACCAGTATCATGTTTCAATACATCTGAGGCATTCAAGGGCTACACCTACTATTAAGAAAGAGGAAAGAGTTGAAGGATCAAACTGTTGCTGGGATCATGAAGCAAGCAGCTTTCTGCTACTCTTTAATCAAGATATATTTCAACTTCTCATTATTTCTCCCATCCAGGGACCTGAGAAGCAACTCCCTAGCTACTACTTTTCTTAAAACAGAAAGATGGCATGTCCCAAGGGCACAGAGAACCTTTTGACATCCTTCTCTTTTGGGAGTTCACATGTGATTTTTAATACAAGAGCAATCCTTTAAGCTTTGAGATAGTAAGGAACTTATGAATGAATGCAACTTCCATCTAGACACATTTGAGTGTGTTGGTACAGTATTTCTTCGAATTCTTAAGGGTACACAAAGAGCAGCTTCCTCACTTCAGCAAAATGCTGCCTTTACTTCATTGAATTCAATGTCTTCTTCCGTGACTACATAATTTAAATTCTTTTAGACTAAACATAAAGGCTGTACTCTCCAAAATTCAGCATATATGGCATAGCTGGAGATAGTAGATGTCTCTGTTAAAACAACCTATTCTTCCATATATCTTTCATTTCACCAGAAACTTAACAAAGAACCATGATTACATCAGTTTATGACACACTGCATTTCTGGTTACAATTTTTTCTTTTAAACCCATACTAGATACCCATTGTCAAGGTCAGGGATATTAAAAGTGATTTGTTAGATGTAAAATACTGTTTATTACAGTCTAAAGAGAAAGCCAGCTTGAAGTAATAAATTAGTGCCAGATGAAAAACTGCCAGAATTCTCTATTAGGCATGCACTTCCCTGGAAAGCATCCCAGATTGGTTTTCTTGATAGGCTCTTTTACTAAAGACTCCCTGACTTATGGAGTGTGAGCAAAAGTTATAGCTTACAAAAGGGTCAGTGAGGAGCATTAAGGGGCTCTGAAAACAACAACAACAACCAAAACTCCTGTATAAACTGAGCTGTGGTTACAGCCCAAATAGTACAAACTAATGAACTGCAATAAAATGCTAAGAAAACTTACGGAGTTTACCCACATAATTGCACTGGGTCAGGTACTTGTAGCATCATCAGAAATCTGAAATCTGCATGAAGGAAAAAAACAGAATTATTCTCCTCTTCCCCACTGTTCTGCTCTGTGCTATTTTACAGACAAGATCCATCTCAAAGAAACAGGTAACTTGTTGCATTATGCATTTCATTTTTAACGTGAACTGAAGTGATTTGGGAAGAACATTACTCGATACTATGAAAGAGAAAAGCACTATTCATACCAGCAGGAAGACTGGACAGCAACAGAACATAGTTTCCTGTGCCAAGGTAAATGTTGCCAGGTATACTGCAAACTGTTATGTATTACTATTCTTCAAAGCAAAATAATATATTTCAAATTTGTATTCTTTTTTGTAATTGTGAGAATAAGGAGAAATGGAAACGTCAGCCTCTTTCTCTCTCTCTCATGCATGATTATTGATTTCACCACAATATGCTGAGAAACCAGGGTGGGACCATTGATCGCTGGAAGTGAGCATTAACAGCAGGGGCATAAGGAAGTGCTTAAACCTCAGCAGCTGGCTGTGGCTGTAAACCTGGAGAGAGAAAGGGATGACTAGAAGTTTTCATTGTGTGCAAATACCATGTAGGTCCAGGTCTTGCTTGGTTGATCCACAATATCCAGGTTGGCTTGCTGCACCATCACAAAGAAGCCAAAAGGTGCCTTCAAAAGTGGTTTGCCAGCAATAAAGCAACAAAGAGGCCCCCACCAGAATGGTCAATGCTGAAAACAAAAGTCACGTTATAAATGTTTACATGATGTAAGTTTGGAGTGTGGAGTCCAATAATTCTCTCTGGCTCTTCTCTCTCACTTCCGTTCTTGGCAGCTAGATAACAAGTTCGGCCAAGCAACTTACTTAAAATGTACTGACATGAATCCCCATAGTGTAAATAACATATCTTACCTATGAAGAGTGATTATGTTCCTTTTATTCTTGAAAATACTATCTTCCTAGCCTTTTCATGAAAATCGATTGTTTGCATTCCTCATACAGTTTATAGTCTATAATCACAATACTGACTATTGCTGTTAATAACTAGAATGGCACGCACACAAATCTAAGCCATGGAGCTGACACCCCAGAGCAGAGAGGAAGTTTGAATCTGAACATTTCATCTCCACTCTGTCTCTACAGGAAATTAATTCATGAAGCAATTATAATATCATAAACAGCACTTAACATGTTAGGGCTGATCCTGTCAACCCGTACTCCTCCAGCGCGAAAACTCTTGTCAGATCTCACACACTGCTGAAGTCTCACTGAAACTCTCTAAATGGACCTTATGTGGGATTTAAGATGCACACCATCACCAAAGGGTGATATTAACCATCTCCTGTTCCACTGAAATCATCATCACGCTGGTATAATCAATACATGTTCTATACAAGTAGATCTATATGTCACCTCTGCAAGAACACGAGTCATCAGATTTTTGTCATCCTCCCTTTTGGGATTTTATCACTAAGGCAGATAAATCTCATGAGCACAGAAGTCATGAAACAGATTTGGGCCACCTTCTGCAACATAACAACTGCTGTTGTTTGCTCTGCAGGATCAAACCCTTTCTGTTGACCCTTTCTGCAGCTGACAGTCCTGTTCAGTCTGGCTATACATCTGTCAGGGACTGGCCTGGAGGGTATCGTACAAACTGAGAAGGAAGCCAGCAAAGGCAAGTGCTGTGTTACTGGAGAAGGTGCGGACATGCTGAACATGTTGGAACAGCACAGCTCTGCTAGCTGAGATCTGTCCCCTGTCCTCGCTCTACTGGCATTGGCTACAGTTTCATTCTCCAGCTGGCTACATGTGTGTCTTCCACAACAGACCAGCATTATCCTCGTGAATACACGTACTTCTTCAGAATTTCTCTGCTGAGATTTTCTTTTCTCCTAACACACCACAGAAATTGAAGTTTTGTCTGTATCTTAATGTATTTTCTGAATATTAATTCCTGGAGCAATTCTTTACCTTTTACTCTTCTACAATCTTCAATGAAACATTAAAAACAAGAGCATAATGTGCAAATTTTCCAGACAGTGAAGAATGCTTCCTGTGCAAAGAAGAAATTGGCATATGCAAATACCGCATATGGATAAGATTACCTGCAGGGACAGGTACCATAAAGGTACTCGCATAGACAAGTATACAAACATATATACTGTACCCAATTCCATCACAGAATGTTTGCACAAGAAATTCAGAGGTATGTCTCCTTTAATTTATTTATTGCAGCTACTATTTGACTACTGAATTTTTAATATGTTTATTCACTGTATTGCTAAACTGAACTTCCAGAGATTTGCTATGAAAATGACTATTTAAAACTGTGGAAATTGCCTTAACGACACTGAGTTATTATCACCTTTCAATCTAGGCAGGAATTAAAAGCTTTAAAAAAAAATAAAAAAAAAATAAAAAAAAAAAATAAAAAAAGCTAAACACTGTGACACTCTTTTCAAGTTGAAGGTGAAGAATGCCAAAAAGTAATACTCAATTGCAGCTGCCCTAGGAAACTTAGTCCAGGACAAGTCAGAGTTGGTGTGGATTCTTTTTACTGCATCAAAGGAAAATCAGGAGTACAGATTGAGATCAACAGGGGTCCAGTAGTGTGGTTCTCAAAGAATCTTTGTCTCACATTGGTCCTCAACTGGAACTTCAACAGCTCCATGCCCTGTTGGAAGTGATGGAAAATCATCACGGACAGAGGAAGATAAACAGCACTCAGATGGTATGCTACATGCTTACATCAAAGCTCAAGAATCTCCTTGGCACCAGCAGTGACAGGACTGATGTGACACAAGCTGCTGAGAAAGAAGTGCTCTCTTTGTCATACTTACCTGATCTCTTTGTCATACTTAGTCCCTTATCTGCTCCAGGATACCAACCAGAAAACTTGTAACTGCAAGACAACAAAGTTGACAAGAGGGAGACACGAGTTTCTATGTTTGAATGCTCATATACAAACACTCACGGCTGATCTCTTTCCCCCTGACACATTCTGAACAGGGATTTGGAGCATACATCACAGAATTCATATAATGTGGAATGTTTTTACTTGCTGCCTTAAGGTAACTTGAGAATAAAAGACTTTAAAGCTAGCAAACTAAACCATGAAAAAACCCAAACATCTCAAATGGGATAACCCATGTCAGCAAAGAAAACTAACAGCTGACTGTCAAGCACAAGTAACCCATATCATTGAGGATAATATACAGAAGATGTACTTACTAAAACATATCTTCATGCTGTATATATAATTTAAACAGTTGGAAGCCTTTCCTAACAGAACTATAGCAGATAGCCATTAAAATTGCTGCTGGAACACAGCAATACCGCAGATCAGCTTGGAACTCATCCTCTCACACATTGAGTGTTACATGTGGTCTTAGCTTCCACTATTAGACAAAACTCCCAGAAAAGCACTTTTCTAACTAGCTGCTGAGCCACTGCACTTTCCCTTACCATCCCTCAGCAAAAAAGCAGCACAGCTCAGGATAAATACATAAGTACTAGTTGTATAATCATATTGCCCATTACTTTTAATAATGTTACCTCCATTATTTGTAATAATGTTTTCATTTGTTTCTGCTGTCTGGCAACCTCTGGCAATTTTCAAAATTAAGTCCTCTCTTCATACAATGATGGAGAAACTGAAACACTACAGCACTATAATTCTGTTATAACTTCACTGCATCTGAAATAAATTCACCTGAATAGTGAAGATGTTTTTGGATGTATTTTCAGAGCTTATATCTGAAGTGAGACGGTCCCACAGTATAAACAGCAATTTATAAGATTTGCTTAGCTTTTCATCCACAAATGTTTTGCCTCAAAGCAGGGGCAAAACTTCTAGCTTTATTTCACAGACAAGGGAAAAGACAGCAAACAAGTACCAACTCTGCAGAAGTGCTGGTACTGAAACTCAGGTGTTCTTACATTTCCTATTCCATGATTCACTCACTGGGACAAGATTCCTTTCATTCTCTGGGCATCTTTCCACCTTTTCAATAACCTCCAGTAGCAACCATAAACTTGCCTGGAATTACTAAAGAAAGAGGAACTGAAGGTCACCTGTGTTTTTGAGGAGATGGGCTAGAGGCCCACCAGCAATCTAATATCAGGCTCACTGCTGGCAGGGAGCATTGCCACATGGTTCTTTCAAATCTTCTCTGGCAGCAGGAAGATACTGAAATGCAGGATACAGCCAGGAGTCATGAAGTCTAATGAAGAGCCAGAATGAATTCCTTGCCTTTTTCCACCTCAGTTCTACTGATACAATGAAGTGATTCCCAACAAGGAGTACAGTCATTCCGAGTGCCAGAGCATGAATCAGCACATCGGTCCTCTCTGACCAAGGATCCTCCAATGGTTATCACACTATTCTGTAAGGCCTTTGCTCTGCTCAGATTTTCCATTGCCAACAAAATGAAAGCTTCCGTGTTTTATTTGTAGGATCTGTCATAACACCTCATTCAGGGTAAAGAAGTCTCTCACTAGCTTATACTGCATATTTCAGTCTTGTAGAGGCTCAAATTAGTTCAGACACTACAAGAAATCTTATAAAATTTATCCTTAAGAACCAGTGGAACAATGTTAATATGCTGTCAGGTACAGTAATTGAACACATGCTTTTCTCAATTTCTGACAGTCAATGTTCAGGGACTATACTTTCATACTGTCTTGTATTTTTTCACACTTCCTTTTTGTCATGGTACAACTCTACCAAGAACCTGTCACTCAAGGTTTTGTAATATCTAAGTTAAAGCATAAGGTATTTTGTGAACTGTATATATTCTAATGGAACTGAAGTAAATTAAAGCAGTAGGTACAAGCATTCCAAATAAGATGCCACTTCAGTTTACAAAAATATGTAGGGATCTAAGGATTAACTTGCATGAAAGATGCAGGCATTTCACAGTATCATTTAGGAGGAAGGTACCTTAATACAAAACTGTAATACAAAGACCTGATACCTCAACTAGATACTAAGCAAGTTTGCAGACATACAAAACTGGGGGGAGCTGTCAACTCACTCAAAGGCAGGAGAGCCCTGCAGAGAGACCTCAACAAATTAGAGGACTGGGCACTCACCGATCATATGAAGCTCAACAAGGGAAAATGCCCGATTCTGCACCTGGGACAGGGCAGCCCAGGATGTACGGACAGACTGGGGAATGAGATGCTGGAAAGGAGTGCCAGAGAAAGGGACCTGGGGATCCTGGTCTATGGCCAACTGGATCTGAGTCAGCAGTGCTCTGGCAGCCAGGAGGGACATCCCTGTCCTGGGGGCATCAGGCCCAGCATTGCCAGCTGGGCCAGGGAAGGGAGTGTCCTGTTCTGCTCTGGGGTTGGGCAGCCTCAGCTGGAACATTGTGTGTAGTTTTGGCCACTGCAATATAAAAAAGATATTAAACTATTAGAGAGCATCAAAAGAGGGCAATGAAGATGGTGAAGGGCCTTAGGGGAAGCTGTGTGAGGAGCAGCTGAGGGCACTTGGTGTGTTCAGCCTGGAGAAGAGGAGACTGAGGGGAGACCTTATTGCAATCTACAGCTCGTTCATGAGGGGAAGAGGAGGTGTAGAGACTGATCTCTTCTCTCTGGTGACCAGTGACAGGACCCAAGGGAATAGCCTGAAGTTGTGTCAGGGCAGTGTTAGGTTGGATATAAGATAAAAGTTCTCCCCCCAGTGGGTGGTTGGGCACTGGAACAGGCTCCCCAGGTCAGTGGTCACAGCACCAAGCCTGACAGAGCTCAAGGAACATTTAGGCAATACTCTTGGGCACCCGGTGTGACTCTTGGGGATGGTCCTCTGCAGGGCCAGGAATTGGACTTGATGATCCTTGTAGGCCCCCTACAACTCAGCATATTCTGTAATTCTGTGATATGCCCTAATTCCAGAGGAACCCTTAATTTTTACAATATTGTCTCATTCCTTGAGTTCTGCTCAGCACATATACAACTGCTACCATGAATCAGGATGCAAGAATTCAGTGCCTGCCCATCAAAGTCTCTTGACTTGACAGATGGTCTCATGTCTGACAGCAATCAGAAGACCCCATTCTTTCAAAATGCAGAGAGCATACTCTGTTGAAGTGCTTGTGTGCAAGGAGTTCAGAATTCACTGGACCAGAAAAGAAAGAAAGAGAAGCCAACAGGGGCCTACCTCCCTAACCAGGTGGCCAAAGAGCTCACCTAGGAACTGTTTTGAACTGGGACTAAACCCTGTATTCTGGTGAATTCTTTAGTCACTCAGATTCATTCCCTTCCTTGCACTCACTCTCTCACACTGTGTTGTGTTCCTGAGAGGCTGTTGACACAGCTCTCCTGAGAGAAGAAAGATGACTGAAGACTGTCCTACCTGAGGAGGCTCTGAATATTGGCTTCCTCATTAAACTGCTGGATTATTATATACAAAAGTGGCTAAAATAACTTTTTAAACTATAATATTTTTACTTAATTTCTAGAAAGAATGGAGCCAGAATGTATCCTTGGGAGGGCTGTTTAAGCTATGAATCCACAGCTCCTGCCTTATATGGGCCCACTGAACCACTTGCCTACATATCCCCAGCTAAAGATTCAGCGCCCTGAACTCTTCCTGCAGGTTATTACACTGTTTTCAATATCCAAAATAGCTTGTGCAGCAGTTGCCTTGGCTCCACTGTACAGCCCTGCACTGCTCCACACAGGGCATTAAGCCATCACCGCCTTGGAACTACACTCCTGCCTGGATCTACCCTCCAAGTCTAAAAGCTCTAGACAAAGAACACCAATCAACAGTTTCTCCCATCTCACTAACCACCCACACAAACACCAAACCTTGCATTTCCCTTCCAGATTGATCTAGCCATGATCCTTTGCAAACTGGTCAATTCCTCTATTCTGTCCACTATGCTGAAAAAGATGGCATGGCAGAATTTCAATGAGAACATGGAAGAACTGAAAGAATAAGGAGAGAGTGCAAGCCTAGAATATGAAAGTGTCTACCTGAAGTGTATCTAGATTCGGCTGAGAGATGGGGACAGACAAACTCATCTGTCTTTGAGGTCAAAGACAGCTACATCACCCATCCATACAAACAGGGAACTTCTTTACTTCCTCAGAGCTGCAGTGCAGCATCTTGTAGAAGAAAACTGAGCCTTTCAGGGATGCAACATCAACTTAACTAGACTGAAAAACATGAAAACCTTTCTCTGTGTGTGTAATGTGTAGCAGTCATTGTCAGCTATCAGGAAACTAGTGTCCTTTTGCAACCACAAATCAACTCTGTACAACACCTGGTGTAGAGCTACCTGAGACCAATTGTGACTGACCAATATGAAAACCTGACAGTGCGATCTTTCTTTTTTTTCACATGCTGTGTTTCTGTAATGAAAATATTGGGCGTATAATTTACAACAAGCATAAAATTTACACAGTGTGAATAGGGTGAAAAAACTTTGACAGACAAAGCCAGAATTCTGCAAGAATAACTGGCAGACATCTTGCAGTTTTACAGCAGTTATAGCCAGCACTTCTGCAACAAAGCGGAGTTTCAATTACTCTGGGGCACCAGGCACAGATTGAAACTCATATTTCCTTATCTATTTAAGGTTGCTCAAATAAGCATAAAGCAGTGGTGTAATCAGAGAAGCTATTTCCATTAATCTTTATTTAGATTTCTTTTAAAACAGGCCATAAAGTTAGTTTATAGGGATGATCTTTCTTTGCATGCAATCTCACAACGAACACAATACCTGTGGGTTTACCCAGGCAGTATTCCCACTGAATCTGTGGGGATTTTTTCCTGATTATAGAGTACAGAGTAATTTCCAGTATTTTATATTAGTTATTTCTGAGATGAGTATTGCCAGTACTGGAGCAACTTTAAACAGAGAAGCAAGACTATAGTAGCTTTTGCCTGAATTTTGCTAACTATGACATTTTAGAAGTCCAGAACCAGCTGTTATTAAGGTCCCTGGGTGCATGTTAGGGCAGTACAACTTTCGATAGTCCACATTTAATTAGAATTTTAGCTGAAATATATTGAGACAGTAATCAAGATAAATGCTCTCCCTCTCCTTCATTCAAAAGAAATTATACTCTCCAACACACATGTGAGAAAATTATATTGTTGCAAATTCTAATTAGGAAAAAAATAGAAAAACAATTCAATTACCTCACAAGTACTCCTGTAAGTTACTCATACAGAGCACATGAATGCCATATCTTCGTTGCAAGTAGTACAGACATGCACTTACTCCGAGTATACTAACAATTGCAGTAGATGATGTAACGTATAAGAGGAGAGAAGAGGAGAGGGTCATTTGGTTGGTTTACCTGGAAATAGAAGAAAATGCACTAACCCAAGATACTCCCATTAACTTCAGCAGGCTTTGGATCAGGCTCTACTTGCCTGCCTAATTAGGGCTCTTCTGGCTTCCTGGCAGCGAATTTCCAGTTGGCCACCCTGCCAAGAGCTCTCCTACTTGCTGCTGACTCTACTACTCCCCCTCCCCAAGGAGGTGGGTGTTCTACAGCACAGAAACCAAATACATCCTTTACTAAACTGCCAAAACATGTATCCAAATGTGCAATCCAAAATTCGGTTCAGCTTTAACAGTATTTCCTTTGTCATATGGAAATTATTGCATGTTCTAGTCCAAGGAAAATACAGATATCCCAAAATCTTACTCCGAAGTCCAGCTTTTGGCACTTTGAAGTAAGCTACAAGACTCGAAAACATTGGCGTTAGCAGCCGTTTTATCCAATGGGGTTGAATTGCCATCTAGCGGGAATAATGTGCAACTCCAACTCTCGATTTTTCTCAGGCTACAGCCTTTCACAGAGAAGTCCCGCCCTCTCCATCCCAGAAGAACTTGCGTATTTGCAGGACATAACTACCCAGAAGGTGTTTTCACTAGTTCGAGTCACCTGGACAGAGACCTATTTTTGCTGGGCCAGGGGATGTCTATCAAAACAAAGTGGTGGTAATGCCCTTTTGTCCCCAAAGACAAAGCTACACCTAATCAGAATAAGCCTCACACTTTTCTGAGGTCTGAGAAACAAGGCGTTCCTGTATGCCGTTCTCAGTCTGAGGTTTTCAAAACTCTGGAAAGACTTAAACTAAAACACCCAAAGCCTGGGCTAAGGCACTGGTAAGAAGAAACTGCAATGCTTGGGAATCATCATTAAATCCCAAGTATTTATTGGGAAAGAAAAAACCCAGTTCTTCACTTAAAAGTTATTAAATCCTTTGGACTAACTCAACAAGTAGGCTAACCCTAATTTACAAACATATAATCAAAAATCTTTTCTTATTTTCCAAGTGTAAAGCACTGAGCCTACCAGCAAACTATTGAACAAAAGCAAGTTCCATTTATAAGAGCTTAGATTCAGTTTTCCAAATACCTCATTTCTATTCTTCCAATTAGCATGCCACATATGGAAGATATTATACCAGCTACCCTTCACCTTTTGTCCTCAAAGCTACGAGAAGGACCAAGTGTTCCTTATTTCCTGATGAATCCTTAGTTACCTGCAATATGACATATTCTTCCTTTTTTCTTTTTGATCTCCTAAAATCTAAAAGGCAAAGCCAACAAGGCATAATGTCTTACTCTGACCCTTTCATTTTATATATTTCCCAGTAACCGACTTTAAATAATAAACACTTGCAAATGCATAGTACCCATCTGCATTTCCTTTCAGTCTGTCAGGGTCTTCACAGACCTGGTAGTCTCTTCGTGAATGGCTCAGCTAAGTTCATGTCCATGACCAGTTATTCCTCAAAGGGCAACAGAGATGTGCCAGACAGCAAGCTGCTGTCTGTCCAGTATGGTGCCAGACCCATCAGACCCCAAGCATCCAAGTGGTCATCAGGCATTACAGCACAATAAGCATTTAGTTTGTTACATGACTTCAGGTCTCCAATCCTATGTGTTAACATAGGCATCACAGGTTGACACATAGAGGAAGGGAGAAACAAGGAAGTGCTGGAGTCATCAAATGTACCTGTGCCTAATCCCTGCTCTGAGAATGTTCCAGTACCATATCACTCCTGATAATAGCAAAGTATGTTAAATGACATTTTTTATCTAACAAGCCCTACAAAATGCATATGCCTTTTCATTTAGCATCCTATCCTACATATAAACAGGTTGCCAGGTAAACCAAAGACAGGATGTCTACTTGCAAAAGAATAGCCAAGTAGATGTGGCTCTTAGCTGTCAGCCTGGAGTTCTCATGTTAATGTACCTTAACAGGGCTGGATTAGCATTTAAGATATACTTTTTGTATAAGTTTGGAATCTTGAAGTTACTATCTGGTCTATACTGGCAAAGAACTCTTGCATAAAGTTGACAAAGCTCACATTGGCCAACACTACTCTACATTTGTCTGGATTATCAAATGCTACTTTATACTTAGGATAGTGGAGACAATGACATCAGTAAGACTGCTACTCTGAAGGGTTCTGCTCCATAGTAGCTTCATTAAAGCAGAATAAAGATGCAGCCTCAGTGGATGAGTTATGTCTGCATTTTGCTTAGGTAGTCTTACGGTATGCATCTGCATGCTGTAGGAAGTGTAAGAATAGCATAAACCTATTCATTTCCTTTTTATTTTTATGCTCTAATCTACTTTAGAATAGGATGGCGCCAAAGCAGCTCGAGCAGTTTTCCAGTAAGTGTGTCTATGAGCAAAGTAAGTTGGTTACATCAGTGGCTTTGACTGGCAGAGACTCTCTCTCCAGACACATTTATCTAATTGCAATTAACACAGAAGTCCTGTGTTACACAGTCATACTTTATAGTACATGGCAAGTGAGGACAAAAATAATGTGACCTGCCGATAAAACAATAAACTTATTGAAAGAAGTTCATTATCCCCAAATGATCTGATCTTATTTGTTAACACTGCCTTTCTATTTCAGGCTCCTGAATGCTCAGCTACAAGAAAAGCCCAATCACATGCTCAAATCCATGTTAAAGTACAAGAACAGTTTATAACTTAACACTGTTTGAATTATTATGTCTTTGGGATATGGAGTTGCTGCTACAGTCAGTTATTTTCATTTCTCATGTAGCTGTGATTCCATCTGGAAACAACACAGTTATCTCATATCCACCAAGACAGCGAGATTCCATGTGCTATGCGTAATCCTCTGGTATCTCAGCTTTCTCTGGACTTAAGTGCTACAGTTGAAAAAAAAGGAGAAACAGGAGTGGCCTGTTGCATAAGGTATGCTCAGCTTCCCACAAGACTGGCAAACGTTAAGGCATCACCAGGCACTGATTGCTAGAACAATTTTCTGAACGATTGCTCCACAATGCTGTCTGGGTCAAGCCTGACGAGCTACAAGGAAGCTATCAACAGAGACTTCACAGGCTGTTATTGCTGGGCTAGTTCACTACATTTAGAAGCAATATGACCATCTTACACCCACGTGAATAATTTAAGGTGTTCAAAGTATCCAAACAGCCAGACAAATTGTGACAATCTGCTAATAGTCATTAACATTCTCAAAACAACCTCACATCTCAATGCCAATATTAGTTTAATTATTTACTGTGCTCATAGGGACTAACTTTATACCATACAAACAAAACTGAAAAGCAGTAAGTACTGTGGTTTTGGGGGTTTTTTTGCCAAAACATGGTTAATAAAATAGTAATAATGTATCAGAAAAACACAGACACAATATAATAATTATCCTTCGCATTTGAATAGCACGTTTCATCTGAGAAACACAAGGTACTTGAAAGACTAAAATTAATCCTAATTAAACCTCGCAGCATCCTGTGTAGTTATACGACATTTACAGAGTGGTAGGTGAGACTCAGAGGTTTGGTAAGTCACACAGGATGATACAGCTTGTCATTGGTGAAGTCAGAACAAAAATCAAGATCTTGGCATCAAGTTCTATTTTAACTGCTGGGCTACCCTTCCTCTTTTGTTGAGCACCAGATTTTCTGCTATAGTAAAATGACAGATGAGGAAAAGGGAATAGCAACCTATTCAAAAATTGTGAGATTTAATGACAAGCTAAATTGTTTTAGTAACTGACTATTTTCTTCAGGCTCTATATATGATTCCCCATTCCCCAGGTTTTCATCTCATACGTAGTCTAAGCATGTTGAATCAAGCACTGTGATGATAGAAATTACCTCTGGAAGGGAAAGGTTTTGTCTGTCCACACAAGATGCATTTTTGAAATCCAGAAAAATTTCAAAATACACATAATAGCAGCAACCCTCTCAAGTAGTGCTTTCCATTAAAAATACTTGTTAAAACATATATTTAACTAACTGTATTTTAATGAGACTTTTTCTTTTAATTATTATTCAGTTCTCAGGAAAGAAAGAGGGAAACTGAAGAATCCAGACAGGAGAAAAGACAGTGGGAGATGAAAAAGAAAGAAGGTGCTGGTCAGATAATTGCTTAGACTAAAGATAAACAGTTTCTAAAGCATTAGAATAACATTTCCCATTACAAGAGATGGAACATCTGCAAAAGAGAAGATTTTTTTGTCTATTTTCTTAGCTTATAGTTATTTAAACTATAAGGTAGAAAAAAAGTGCTTTTTTCAGCTAGTGAATCTTATTAAATATCCCTCAAATCTATTATTTGAAAAATATCAGCAAACTTAATAATCACAGCAATTATTTGCAGGTCATCAAGGAAGAGATTCCATCTGCAAGAACCAGCTATTCTGGATGCTTAATTTCATCAATGTAATTCAAAATGTCATTGATTTTCGTTATAAATGTGACACATAATGTGGACATTTGGGAAATGGGGAGAAAACCATTACTAACTCCCAAAGAAAATTTTCATGGTCCTATATCCTACATAATTCCCACTGGCCAAATAACTGAAGCTGACAGCATTTACATGCAGTTTAACACTATTGGTTCTTTCTACACTCAGGAAAACAGGACAGAAAATTACAAATCTGATTGTAACCACCCATAAAAGGACAAGATCAAGGAAATTACAATAGACAGGACAAGTCATTATGCTTAAAATTACTAAAATACATAACACAGGATTAAGTCTATTTAAAAGTGTGTCTGCTGAATTTACTCTTTTTTTCATAGAAAAATTATGTATTCTGATGAGTAGAAAACCATCTATTATTTTTGCGTCACAGTATTTAAAAATCTGGTCTATAATAAGTCATTTCTGGAACTAAGATATGCAGAATGAAATAAAGATCGCAGAATAACTGAGGCTGGAAGGGACTTTTGGAGGCCCCTAGTCCAACCCCCTTGCTCAGCACAAAGCTAGCTACAGCAGATCGGTCAAGGCTCAGCTTTTGAACATCCCAAGAGCAGTGACTGCCATCTCTTTGGGTAACCTGTTCTAGTGTAGGACCACCACCCTAGTGAAAAAAAAGAGATTTCTCATATCTGGTTGAAACATATCTTGTTATAATATGCGACCATTGACCTTGTGTTTTGTTGCATGCCTCTGAGTAGAAAGAATGGAGAAGTATTAAACGATTCCTTACTGAGCCTCCTTTTTCTCAATAACATGACTAGTGTTTGGTGTCTGAACTCCTGGATCTTGTCCATATAACGCACAAGAGTAAGGATGTTTGGTTTTTTCTTACTTCCAAAGTTTTTTTGAGTTGAAGACTAGGTATTTCATGTGGCTTATGAGCAAACTGTAATCACTTCAACTGAATAGCTGGAATCACTTAACAGAAAAACCTTAGCATGCATTCCAGAATGAACAAGTAAACTAATGCGCAAAAAAACCAGATGGCAAAGTACTGCACCAATAAGCGGTCACTAATATCAAATACCTTGCTGCTGCCCTCAGTTACTACCCAGACCATCATATAGAACTTTATTCCTTGCTGTTATTGTTTGGGTTCTAGGTACATAAGGTACATAGAAAAACTGTGATCCTGGAAGAACTCTGTGTTGGCATGGGGCGAGGTGAGAGATGAAAGCTGCTATACTGAAGTAGCAGATCACCTTGCCTCACATCTACCAATCTTTTCCTGAGAAAAACATCTTTCAGATTAACTTCTACTTCCTAATTTAGCAATAAAACCTTCCTCTTTCTTCTACTCTACCAGCAATGTTTCCTGCTTAAAATGTATTTTGCAATTTTGCCGAGTCTTTACATCAAGGGGGAAGGGGGTGGGGATATATTTATTTTTTTAAGTGTAGAGTTTTTAACTGAAATGGTAGTGTTATGATGGTACAGGACACCATAAGTAGTAGGATAGGATACCATTCTACAAAGGTCAGAAAATTGCTTGTTTGCTGCTTGTGCTTGCTACACCTGAACACTTGCATGACAGAGCTAATCCTATTTAATAAGCAGACACTCATTTTATGAGAGTTCTGCTTTTACAATCCTCAGTTTCTCAGAGTCTATTATCCAATTTTTATTCACATCAATCTACAAAATAATTGAAACTTCCACACACTGGTTTTTGGGTTGCTTTAGTTTGGTTTTTTTAATGGAGAGACAAGGAAAAAGAAACACAAAAATTGAATTCATTCCACTTGAAAAATCCTAGTTTCACTGACCAATTTTTCTGAGAGAAATCAAGATACGAAAAGCTTTTCTTTTCTTTTCAGTGTCAAAACTAAGGGGATCAGAAAGGAAATTGTGTAATAGACTTCTGTTTTGCCACAAGGGCCTGCTCTATTACTTTCCATGCAGCCATTAACCTCTGAAGTAATGGATTGGCATGTCAATCATTTAACTGGAGAAACATGAGAAGAAGAATGACTCTATGGTTAGCACAGAGCACTGAAAGGCAAAAAGAAAAGTTCCTGTTCATGCCTGATATATCAACAGTCTGTAAGAATCACAGATAAATTTCATCAGTGTGAGCTTAAGATCCACAGAAGTGTTAGTTCATGGTATCCTGCCCAAGACATCTAAACTCTCAGAGATAGTAAGTACTAATGGTTCCTGTGAAGAAGACTGTGTTCCTGATTGACCATGGTCATCATCATCCAAGGCCAGGCATTCAAATTTTCAAGATTTACTTCGCATATATAAAGGCCTCAGTCTTCAGGACTCAAAAGTTGTGTTTGAAATGTTTACATGATTCTCAAGTTGATTTAATGTCACTGTGATGCTAGGATGCAACATGTGTGATAGGATCAGAGGCCACTGGCAAAGTAACGAAGCAATACAGGTAATGCTTCCTATAAATACCTGCTTGGCTCTCAGATGCTTTCAAATAAAAGAAAAAAACACATGATAGTGTTATGAAATAAAAATAACCGAAGGCTCATTACAATAGGCATTTACAGATTCTATTTATGAAACAGGGTGAGGCCCAAGGAATATACATAACAGAGCAAGATATATATTTTTATATATCACGTGTGCAACTTACAATATTTTGCAAGAAAACGATCTAAGTGGTTTTGATCTTTTTGTTGGTTTGGGCTGAGGTAGACTTAATTTTCTCCCCAGTGGTATGGGGTGAGGTTGTAGGTTTGTGCAGAACACAGCATTGACAATACAGATATGTTTTATTTATTGCTGAGCAGGGCTTACACAGACCCAAGGCCTTTTCTGATTTTTGTACTGCCACACTAGCAAGGACATTGGAGGTGCATGGGAGGCTGGGAGGAGACACAGCTGGGACAGGTGAAATAAACTGACCAAAGGGATATTCCAGACCATCTAACATCATGCTTAGTTTATAAAGCGGGGGGAAGAAGGAGGAAAGGGGGATATTTGGAGTGATGGCGTTTGTCTTCACAAGTCACTGTTATGCAGGATGGGGCCCTGCTCTCCTGAAGATGGCTGAACACGTGCCTGCCCATGGGAAGCGGCCAATTAGTTCCTTGTCTTGCTTTGCTTTTGTGTGCAGTTTTTGCTTTCCTTATTGAACTGTCTTTACCTTAACCCACAAGTTTTCCAGCTTCTACTGTTCCAATACTCTCAGATCCCACTGGTAGGAGAGTGAGCGAGTGGCTGCATGAGCCTTGGTTGCTGGCTGGGGTTAAACCACAACAACCTTCTATTTTAACTCTTAGTATTTTGCAAACCACTGTTGGGGTGCGTTCCCCCCGCCACCTTCTTGTTCCCATAACCCCCCTCTTCCTGCCACACAGGGAAGGTGTCCCCGCCCCCGCTCACCG
>VZTG01009087.1:0-21537 GCA_013397845.1 Melanocharis versteri
CCAAGCTGTCAGCATCCATACAGTCATGTGCAAAATGGGTTTGTTCTGGCCTGATCCAGATGATCAGCAAACCCTGATCCAAATACAGCAGTAAAACAATATCAAGTGTTAGTCTTTTCTCGCTTGAGAGCATTGTCAATGCGATTTTCCTCCCTTGATCTGACAGGCCCAAGAGTGACCAGATGGTCCTTCCTCCCTCTCGCTGACATTTACACCACCAGCATGGCCCTTCCTCATGGATCTGCTGTGTTTGCAGGGAGAAGGTGGGCTCAGTGGGGCAATCACACATGGAAACCCTGCCTGGCCTCAATCACCAGGACCAGGCTGGACTGGCAGAGCTGGGTCTGTACGCTGGGTCCTCCCCCACCTCTCCTCCCCCTGCACCCTGCTATCCCAGAACTGGCTTTGGAATGGCCATGGAATTACAGCTTCACACTGCAATATTTTGGCCAGACTCAAGGAATATACTTCTCTGGTGAGGAGCTTTCCCAATATTTCCTGCAATAAGGAGCCCACAGGCAGCCCTGGCTGGCCAGGGGAGCTGCATTAGCGGCGCTGCCACCAGCGCCCCGATAAGCCCTGACCTAGTGTTGTTTGTACTTCTTAGCCACCTTTATTTGTTTAAGAGGCCAGACAAGGCAAATATTTGTGATGCCTTGTTTATTCTACAGCTTTCACTGGAGCATATTAAACTCATCATTACTTCATATAAGCCCGAGATAGGCATTTTTTTACTGGCAAGTGTTGACAGTAAGTAACAGACACTCTGCCACAAGGTAACATGTTTATATACTGGTGCGAATGCCTGGTGGATTTTATTCCTGTAAAACTATCACAGATAAAGAAGCTACTATCAGATAAGTGACTATAATAAATGGCCACAATTAGTGCTCTGCTGATGAGACTACTCGGTGGTCTCTCTGGTCTGTTTTAGACAAACCCCAGGCTCAGCTTGCTTAGTATAAATGGAGACAAGAACCATTTAAAATAACATCAGCCTCTCTTGATTTCTGAGGATGTCTTACCAAAATACCACTGTTAACTGAATTGAAATCTCCTTGTATTTATCTTTAGAGGACATACAAATGGGAAAATCTAGTCAGAAATAAAATAAAGATGTTCATTTATGTACACACACACACCCATGCATATTGACTCCTTGCAGGTTTCCCTCTCTTTTAGGACATTGGGTTGCACTGTGGAATTTGGTCCCAGCTGGCATTAGTGCTCACCAGCCTTTCTGTTTGATGTCACTGGAAATAACACTAAGGTTCAGGGGGGGTGAGGAAGCACCAACCTGAAGCTACCTGCACCCCAGCGGAGGAGTGTGCACCCTGCTGCTGCCACACCAAGTGGGGTGTGAGAGATGCCCAGGACACTTCCATTCCCCAGCAACGTGTCCTCCCAAGACATGGGAGGGAACAGGGTCTTCCCCGTTCTCCCCATGCTCCTGGGAGCTTGCTGAACCAGCACAGGGTCTGCATGGAGGCAGTGCCACCGCAGTGCAAACCTGGGTGCAGCTATCCCCAGACCAACACCCCTGGGGATAGCTGCTGTCTGCTCTCAGCCCTGTTTCAAACCTTGGTAGGAGTCCAGAGGTCCTGATACACCTTAAGAGGTCTGCTTATATTCTGCATATATTTATATTCATACAGCATTTATTGCCTCTCTAAGTCAGTGGATCAAGTCCGACCGTGAGACCTTTGTCCAGACAAAATCCTTTCCATTAAACAGCCTAGGTCCTCCACAAAGCACCCACTGTCACATACAAGATACCAACCCCCTTCTCACCTTTGCCAACAAGAGAATGGAAGAATTACAATAAAAGAAGCAGGGCCGCCTCAGAGCCGTACAGAGCCAAGCCCGAGCCAGGACCAAGCTCCACATTCTCCCTGTACCCCACTGGTAAAAATACTCACCCCCAAGCCATTCTCAGGAGCTGTAGCAGTGATAAGGGGCTGTTGTATCAGCTGCAATCCAACCCCATTTCTCTTCCCTCATGTGTAGATTAAGCTCATGCTGCTTCATGAAGTCTTCTTACAGTCACCGCTCTAAAGGCATCTCTGTGGACATCCAGCCGGACCTCATTGCGGCCAGTTCTCAAAAATGGGAGCCTATCATTTAGGCACTTTAGGTCTTTAAAATGCACTTATACTCTTGCACAGTCTAGTCATTTATAGAATGACTTGTATTTGCAATGGACTGCTTCTACATACAGACAGATATGCATGTAGGTATGGACACGTCCACACTCCAACACACACATAGGGATATCTGTATGAAGGCACTGAAAGAGATTTCCGACATATTTTTACTGTCATTAAAATAATGATGGTAATAGAAAAGCTCAAAGGGATTGCTTGTGAAACACAGGCTGTGATCCTCTGGAGTTATTTTTCATCTGTAACTACACATTATTTTTATGCAGTGTCAAAATGGCACCATCTGGCACAGTCTCCTGAAGATGTCTCCGGATCTATCTTCTACCCCCTCCTGAAATGCGACGACTTCTTCAGAACCAGCTAGTGGGAAAAGCTCTTCCATAAAATCATGCTGCTACTGGGTTTTATCCTTCTACTGGATTTAATGTTTCCCGATAAGAGAACTTGCATTTCATGGTAGAGGAACCCACAGACATTGCACTCCAGGAATTAAGTGCTTGTGCGCAGTAGGATTTATGGGGGTTCTTTGTATTCCTGTTGCCAGAATATCTCATAAAATCACAAAAGTTTTGTAGGCATCAGTGTGTTTACCTTTTCACAAGCTTAAAGCTGATTTATTTGACCTCTGAAAAACAGGATAATAGTCCTTGTTGAAAACTCCATGGAGTCCAGATTAAAGGAAGACTGTTGAGTAGTTTAAGCCCCAAATCTGAGCTGCCTTTGAGTATCATAATTTGAGTACAGCGTTCACTTAATTCTGATGAAACCAGTATATAGTTTTTGCCCATCTATGGAATTTATACATGTGTGTTCCTGTAGGTTTTTGCATGTGTTAAGCCCTGAGACTTCCCAGTGAAGTGACTCAGGTGAGACAGCACATTACAACAAGTTGCTACAGAGTAAACACTGCTCTAAAACACCACAAAAAATCCATGTGGGGCTTTGCACCCCAAAGGCAATGATAACTATTACACTGGTAAGAATTTCCTTAAAGAATGCACGGTCTTAGAGCAGAGCAAGTAATTTCTCTCAGTGATTTGTCTATATAGGTTGTTTCACATCTGTGAGTGTGCTGTGTGCATGAGGCAGAAATCTTCTCTGCATTAGCTGTTTATGACAATTTACAATCTTCCCTTCAAAAAGAAAACAAACGGGGAAAATCAATAGGAAAAATTAATTAATCTTCCCCCATCCTGGCCCAGGTCTGGATTGCATGCCAATAGACATGGAAAGTTAACAGAACCATTTATTTCCCAGTATCAATTTCACCTGTGACAAATGAGCCACAGACACTTACATGGGACCCTAAGTATATTTATCTGCAGCACCAAATCTCATGCAAAGTACCCAGAGGTATTACCAGCCTTCAAGTGCTTAAATAGATCACCCCCAGTGAACCGTCAATTCCACTGAAGTGTACTTTTAAAGACTAAAGACTTGGATCCATAAATGAGTGACGTGCTGAGGGAAGGGAAGCAGGGCTCCCTGGTAAGCAAAGACACAGGTAGCACCCCATGCTAAATGAGCACTTCACACAAAACACCGTGAGGCTGTCTTGGCTGCTGTGGGCCTCTGTGGAGTGTTGTCAAGGTTAGGAGCTCACAACAGGAGTTTCATACATATGTGGCTCATGCCAAGCCCTCCTGTTTCCATGGGGAATAAAGATGACTTCCGTAACCAGAAGAAGACCTCATTCTTAGAGGGGATCAGGGGAGAAACAAAGGACTACCTGCACTGTTTACACACTGCAGATCTTCCTTCAGCCACAGAAAGAAAATGGTTTGACTTAATCCTAGAAGCGCCTGATATTTCCCACTCACTATTCTACTGGCATTATTAATCCCCATGATTACATAGGAGTCATCAGGAATAGAAATCCTTTGAAAAACATCTGAAACTACTGGAAAACTGGATATTTTTATGGAATCAAGTAGGACAGACTGCAAGATGATGGGGGAGGATGGAAAGATATTTCCAAGTAACAGAGAAAAAAGCTTTACTTTTCACCTCTCCTTTCCCTGTTCTGGTCATTCTAGTTTTTAAATTTTGTATATAAGTATTTCTGAGTCAGCATTCTGCAGAGCCATGTTTTAGTAAATTAAACAGCTATTAAATATAGCTCCAGAAATTAAAATAGCTATTGAGTTCCTCCAAAAATGCCTCCTTAAATGACAGTTCAGGAAAACATCATTCACCTTAATGGAGAACCACTGTAATGGAGCAAGAAGCAACTTGGAAGCAGAAGCAGCAAAGACGGGAAGACATGGTTCAAGTTACCCCTCATATTTGCTTAGGAAGAAAAACTATCTTTTCATAAGTAGCTCACACACAATCCCAGCCAGGTCCACATAGATTTAGACAGGACTTGGTTCAACCTCTCCACTCTTCCCTTGTTTTTATGTTCAAAAAAAGCCCTAGGAAAAAGTGTGTTTGGCAAAGGTGCATGCATATATATCTTAAGACACAGAGGGAACTATATTAATGCTGGTGGCTGGGTTGATCTGTGCATACAGGGGCTGGGAAAGGATCCCCACACTCAGATTTTTTTCCTGAGTCTTCACTGTAACCTACTGAGGGTTGCAGCCCTGTTTGAACCCAGAGCTAATTCACAATACACCACAAAATGTAATGATATATTCCATTGCACGGGTACAGTAAAGGCACTGTTTAATACCCTGCCGTAATTTCAGGCTTTAAAAAATGATGGCCAGAGAGGTGAAAGAGAGGTGTCTTTTTCGTGCACAAGCCAGGTCGACCAGGAGAGGTGAAGAACCTGTTTCTCAGCACCAGCCTGGGTTAATCTGTTCTGTTGGCTTTGATTCTTGGCCTGGATTTGCACCAAGAAGCGTTTAAAGTCAGTCAAATGTCCAAACAGATTGCAAATGTGACTGGGTTCAAACAACAAAAATGTGTCTACAATATTTGTTTATGCCCCAGAAGCTTCACACATTAAAAAAACAAAAAACAAAATGCAACCTGCCTTTTACAGTCTGGACCTTGGTGGCTGATTTATTGGCTTTCCTGTTTTCATCAACATGTTCAAGTTGCTAAAACCCATCCTGTTAAGCCTCTGAAAGTATTATGCTGTGAGTAGTTCTGTATGCAGGTCCATCAGCAACAAACATGTTGAAGGAAGTTATTATTGTGGTAATTTTATTGACAGAGCTGGAAAATCCCTTTGTATCACTTCTCTCATTCTCTTCACTTTTTGCTTTGTTCTGCACACACACAGTAGTACCTCTCCTAATTTGGGCTCTCCAGGCTAAGGCGAGCAATACAAGAACTGCAATGACTAAAATGGTGTGAAAGAGTTGACAACAAAAAAATCCCTCAAGAGCAATTACTTCAATACCTTTACTTTAAAAAAAAAATAACAGCAAGAATTCTGGGAAGGAAGGGTGTGAAAAAATATTTGATAGGTGACTGGAGACCTTCATTTGTAAAAACTCAAGAACTCATCTCAGTGGAACTTGCTGAGATCTTAAGGGACATTATTGAGTGGGAAAGAAAGAGTGGAAATCCATCTTAGCCAAATTTGAAAGGGAGCATCAGTATTGTTTTCCCCCATTTCTGACTTTATCACCATGAAAGCTACCTGCTGAGATGTGGTCAGATTCCCTTTGAGACATTTGTAGTAAATATGGGTCTAAATTTAAGTGATTGGGATATTCAGTGCCTTGGCATATACCCGGGAGCGTGTGTTGCAGCAGGGGTTTTGGCCACACAGAAAAGCTGGCAAAGTGCAGGACAAAAGAGTTAACTACATTTGAGGTGGGGAGTTCCTTACTGTTCCTTTAACAGTATAGGAGTATACTGGAACTAGCTAAGTAGAAAACTGCTTTACAAAATCAAAGATACTGATTTGGAATAGAAGCATCTCATATGAAAAGTGCCAGGGGCATCTGGTAAACTGCCTGAAACCAGATAAATGAACTTGGACTGCAACACTTGGGGATAAAGTTGGTGACAATGAGTTTTGTAACAGGATTGAGAGCAATTTGGATTTTTGAGCACTATGAGATCTGATGAAAAGCACCAGGAGGGAGCTGAGCATACAATTATTATTATTATTAAAAGCAATATTACAACACTGATAGTATGAATAAATCAGCAGATGGCAAATGCCTTTCGGTGAAGGCAAAGGCAAAATAATGTGTCTGGTAGCAAGGAGGGAAGCTAATGATTATGTGCTAAATGAAACAGCCATTCAGCATGCTGGTCAGGAAAAAACATTTGGGAGTCACTGTGGAAAAAACATGGAAACCATTAGCCCGGTTCAGAATAGCAGAAAAGGTAAAAGCAAAAGAGGCTGTGTTGTTCCTGCACTATGCTCTGGTTGGGTGCCCTGTTTCTGAGCTCTCCTGGTGTTGTGGATGTGTTCACATTGACCACAAAAGCAGGAGTCCTATTCAGCTGGGCGAGGTGTCCCCGTATCCAAAAGAGAGTCCCTGCTCCAAGGCATTTAGGGTAGAAACCTCAAAAATGTCAGAGGTATCCAAGGGGGAATCCCTGGCTGTCTCCACTGGGGGCACAGGGCCCTCTTGGCCAGCTGAAGCTGTAGCAGGGAAGCCCTTGTGTCTCCAGCATTCTGGGAAAGGCAAACCAGCCAAGGCAGCCAGCAGGACCAGGCAGAGGCCACAGCTCGGCACCTGCGGGCTCCCTCTGCCCACGGGAGATGGGGTGAGGGGGCAGGATGTTGTGTCACACCACCCCAGCCAGAAGGTGGGGGTCACCACAGCCGGGACCTGAGCTCGCACCCTCCCAGAGCCACATGGACCTGCTTTGCGCGGGATAGGTGCTTCATTTCTGAGCCAAGCCTGCTGAGAGGAGTGAGTGAAGCTCCTCTCCATATCCTCAGTGCAAAGCAGGATGCAGGGCTGAAGCTGGACAGGAAAGAGGTAACAGTGAGGGAATCTAAAAGTTGATTTTAGCTGTGTGATGGGGATTAACTGCACAGCATTCAAAGGGTACAAACCAGGGCTTCATTTGTTATAGCATGACACAACTGCTCCAGCTCTTGCTGCCCACGGCTTCCTCTGCTTCAGCAGCAATTTCTATCAAGGCTTTCTGACTGCCAGGGCCAGACCCAAGCTATTAGCACAGAGGTGGATGGCTTTTGTTTGCTTTTCTCCTGATCCCTTTTTTTTTCCAAGTGGGCTCTACTGCTAAAGTCTAAGAGTGCTTTGCTCATTTAAAAACAGAAAGGTCTGAGTCCAGTCATCTTTTAGTGACTCCCTTGCAGCCAGCTTCCCACAAAAATAAGCAAACTGGAGAAAGGAGTCAGAGCCTAAGCCCTTTATGGGAGATTGATTGTAAAGCTGGTGGCAACGTGACAAGCTGATTTGTGGTGGCTCCTCAGAGCTTGTTTGAACTGTAAACCTCAGTCACATTTATTTATTGTATCAATACAGGTTTGTCACAACCAGCCTGAACATGAATGCTGCTATCTCATGCCCTGACCATGGAATGCCAGGCATGGGGAGGGCACAGGTATTTGTTTGTGTGTGGGTCATGTGTGCATCCACGGGTCTGAGACACACTGCACACCCTCTTGCCCCCAGTCATCCTCTCCTCTGCTCCAGTGCATGCTGGATCAGGAGCTCGGCTTGCTGCCACGTTTGGTGATGCCACAGCTTTCCATGACAGCACCAGCCTGAGGCTTCGTGGCTCCCTCAGAGAGACCTGGACCCCTTTGCGAGGCTTAATTCCCTTCACTGTCATCTTTTCCAGTGATAGCTGCAGCAGCTGTTTCTTCTTCCTCCATAGCATGTGGGTTGCCAGAAAGCCTGAGGGGCCCACCAGCTAATTTCCATACTTGGATCTAGGTCTGTATCTGCATCATATTTTCTTGAAACAGTAGTCACATAGTGGGTCTTTCTACCTTCTACACAAATGTGATTTAATGTCTTCCTCAGAAGCACTGAGCTCATCTGCTATAACGTAAAATCGTAAGAAGGATTGGCTCTTCTCTCATTAATGTAATCACTTTGGAGTAGTTGATATGTCCTGTACACAGCTTATGGTGTAGAGTTTTATGGCGTATTCCTGCACCTCCATATAAGTCTAAACTGGTCATAAAAGATAATCACTTATTGAAGAAAAATATATTCACGTCGCTGAAACTAGGACACAAAGCGATTTTCATAGCAACGAATAAATAAACGCCTTGGCAGAAGTCCTACTTTTTTTGCACAGAAAAATGCAGATAAAAGGGAAAATGCTATACCCTTCCACCACGTCTTTCCTTTCTTTTACTCTGACCTTTTACTCTTTCCTTCCTTCCCACATCAGCTGTGATCAGAACCATAATATTAATAGTGCCAAAAGGACTGTGAATTTCTTGCTGGTACCGAGGACCCCTGGATTCACAGGCTAAACATTCCGTGATTCCAGTGGCAGTCTTGGAAATGTTTTTGCCATTTTTCTTAGAGGCATTAGACCACTAGGAAAATTAATAATGTTGAGAAGCAGGACTGTGCTGTACCTACCTCGAGTACCAGAAAGCAGCACTGAAGCAGACTCTGGTGCTGAGTAAAGCTTGTCTAGACACAAAATGAGATCAGGTTAAAAAGGCTACTGTATTTCTGCTCTCTTCTGTTTATATGGCTCATATCAACACAGTATTTTAGTATGTGATGTCTATTTATATATTTAACAGTTGTTAAACTGCTGTGCAAAGCACTGTCTGGATATTTTTATTTTAGTTTAAAAGTGAGTAAAAATACAGTTATATGTGTAGCATGATTTAAGACTGCCAGGGCTTTCCAGTGCAAAAGGCAAAACCCAAAACTACTTGTTGAGAAATTGTGGATGCCCTTCTTCTGGAAGTGTTCAGGGCCAGGTTTGATGAGGCTTTGAGCAGCCTGGTCTAGTGGGAGGTGTCGCTATTCATGGCAGGAAGGTTGGAACTAGGGAACCTCTCTCTTTAAGGGTCCTTCCAACTCAAACCTTTTTATGATTCTCACATAGATCCACCTTGCCCATAGCCACGAGGTCCTCCCTTCGTCTGAATTATGCATCCCACAAGAAGTCCTTCACAGTAGGACAGGATTATAAACACTTGCTGGGTAATTTCCAGCAAGGCTACAGTAGGAACAAATTTGCCAGAGCTGGAAAAATGAATCTGTCATCACAAGATCAGTATTTGCAAGTAAAAGTGTTCAAGTTCAGCTTACGAAATTGTTTGCCTTGGCTTCGAGTCTGTCACTTCTAATGGATATTTTGTATTTCAGAAGCATAGAAGTGAAGGAGTGTGTACTTCCATCAACATTTCAACAACCTCTGGCTTTGGAAATATCTCAAACAGCCCATCTTTCCACTTTTTTTGCTGTGTGTATGTACAAAAATGGCGTGATCCCTGCTGCTTCAACAGGTGTCTTCTCACTGTAACGTGCTCCATGTGCTGCACAGGTCTGTGTTGTGCTCCTGCAGTCAGGCACTTCCACGAGCAAAGCAAGCTCAGCTCTCACACAACAACATTGACAGTGCAATCCGAAAGCCAAAGTTTTGAAAAAACAGTGCCAAGCAAATGGATCCACACTGGAAACAGAAAATAAATACAGCAGCTGAAAGCCGGATTCGTTTCACATGCCTGAGTAAGAACAAACTGAATCTGTCAGTCAGCAAAGGGCAGTTACAAGGAATTGTCTCTCAGGAGCTCCGCTCTCTGCCATGGATGAGAATGTTTTACCTCAGTCAAGCACGGGATGCCTATGCACTTTCATATCTCATTCCCAGGTAGTAAGAGAAAATAGAATCGATCACGAGATTCATAATAAAGAGTAAGTATGTATCGCTTCATCATCACTACCTCTCACAGGTAACATTGTCTCATTGAGGATCACGAGGATAGGGTTATTATCCCAGATGAACCTTCTTCAGCATCCTCTTAGGCATTTCAGGTCAATCTCACGCTTCAAGGGACAAAATAAATCTGAAAGAAAAAAAACCTGTTCCCAGAAATACTCATTTACAGAAGGTACCTCCTGCCTTCTATCAATGCTGTTTTGAGGGGAGCGGTTCAGCAGTTCTGTCAGAGGCGGTCTCTAATTCATTTTTGAAGGAATTAACTCCACCCTAGCTGAATCCAGGACAGTAAATTGGGCACCAAACACCTCTGAATCACTTCTTGCACACAACTAGTTAGTACCAAGGCAAAAGCTTTCACTGCACTACAGATGAGCTTAGAAAAGCCAAAGCTGAAAATATTTCAACATTCCAGTGCAACAGCAGATTAAATAATTGCTCGAGAAAATGCGTGTGAGGCCCATTATTGGTACACAGCAACATTTTAGGAATATTTTAGTCAACTGCCTTAAAAAAAAGACAACTACAGATGAAAAATACCCACTTAGCATTTCTTTCCTACAAGGAGCAGCCCAGGCTTTCATTCTACTCATTTTTCTGATTACTATTCCACACCACCCTTTTTAAACAAAGTCATTCAAGGAATCTTACCTGCTGTGCTTTGTGTAAATTGCCTTTAAAATACTTTATCACGCTAAAATTTATTTTTGAAAGGTCAAAAATTGATTAAACACATACAGTCTTTTTTTCCACCAGCAGGCTTAGTGCTATTGCTTTTTCTTTTTGCCCTGATTATTTTTCTGCTTCATGGTTATACAGATAGTAGAACTGGCAAAAAAATGGGGACAAATTTAGACCTAAGTAAACCTTGCTTATGATGCATCAGGTCAGTGAAACTTAGGGCCAGGATTGAGACTTCCCCAGGAGAAAACCCCTAATTTTAATTACTGCCTTTCACAGGATGGGTCTTGACATGGGCTTCCACCACTGCAGGTTCCCGGGTTACAGGCTTGGGTGAGTCTCACCACAAGGGCAGAGGTGAACACGAAGCACAGATCTCCACCGTCGGTTCGCCTCAACCTTTACAAAGGGAAGGAAAGAGTTCTGGGTGTTTCTTAGGACCGGCCTTGATGTGCCCAGTCTTACAATGGGATCTTTGTGAGGTTGCACTGCTGGCCAGGTCAGTTCCCACTCAACTACATCGTGTCTCAACCACCACCAGTACTGGACTGAAAAGAGCAGGGGCCGTACTGAATCTTGGCCCAGGAGGGACGGTGAGGGTTGGGTTTGAAGGGGCACCGACCAGAGGAGAGCTAGACAGGGCTCAGGGCTTCAGCAGCCCATCAGCTCCTGGCATGGAGACCACTCCGCTTGCACCTACCCCACCATCCATGGGGATGGACAGCCACCATGCTGGGATCCACGCACTGCCAGGGTCCCCTGGCCTGCCTCTGCATCAACATTAGCCAAGGGGAACCCTAAAATAGCACCTTGCAAATTCGAGTGGGAAGAGGGAAAGGGAAAGTCTGATTACCTCAAGGCAAATGGCCCGTTGATATCAAATTCCCAACCGCACAGCAGCAGCCTGCTGGTCTCTGGGGTCTAGTGTGACCCCAGAGTGGGTGGGGAGCAAGTCACTAAATGGTGCATAGTGACCCAGCAGTGCTGCCAGTGGGTGGACAGGCTGGAGAATGGTTCCTTTCTAATGACGAGGCTGTGGGCCAGGCCTGGGGCTCGTCCATGGAAGCGTGGAGTGCTCCAGTGACACGGGCCAGCCTAGGAGCTCATGCATTTCAGGAGCACACTAAATAAATAAGCGGGCCCAGGATCGGTAACCACTGCTCCTGTAGGAAATCTATGCAATGAAAAAGTCATCAGCCCTGCCTTTTTTTGTCCATTCCTCTCATTCCTCAACTTGAATTTCTTTCCATGCTGTGCTTTCCCACTCCTCAGCCCCCCACCTTCAAATGTCTGTTTCCTTCAGAGTTGCAACACTGGCCACCAGCAAGGAAGAAAAAGCTGATAAAAGATGATGCACAACTCTCATTACTCCATAGTTTTCTCTTGGCGGATTTAGAAAGGTCCCGAATGCAAAGAGAAATTAAATCAGCAGGTAGGAAGACAGATGCAAAGTGAAATTCAAGATGCTGAAAAGCTGCTTTTCTCCAGAGCTCCTACTCTTCCCTCCATCCGGAAGACAGGAAAGAGCAGACTGCTTATGACAGAGGAGAGAAAATTTTTGGGGGTCTTCTGGGGGAACTCAATCAAAGAAATTATTTTCCCACAGACCAGAGCTGAACAAACCTTAATGGCTTTTTCCTGATTGAAGAAAAAAACAACTATTAATTTATGACTTGAAGTGTATATAACAACCTTCCAAATGTTTTCCAGTTCTGCGAATAGTGATGCCCATGCCTTTTCTGCTTGGGTTTGGTTCTCACCAGCTAATTTAGCTAACGGGCTAAATATTCCTCGTGAAGCTGTATCTTAAAAAAAAATATTTAAAAATGCCTGATTAAAAAAAAATAGGGCTAGCATAACATTATATGTGCATGCATAGAGGAGCATAAGTATTAGAGATAAAGTGCAAGCACATGGTGGGCTGGAGGGAGGGTGTTTGCGCAGGGAAGCCAAGGGCCCCTGTGCAGGTCGCTAGTGAGGGGACAACCATGTTCGGTGTGAGCTGTGACAGTGCAGAGGGGCTGCTGGTGTCCGCGAGCACCCACGACATCGCTGCCGGGACGCCCTGCTCGCTGGACCTCTGCGGAACTTATAAAAGGCTCTGGGTCGCTTTGCTTGTTTAAACGAAAGCCGCCGTTTTAACAGCAATAAAGGGCAGGCTAAATACTTCACCGGGTCGGCGAGCGTGATCCCTGAGACCACGGGCTGCGTCTCAGAAACTGAACCCCACGGCACCTTGGTTCGTATACACCCCCTGTTTGGGTAGGCGGGACAAATCGTAAAATGAGATGGCAAATATCAGCATCCTCCTTTGGCTTCCCCTCGCCGAAGGAAAACTGCCGAGGGAACACTGCTCAAGCACTTCCTTTATGCTCGCAAGTAAATCGTGAAACATAGGGGAATGGGACAGGTTTATGACTTTCCAGTAAAATGCGATACAACTCGCAGACACTGAGTGATTTCACAGTTACTTTTCCAAGTGCGGCAAACAGAAAAACAACAAGGAAAAAAAACCCTCAACACCGTTTGCCTCTTGTTAAAGGCTGGCGATGAGGTCGCAGGAGAAAATAACGTTTGTGACTTCCGAGCCGGCTGCCTATGAACAGAAATACCAACGGTAATGAAGCCAGGGGGCATTTTAAGCACTTTATTAGAGGATTGGGCTCAAAATACTGAGCGCTGCCACCAAAAATTAAAAAAAAATCTGCGATCACTGCTGTTTCAAAGTCAGGGCCGCGGGTGGGGTTTGTATTTTCGTGATGCCTTTGGCAGCCCCCGCCCATCCCGCCAAGCCACCACGAGTAGGTCTCTACCTTGTCCCTGGGCAGAGCCCGGCTGCCTGATGCCGGACTTCCCCTTCGCTGTCCGTCCCGATATCATCCCTCTTTCGGGCGGAGACTTCAACGCCCCTTACACCTCTGAGACTATACAGAAAACGGTCGGAATACAATAAAAATACATTAATTCGCCTCTTTTCTCGCACCTCCCCCACCTGGGCCTGTGGGGAGAGGGGGAAGGTGGACAACCTTCCACGATCATCCACTTTAAAACGCGAGCGGACTCCCCTGCATCCTCCCCTCGGGGTACGCCCGGGCGATAACTCTCACGAGTCCCGCTCCAAACACCGCTGTTGAGGCGCCTTTCACTCTTCCCCAGCTCAGCATCTCCGGTGCTGCGCCCCAGCGCTTCCTGTTTTCAGATCTGGGAGAGGTTTGCGCACCGACGCCTTCAGCAAGGGAGAAGCGAGAGGGACCGAGGGGAAGTCCGGAGGGTCAGCGGGCACTCTCCGGGCTGGCAGCCCGGCGGCACCTCCGAGCCCGGCTCCTCTCGGCGAGCATCGCGCTCTTCATCTGCCTCTCGACCGCCCCAACCTTTATGGCTACACAAGTTCACAGTTTACGCACAGTAAAACGCCGATATTGCGCTTAATGGTTGCGGAGAAAAGGGTCTTCGCAGGGATCCTCATAAAAACCCTTTATTTAGTTTCGAGCATTTTCTTGTAATCAATAAAAGTTGTCTGTTATCTCCCGGCGCATTTAGCGGGGAAGTTTATTGCCTGCCGGGCGGATTAAGGGCGAGACAGGAGTGCACCATACATGGAAGGGACTCCCGAGTCCCAAGATCCGAGCCTCGGATTCATAAAATATAACCATCCATTACGTTGCCGATATCTGGAGCCAGCAAATATATACAGACCATAAATTGTCGCCGGCGGGGTGCGGGCCGGCCGCGGGCGCGGGGGCTCCGCCCGCCCGCATTCCTGCCCGCGCCGGGGGGGCGCCGGGGGGGTTCCCGGCCCATCCATCACCGCCGTTATGACTCTGCGATGCAGCAAATGGGTTGTGTAAAGAGGCAGCGTTTGACAAGGTGGCATGGTTATCCTGTCCAAATGATGCATAATATTAGTATTAGGGCTTAGATCATCGCATGCTTTTAAAATCATCACCGCTAACTAGGGCTGGGGAGGGGGAGGGGAGGAGTTTCTGGGGGCTGCAGGGGGCAAAAGTTTCCATGTAGATAATGATTATAGATGGTGGGATTTATGGGGAGGGGTGCGCGCACAAATAAACACGTCTACTGTAGCCGGAGAGAGGAGCCCGATCCGGCCGGGGTGGGTTGCGGGGGCGACGGACGGCGGGGGTCGGAGCACTCCACCGCCCGGGGGAGGCCGCGAGGACCTTCCCCACCTCCACCCCAGCCCGGACAATGCTCCCAAAGGCTTGAGGATAAAGTAGAGGATCCCTCCTCCTCACCCACCCACCGGCAGCCAACCCGCCACGGCTGCTCTCACAGACACCGGTGGGTGCGGGCGGGACGGGACTCTCCGGGGATGGGGAAGGGGCCGCCTGGGCCAAACGATCCACACTGAGATTTGTCCTTGGAAATAGAATGCTGTGAAGCGAACGGTACAGGATGTATTCAGCTCTAGAGAGCTGAAGAACTACAGTAAAAAGGGAAACCGTACAGAGCCAAGCCGCAAACAGAATCAAGCTTCACATCCTCCCTGTTACGCCACTGGTAAAAATATTCACTCCCGTGCCGTGCTGAAGGGCTGTAGCGATAAGAAGGGGCTGCTGTATCAGCTGCAGCCTAACCCCTTTTCTCCTCATCAATAGCCCATGTTAGTAGACTAAGCTCATGCTGCTTCATCAAGTCATCTTACAGCCGCTGTCCTGGGCATCTCTGTGGGCATCCAGACAGGTCTGGTTACGGCCAGGAATTAAAAATGCCTATAAGCTAGGCACTTCTGCCGAAAAGGTCTTTTGAAGACGTTGATATCCTTGCACGGTTTGGTCATTTATACAAAGACAGGTATTTGCAATGGAGTGCTTTTACATATCAATATGCGTGTATGTATGGACACGTCCATACTCCAGTACATATATACGAATGTATGAATGCCCTGAAAAAGAGAATTCCGACATACTTCTACTGTCATTAAAATAATGATAATAGAAAAGCTCAAATGGATTGCTTGTAAAACACAGGCTGTAATTCCCTCGAGTTATTTTTCATCTGCAAATACATGTTTTGTTTATGTGGTGTCAAAGGACAATGACAAGGCTGTGGGCCAGGTCTTGGGCTCGTCCATGGAAGCGTGGAGCGCTCTAGCGACGCGGGCCAGCTTGGGAGCTCATGCATTTTAGAATTGTACCGGGATGTTTGCAGGGAGACGTACCGGCTCCATGCCGCATCCCATCCTTCTCGCTTTCCAGGGCTGGGTTCAGGCACGGGCTCGGGGGTCCCGGTGGATCTAGGGGGTCTGTCCCGGTCCCGCACGGGTCAGAGCCCTTTGTAGCCCGGCTTAAATGGGCCAAGGCTGGGCGGGCTCCAGGTTAGGGGACGAAGGAAGGACCGGGATGCCTCTTCATTTCGCATCGGCTCTGACCCTTCGCCTCGGGGCCGGCGCCGGGGCACAGCCCGCAGAGTGCTTCAGCAAAGCCCGGTGACGATGGTGCCGTGAGGAGGATAAAAGGAGGATAAAATCCCCTCGGCGTGATTTATCAGCCGTGTCTGACCCCTGAATACTTGACTTACACAGCTGGTGACACATTACCCGGGAAATGAGGCTGGCGCGATTTGTGTGTGTGTGTCTGAGAGAGTGTGTCTCTTCCCCACCGACCCCTCTTTTGGGCTGCTGGGCAAGCAAAGCCTCCAACCTGTTCTCTGTTCTCTCCAGCATCTCCATCCTTTCATCACCCGCACGCTGCCATGCATGACAGGGGTGGTCCCGAGCAGTTTCCTCTTTTGGTGGCCGAGGAAAGGCACTGGTCATCGCGAGGAGGGGGGAAGAACAGGCGATGGCACGAAGGCCGGGAGAGATGGCCTGAGACCAGGCATAACTGGAGGGGTGTGATGGCTAGAAACCTTTGATTTGGGGTTTGCCTGGAGAACGGGGGTGGAGGAGGGTGGCCCGGGTTTTTTAAGGCAAGCAGAAATTTGATTATAGCGTACGGCAGAGCTCTGTGATTTGCGGTGAGCGGAGTTCATTAGCTACGGCCGTTTGAGTCTCGGAAAAGCTGCTCAGAGCCGCGGGGCCGGGAATGAAGCTGACCCCAAGGGCGGGTGGCGAAAGGGGCTCGGCCGTGGCGCCGGTTCTCCGGGCCGGGGAGAGCCGCGGCGGCTCCGCGCTGCTGCGGGAACGGGGCTGGCACGGCCGGGCACTGCCCCTGCCGCTCCCCTTTTCCCCGGAATGGGCCCCGTGGCCGCTTTCCCCGCTGCCCCGGCGGACAGGGACAGCCCCGGCCGCTGCGCTCCCTTCCCGCAGGGGGGGCGTGGGTCACAAGGCTCCTTTGGCCCCACCTCCTCTTGTGTCACCTGCCGCAGCCGTCACCGAGGAGAGGGGGTTTCCTCTCCTCGCTGCGGGGTTCACCTGCGGCGTTTCCACTTCTGCTGAAGATGACGATGCTGGGTGGTGCTGATGGAGGCAGCAGCGCGCAGGAGGTGCCCGGAGCGGCCGCGCAGCCCGGCCCGGCCCGTCGGGGGCTGTCGGGCTGCCTGGCGGGCCGCCGGCGCTGCGGTGGGATCGGCTCTAATTGCCGTCAACGAATGTCACCGGCAGAAGGAAAAACAAAAGCTGCCTCCAAAGATCGCGGAGCAGAATTTGGCAAGGCTCCTAGAGACACCAATTAGCAAAGGCTAAACCCATTAATGAAGTGGCGGCTCTCTGGTTTCAGCCAGGTGGCGCAGATCAGAGCGCCTGTATCTGCGGCAGAGCCCCGCTTCCCTCCAGCCGGGACCTCACAGCAAACCTCCACATCAATAATACGCTTAATGGATCTCATTAGGGCTGGGGCCGCGAGTCCCGGCCTGCGAGCGGCGGAGATGAGGGGAGCAGGAGGGCAGCGCTCCCCGCGCCGCGCCGGGACCGACCCGGTTCCCTCGAGGGGCGATGGACGGCGGGGCCGCCGCTCCCTCCGCGGGTCCCCGCCGCTCCCCGCTGCCCGGCTGAGCTCGCGGGTTTGCGCGAACTGCATTTCCAGGCGGCTCTTTCCGAGATAAACGAGACCTTGGCATCGCCTCACCGGGCTCGCCACCCCACGAGCCACACACCTCCCCTTGATCAGAGCCGCGTCTGCCCGCCGAGCCACGAGCATCCGCGGCCGGGCGGGCTGCGGAGGGCGGCGGGGCGCCCGCAGCGCGCACCCGAGCCGGGGCTGTGAAAGAGGAGGGGAAGGGGCTTCTGCAAATTGATTTAAAAGGGAAAGCGTCCGGACTACACCTCTGCAAAAAGGGACTGGGGAAAAGGGAGGAAATATTTCCGCTTCAGCTGGGGAAAAGCATAAAAAAGAGGGGAAAGAAGGAAAACCGAAGTAGCATAAACCTGGCCGAGGTGAGCCAGCATATTTAGCTAATGGAGGTGGACTATGAAAAGAGACCTCATATTTCTCTCCGAGGAGTCTCTCCAGGTCCGCAGCCGAGAATACACACAGCAAACGTTGTGCTTGAATTATAGCTGAGGCTTTGCTTTATTTGAATTCACTGGTGTTTATTTAAGAAAGTGAATAAAGGTTTTGTGTAAACAGCCATTATTTCTGATGAGCGCTCAACAGCAATAAGAAGGGGGTGGTTTTTTTAGTCGAGATTGTGGCAAAAGTTGACATTTTGGAGATTGCAGTTTGTCTTGCCGACGCCAGGCAGTCCCGAGGCATGAACTGCAGGGAAAGCTGTGTGTGCCTGCGAGTGTGAAACGGCAATGCCGAGCGAGCTGGGGTCTGAAAACAATTATTTTTTAAGACATCAGCTTAAGCCCGACATTAAAATAAAATAAAAATATTTTCCTAAGGAGCGGGGCCGGTCTCGCTCTGCTAACGAGGGAGGCGAACTCAGGTTTCACTGCCGCCGGCTCCGCGCCCACGGGGCTCTGGGGGGAGCAGCAGCGAGCCGGGGGGGCCCTGGAGGACACCCCGTCCTCGCCGGGCAGGGCAGCGGCGAACCCCGATGCCAGCTCCTTGCCCGGCCCTTTTGCACCGTATATCGCTTGATTAAAATATTGCTTCTGTTTTGTCGTGTTGCTGGTCTGGGTTTTTTTTTTTTTTTTCTTCTAATGTGGCTGTTATTTCTGAGGTTGAGTCGGGTCTCTGGAGATGGGAGGTCTCTGATAAGAAATCGGGCGAAAAGAAAAGCGTCTCGTTGGACTTCCTAACACAGCGCCCGGGAAAGGTGGGGTTATTGGTAAGCTGCGCCCCGGGAAGAAGGCCGGCTGGACCTGGCTCTGGTCAGCCCGGCTGCGCATCTCTGGGAGAGTGGATGCCCTCAGACAGGGCTGGGATATCGGAGCGGCACGGCGAGGCCTCCCGCTTCAGTATTAATCCGATTTCCCATACATGCCACGCAGAAGGAGGCAGGAAAACCTCTGTTCTCTGTGCGGCAGCGTGTATCGCTCCCGCTTCTCGGTCTCACGTACAACTTTTCGTCTGAAATCAGCGCTAAAAGTCTCTGCCCGGCGTCCGGGTGGGGAAGCGAAGCAACGAAACGAGTTTGTGGGGAGAGTCTGCCCTGGCCGGGACGGCGGAGACCGGGGCAGCGCCGGGGAAGCTCCTGCCGGCCCCTCTGCGGGGACCCCGGCCCCGCCGCGACACCCCGCTGTCACCCAGCCGCGCTGCGGCGGGCGGGGACAGCCCGAGGGGGTTGCGGTGCCCCGCACAGATCTGGAAAGAGTCACAACGGATTTAGGGAAGGTGAAGAGACCGCCCGGAAAGCTGCTGCCCCTGGTTGAAACACCGCGGAGGCATTTCGGGTCTGCAGTAAAGCAGTGGGCGTCTCTCGTTCAGAGACAACCAGTATCAAAAGCCTTTCGTGTTACCAGGCCATAACAAGCAAACAAAACAGAGGCACCCCCGAGCTTTCATTGACCTACTCTGGGAGTGTTGCATTGCACTACGGACATGTCGCCTTCGCCAGCGAAAGGCGTTGGAGCTGTCTGCGGTCACGACGCTGTCCCGATTTTTTTCCCGCAGAAATCGAGCAGTAACTGCAGCCTCGCGGGACGGGGAAAACTCCCTTCCCTGTAGAGACGGGCACAAATCCCTCCACGGGCGCATCTTTCCCCAAACTCGTTTTCGTGGCTTTGCTCTACCTGCACGTGCACAGCGGGAGCGAACTGGAGAGAAATATTATTCATTCTCCCTTGTAGCCGGGGGAGAGGAAGAAACCCACCCTCCTGGCTGCGCCACTTGGCCCCTTGGCCCGAACAGCGCCCGAGGTGCACGGAGCACAAAAAGCGGGCGCATGACGAAGGAATTTTATCCCATCTCTTCCATTCCGATCTGAGCATCTTTCTCCAAAGCCCGAGTCCCAATAGCATTATTTACCTCTCTTTCGTCGCGTTATCTTAAAATAATGCCATAAAGGCATTGCCCCGCTCTCTGCCCGACCCCGAGTCCAGGCGGGCCTCGCTCCCGTTATTTGGGGAGGCCGAGGTGGAGAGAGCCTGGCCCCGCGCAGCCAGCCCTGCGCTTGGAGGACACGCAGATTCCTTTAGCCCAAGGGAAGAGAAACTCTTTCCCGACGCGCATTTCCTTTCTCATCTGACAAGAGCCACTCCAAAACCCTCTCTCCCGCATGGGCTAGTCTTCAGGAAGCAAACTCAAGAGGCAAACCAATTCCTGCGGTTCCGTGAGCCGCACCACGGTGGTTTATCGGAGGAGAAACAACCGTGTTTCGCTGGGCACCCGTCCTGCGGCTTCCCTTGCATTTCGGGGAGTTCCAACATCACGGCAAATCCCGCGCTGATGGGCGCAGCCGCTTTCTGGGGCTGAAAGCGAACTGCGGGGCCCACGCCGTGCCCCGATGAGCCGTGATACCCCCTCGTTTCCTCCCTGGCAAGGTTTTAAAGGCACAACATTAATTTACAAGCCCCTTCCAGATAATTTCTTGCCCCGTCCCGCTTTGTCCCAGGAGGGGTCGGTCAGGGACTGCACTGCGGGCATCCAGGAACGCATTAGAATTTGTGCGCTCCCCTCTTGGAGACCATCCTGTCTGTCGTGGCTCTGACGGAGCCTCTGCCCTCTCGGTTATACGTTTTTTACCAATTCACCCGTCTCTTTTTCGTCCGGCAAGACGCCTCTCGGCCTGCCGTATGCCCCAGCTCCTTCTTCCCAGGGCTTCTGGAGGGGGAATTCTGTCGGCGTTTCCTTCCCTTTCCTCGGGGCTTTGCACCCGGTGGGAAGGGTGGCCCCGAGGAGAGTGTCCTCCCCGGAAAACCCCCCGGCCCCGAAGGATTTCTCGCCTGAGCCTTCAGAGAAGCAGCAAGTGAAGGCCAGAAGCGCACCCTCCTCCACATTGCCGATTTTCCAGTCTTTCACTTTATTCCTCCGTCTCCCCTTTTTTTTTCTAGTGATGCCACAGGCTCGGAGCCCATCGGCTCAGCTTCTCCGGCCCTCGCCTTCCTCCGTGAGCAGGATCCTGGCCCCCGCGCATTTCTGTGCCGAGGCAAAAAACTCTCTTCCCAGGGGGAAGCACGGGGGCTGCTCACCGCCGCTGCTTTCGCTCTAATCCGTGCTGCTTGGCGAGGGAGGAGTGGGGAGCAGGCTGCCTCAGAAGCGGCCCCCGTCCTCCCCCGTGGCCCGGGAGGAACGGAGCACGGATCAGCGCGGCGCTTTGTATTTTTCCGAGGGCGAAGCCAGCTATGAACCCGAGAGGAGCCGTCGGATGCCGGCCCGGACCCCCGGGCAGTCCCGGTGGAGACACCAGGCCGCACCCACCGGGACTGGGGGGAGAATCCGCCGTGTGTGCCCCCCACCCCGNATGACGTCACAGCGCGCCCCCCGGAGCCGCACAGCCGCGCTGTGACGTCACGGGGGCTCGCGGAGAGCAGCGCGGCGAACCGGAGCGACAGCAAAGCGAAGCGAAGCAAAGCAAAACAAAACAAAACAAAACAAAACAA
>VZTG01009087.1:24590-84397 GCA_013397845.1 Melanocharis versteri
GCCGGCGTGGAGGATGTCGGCGATGCAGAAGGACGGCTTCTTCCCCGCCGCGGCGTCCAGAGGGAAGCAGCCGCCGGCCGCCGGCCCCGATGCAGAGCAATACGCCGCTGACCACAAGCTGAAGTTGGAGGCGTAGAAAGGAGCCAGCCCGGCCGTGTACATCCTGCCCGAGGAGGGGACGCGCCGCTCCGCAGCTCAGCTCCCGGGTGCGCGCCGCGGAGCTGCCCGCGGCCCCGGGCGCATGGGGAGGGATGGCGGGGCGAGAGGCGGCTGGTGGAGCACTTCCCGGAGGGACAAGGAGGAAGAGCCAACCACCAAAAAATGAAGTAAAAAAAAAAAAGAAAAAAATAACCGCGAAAATTAAAAAGTCCCCAGAACCCACGGCCAGACGAAGAATGCGAGCGGGCGAGGAGCGGAGCGGCGCAAACAAAACAAACCCAAACCAAACCCCCTTTCCTCGCACTGGGGGAAGAAAAAAATATCCACCCCTCCCCAAAACTTTCTCCGGCAGCGAGCGGCCCTCACTCCCTCCCCACGCCCAATCCGCGATCCGCGGGGCCGGGCAGCACCGCCCGCCGACACGCCCACGCAGGGCCGGGTCCGGGTACGGCCACCGCGCCCACAGCGCCAACTGCGTGGCCCCGGACCCGCGGTTTGGAGCTGTTTGCCCCACAAAGTGCACCCCAACACACACCTATCCCCCCCGTAAACTGCGGCCTCGACTTTGAACAAACACTCCCCCCTCCTCCCGCTCTCCCCCCAAAAAAATACAGCGCAAAGTCGCCGCGCTTGCTGCCGCCGCGATTTCCAAACGTTTGAAAGAAACGCGCGGGGAAATTCTTGGCTATTGGAAGCAGGTCTGTCCTCTTGGAAACGATTCTTAAGGAAATGTGTTTCCTTCCCGGATAAATGAGCCTGGGGTAGTCTGGAAGAGAAGGAGTCCATGCTGATGCACGCAACATATGTATTTATGAGAGCTCCCAGATATTCTGGGCCCAGGACACGTTGGACCCTGCATTAGCAGCGATTAATTACCGAATATTATTTTGACGACAGTGTAATTTTACAATAGATTTTTTGTAAGGTTCTCCATTCCGGCGGCTGCATCTGCTTGCACACCAACTACACCTTAAAAACTACTTTATAATTTCTCAAACCTTTGACGACAGAACTATCCTCATTTTTTCCAGTAATCCAGAATCATATGCTATATTCACTGCGATGATTTAGGGACAAATTTATCAAAGTGTCTTTGGTGCTTTTTTTCCTCCGCTCTAACGTCACATTTGTCCTGACCCGACTCTGAAAATCATCTATTTCTTAATTTTAGTTTTCGTACAAGTAAAGCAGTCGCTGTCGTTTAGAGCAGCCTGACGGGTCGGACGATTGCAAGTTTGCTTTGATTTTGTTTCAAAAATATCATATTGTTTTTTCCAAAGCGTTTCCCAAATTCTGACGGTTTTCGGGGAACCGCCAGAAAGGCGAACTATTTTTCTTTCGCCAGGTATGAAGATGTAGCTTCTGTGTGAATATTGAAACCACCTGCGAGTAAGAGCGAACGCGTTCCTTAGCCATAACTGTGTGCTCTAAGGGGTAAAGATGAGGCTGGTTCCCCGGGAAAAGCCAGGCACCTCTTTGCTTTGGTTTGGTTCTTGTTAACGAGGCAAAACCGAAAAATGAAGACGGGCTGGCTTGCCAAGATGTGTCTGAAACCCGAAGGCGGAGAAAGAAAAGGCTGATTATGTCTGAACTTTCCCTGCCTCGACAGCGGAAAGCTGCTTTTCCTTGCATCTCTTCCCCATTCCCCCTCACGCCAGCTGACCCCAGCGCCATCCTCTTGCTCTCAAACCGGATCGAACGACTCCGGTTCCACTCGCGTTCCCACCTCCGGGCAGAGCCACCCCGCCAGCCCGCCCGAGGGACGGGCAACGAAGTGTGCCCTGGGCACTGCATCCCGGCCGCAAACCGCCTCGTTAAATTATTGCTGCAATTACCACTGCTGCCCCGGAGTGCTGGACCAGCCCGGGGCTGCTCACCAGGCAGACAAGAGAAAAAAAAACCAAACAAAACCAAACGCGGTGTTTTTTTTTCTTTCATTTTTTTTTTTTTTTTTTTTTTTTTTTTTACTTTTAGGAGCTGATTTCAAAACTCCTCTCGCCTCTCTGCCGTGCAGGGCCTGTGGATGAGCAGCACCGGGAGGACGGGCCCGTTTGCGGGCACGCCGGGCAGAGCCGACCGGGACACGGCCGCGGCTCCGCTGCTCCGGTGCCGCCGGTGCCTCGGTGCCGCCGGCGGCCGGGACCCCGCTGTCATCCCGCGGGCACTAAAATAACTCGAAAGGAAACGCTGAAAGCCTCGCACTAAAGCCCTTCACCCCCGGGCTGGGCCTCGGGAGGGCGAGAGAGCCGGGCAGTCCGGGCCGCGGGGGCAGGTGCTTTCCCGGGGCTCGGCCGCGCTGCGCCCCCGCGCATCCTCCGCGGCCGAAACCAGGAGCACCTGTCTCACCCCCCGGCCCCTCCCTCCCTCCGGGGACAAGGGTGTCCTTTCACCCCAAAGGCCTCCGCAGGCCTCCCTGCCTGCCCGAGGACGCGCAGGGCTGCGCGGCCGCGCTGCCGGGGGAGGCGGCGGCCCCTCCTCCCCGCGCAAGGAGGGAGAAGGCTGCAGGAAACCCGGGGCTCGCTGCAGTCCAGGTCATCTCCTGTTTTTTGAGAGGTTCCAACTCGGACTAAATGAGCGGATGTGCCTGCGAGATTTGTCCCAAAATAGAAGCGGCTTTAGTATTTTAGGATACAGCAGAAATCCTTATTTCTTCCGGAGAAAAACTTCATAATGAGCGCGAGCACTTCCCTTTTCAATATTTGTGCAACTTTATCTCGACCAGCAAGTTGCTTTGGTGACGCAAATCCGCCCTTGTGTATTGCAACTACAAAAATAAATGCAAGGAAATCAATTCCCTTCTAGCAATGAAAACATAAATATACAGCTGCGACTTTCCCCTTTAATCTTGCTTTCCGAGGGACTCGAGAAGGAGGCGAATGAACTGTGCGGCAGAAGCGATGCTGCTGCTTTTTTTTTTTTTTAGGAAAGGAGTCTCGAAGGGCTTTTTTTTTTTTTTTCCTTCCTCGAGGCCGACCAGGGAGGTGGAAAAAATTATTCGAGTTCTTACGAAGGGAAAATAGAAGGACTAAGCCCGAGGCTCTGCAGCTCCCCCATCCCTACTCGCGGGCATGGGACCGGGAGCATCCCGGAACGGGCCGGGCGCTGCCTGCCAGCGCCCCGCGGGGAAGGACGGACAGCGCTTTCGGCCAAATGCCTGCCCCGTCCAGCTCCCCGGCGAGCTGCGGGCAGGTCGATCCCACGGATCTCGCCGGGATGCTGGCAGCCCGAGCCCCCGACCGCCTGTCCCGGACCCCGAACGGTGCCCGAGCCCGGCGCAGCCCGTTCACCCCACTGGGAGCTCGGGGCTCCCCGTCACTGCAGGCAGCGCTCGGCGGCTCAGCCGCGGGGGATGGGGAGCCGGTTTTGCCCCTCCGAGCCGGCCCAGGATGCTGCCAGAGCGGCCTCCAGCCCTCCTTCTCCGCCGCCCGCGGCCTGCGCCTTGCCTGCTGGATTTTAGGCTTTCTGTATGTGCTCTGATTATTCTTATATTTGTATCTAGAAACGTATATGTGCGAGATATACAACAATTTTTTAAAAGTTAAAATCATATGATATCTCTCAGTAAGAGTAGTTGTAAAAATAACTGTTCGATCCTCATGAGAAGCCCTCCAGCAAGAAGGTTCGCTCGGGGGGCGTTAGCGGGACCTCTGCACCCCCGCCCCAGGGGTCCCGCGGAACCGCCCCGCCCGCGCTGCGCAGCGCCGGGCACCCCCAAAGCCCGTGCTCTGTCGCCACCTGCCGAGTCCCCGGCACGGGGCTTCCCCACCCTCCCCAAACCTCCCACTTCCAAAAAACCCACTCCGGGGTCCGCGCGAGCAGCGGACGAGCACGTCTGGGGAGCTGGGGCCGCAGGGTGGGCAGGGGTGCAGTGCGGGGGTCGAGGGGGTCCCGGCGGCTGCCGCCAGTGCTTCTCCCGCACCGCCGCGGGATGCGGGGAGCGCTGCAGCTGGGCCGCCCCCCTGACCGCGGGCCGAGACCCCCGGCCGGGATCCGCCGCTGGAAGCGGCCGCAGCCGCCGCCGCGGGGCTGGAGGGGCTTCCCCCAGCTGAGCACAGCTCGTTATCTGAAAGGCTCAACAGCAGCACAGGCAGGAACTGCCCAGAACCGCAAGCGAACCCAGCGACTAAGCTGGTCAACCCCTTGACGTTTCCTTTCCATTGTTTCAAGCGTTATTTAGTTGAATACCTGTGTCAGTAAGTCACGACTGATGTTATGTCATCTGCTGAGCAGCCGTGGAAGGCGTCGGAAAGCAGGCGGGATCTGGGTTTCCGTGCGGTAGGGCAGGATTTCAAGCCGCCTGCGGGTTATTTTCACTGCTGTTTGAATTTGGGTCAGAGTGTGCTTTTGGAGGGAAGCGCCCGATCCTCCTCATCTGCAGCTTTGCAACAAGGAGAGGTGTTGGGGTGCACACACAGGAATCCTAGATGGGAATTGAGTCCACAGGGCATGCTAAAATTGCTCTGAAGAAAAATTCCTCTGAAATGTCCATATCATAGTTGTCTGAAAACTCCGTGGGGTTTTCTGCACGTGAGCGGTCGTGAGAATTGTCCACATGTTCCAGCAGAAGAGGTCCCATTGAACGGGTCCACATGTGGGAGCGGATCAAAGCCAGAAGCTCCCAGCTCCAGGGACGGCACACCAGTCACTGAGCTGGAGACTTGTTCTCACACTCGCACGTTTGCATGCTGTGGCTTTCTTTCAACTGCTGAAACTGCTGTTTTCTGAGGAAACACAATAGAGCATGGAAAGCTGAGGGGTTTCACGGGGAGAGACTTTTCGTAGTCCCCCAAATGCTGTGTAGTCCCTCAAGTCCCTTCAGACAGAGAGGGGACCTGAAAACACTGATTTACCTCTGCTCTTGAGAGCCTGGCTGAGAGATCTGGGATGTGAGAGGACACTGCATCTTTCCACAGCCATGCATACAAAAGAAAGGAATGATCTTTCCTTCCTTTTTCTTACTTTGTTTGTTTGTTTGTTTATTTTGAAAAGCTGCAGATTCATAAATCTTACACAAGGGTCAGAGTAAGAAATATCAGCTGGAGAGACATGCCTCTTCACAATCATCTGGAAAGGAGGCTCCATTCTGAGGACTTGCAGGATCAGAACATCCCTTCCCTGGGGTTTCCTATGGGTTAGAGCAGGCAGGTTCTGTCCACTGCATTGGCATTTGTGAATCCCATTTTTAGGCACCTGACACTGTGCTGGGAGGCAGGGACTGTGAGCCTGCAATGCTGTGATGGTTTAAGCTGCTTGAAGTTACAAGCGCCTGTCTGCCATTCTCACTGCATCCCAGCCTGCCTGTTCCTATCCTTGGGGATGTCAAATTAACTGTGCCACTAAGAAAAGTTTTATACTGCCACAGCATAAAACACAGTACTCCAAACTAGCTTCTTTATCATGTGGCCAGCCAGGGTGAGGGTGCTGGGGGAAACACACACTTGGGAGACAGGCTGGCAGGACTGCTGTGACCCTCTTCTAGTCTGCTCTAATCCCTCATCAGGTCACCCATTAATTTAAGCACTGCTTCTTGTAACTGCTTTCTGCAATCTAAAGTGGGTCCTTCTCGCATGGAGAGCCCCTGAGTTTGTTCTCCTTTCCATCAGCATCATATCATATCCACCATCCAATCATCCTGATTTCATAGCTTACTCCACCTTTACGCTGCAGTGGGACCTTAATCTGCTTGCAGGGGGATTTATCATGGGCTAGTTGCGATTTTCCAGGCCTCACTGACAGAGAGGTCTGCAGAGAGCTGGTGTGCAATTAACCCTCTGGTGGCTGATTAAACGTGACAGGACGTGCAGAAGTGCTGACCCCCTGCTCTCATGTGCAACGGTCCATCAGGGAAGCATTTGCTTGCAGACGCTGGATTTGGTTGGCACAGTGCATAGCAACTGAAAACAAGCACAACTGCGTAAAATGAAGGTGATTTGACTCTCAGTGAGAAAAGACCATCCACAGGTATGTCCTAAATCTGTCAGGAGGGTGTAACTACACCTGTTTTCCGCTGAGACCCAAATGGGCAGCTCCTTAACTGAGGCAAACTACTGCTGTTGAGGACAGGCTCAGGGTACCTCAGTTCAAGCTGCATATTTAGATGCAAGTACAGATGAAAACTGAATGGATTTTCTTTTATTCTCATAGTGGATCATCACCTCTATGATTTTGTCAGAACAATCCCATCTATTTCCACAAAACCTGGCTGATGCCTTAGGCCCTTTGCTTCTCCAGCAGCAGTACATTAAACTCACTGCACAGAAAAGCCGTTCAATATTGAAGAAGGAAATACTAATAACTGCCTAATAAAAGTCTTAGCAAGAAACAGTTTCCTGCTTCTTGCCAAGAGTGGTCAAAAATGTGGGGAAGCTGGAAATAAAGATATCAGAATGCAGACGCATAAAAGGCAAAATCAACCCCATAAGGAAGTAAAGTTTCTAGAAGAAAATTACTCTGTAAAACTCATCTGGATTTGAGAATATTTATTGTTTTTCTTCTGCCCCTCCTTTCATGTTCAAAGTGGATTTAAATGCAGTAAGTGCATATCAGACCAACTTTAAAACCAGCTCTTTCCTTGCTATTAACATATATAAAACACCAGGAAAATAATGTCATCAAGGCCCTCACAGAAAGTCCCATTTTAACCTTTTTTTGCCCAAGGGAGATGCTTCCTGGTGGATGCCAAACGGGAGTGCCAGCCAGCAGAGTTTTATGGGCCCATAAACAAGTGAGCCAGACTATACAACGTGTACATAGCACCCTCCAGAGCTGCTTCCCTCCCTGGAACCGAATCTGCCCTAAATAAAGTCCAGCCACCACTTGGACAGCTCACAGATTCCCTGTGCCAGGCTCCACCAGGTCTTGCAAGACCCAGGCCATCTCCCTGTGAGACACCCAGGAGGGTGGGCGGATGCTCTGGGAGCCGAGCAGGGTGGTGTAAGGTATCCCCTTCCCTGCTGCGGGTCTGGGATGCTGCCTACAGCAATAGCCGCTCCTCCACGCCTTCGGCAAATGGAAACAAAAACAGAGGAGGCGCAGTCAACACAGCAATGCAGCACACAGGGGAAGTAATTTCCTACTGATACCTCTAACACATCATTTTATATCTCAGTGCCTGGGATCTGGTTAGCTTTATCTTAGCCAAAAGACTGTAGTGGTCATAAAAGGTATTTTGCTTTTATTTCTCCTAGAAAATTTTATCATGAGATTTTTATTATCTCTCCTGTAGCAGTAAATTCCAAAGTCTCACTGTCTCCCATGTCTGCCTTCACTGTCCTGTCCTTATTTTTTTTTTCCTGATTTCTCTGCTCCTTGAGGCATCCATTCATCTCAGAATTGTGAAACGGAGAGAAAAAAAGGTGAGGCTGACCAGTTTTTCCTTTCATTTGTCACAGTGTCTAACCAAAATGTTTACCCTTGCCCCCCAGATGTATAAACTCCTTTCCAAGCCAAGACATTCTCATTTTCCCAGCTAAGCAATCAATTTCATTTTGGGGCCACACTGAATGGTAATATGAATCTCAACACGTTTCAAGTCTCAGCCTAACTTTGCAAGGAATAAAAGACCGGAGACAGTCCCATTACTGCGATCTTTCCCAAACCCTAACGAAGCAGCACCCTCTAGTGCAAGCTGACAATAAAATCCTCAATCACAACAACCCTCCTGGGTCACATTCGGTCTGGGTGCATCCCCACTGCAACTGCTGGGAGTGAGCTCAGCCACAAGGCTTCACTCTTCTCTCTGAAAGTTTCTCAGATTTCCTCCCTGGGACCCCCATGGATGCTTTGGGCATCCGCTGGATGTAGAACATTCCCCAGGGCTCTGGCAGACCCAGGCAGCAGCATTGCCTGCAGGCAGGAGGTGGGGATGGCTATCGTGCCATGCTGCTCTCATTTCTGTGGGATACTGCTACCCCCCAAAGTCTGGAAGTAGAGAAATATTCCTTGTAAGGAGTATGCCTCCCATTTTGGGTGTTTTGAGACATGTAAGAGGTGTCCTACCTGGTTTGAAAGGACCAGAGGCCAAAGGGAAGGTGAAAAGGGGTCGGCTGATGCAGGGAGGGGGCTGAGCTGAGGGCTGGGCTGCAGGAAGCGGGGCTGGGTGTGGAGGGGGGACTGGGACTTTCACATGGAGAAAGGCCCTGGTTTCTGGGAGCACTGGGGACTAACCAGGTGTGAAAGCTGAGGCTGAGGGCAACATGGTGTTGTATTACTTCTGGTGCACTTTGCTTTCATTACCAGCAATTTCCATACGTTTCATCAGTTTTATTGTTGTTAGGAGGAAGGAGAAAAAGAAAACGACACAATTTTGGCAGACCCTGAGCAGGGGGTGACCTGTGGGGTGAGCGAAGGGGAGCGGGGTCATTCCTGGATGCCATCGGCCACAACACGGAGCCAAGTTAACCATGTCGTGTCCCGCACAAAATCCCACTCCCCCAGCGCACATCTGCGGATTTTATGAAAACACAGCCCTCCCCTCTCACGCTCTAAAAATAACACTGAGTAAATGGCTACTTGAGATTTTGCTAAAATTAAGAGAAACCATACCTGCTTAACCAGAGGTGAGAATTTTGTCCAACATTTCAAGGCTACACTTTCCTTTCATTAGGAGCTAGGAGGAAGCTGCAGCGCTTAAGGCAAGGAAGGAGAGTAAATCCCTCAGTGTCAAAGCAAGGTGATGCTGAGGTTTGGGCGCCACTGTGTGCCCACACAAACACCAGTGCTGGCATTCACTCCGGGCACATGCAGTTCCCTACAGAGCAAATACCAGAGCCAGAGCCTTAGGGAAAGCAGGGGAGGCACCAGAGCTAATGACTTGTGCGGTGGTTTCTCCCACTTCTAATGCTTCTGCTTTTTAATGTACCAGGCACACTGTGAGACCAGCTGCGGCTTCAGTGTTGAAGGGAAATGTAGGAATGGATGCTTTTTCTCAAGACATGAGAAATAATGTCTGGAGTGGCGATTTGTTTTTGGAGAGGGCTATTTTTAGGCTGACAACAAGGAGTTCCACAGGGTGAGGTTGAACCATGTGGGTAAGGGGGTGGAGGTGGCCTGAAGCCATCTCAGCTCTCTCCAAATGTGAGGCTGCCCTGGGGAGGAAGTAGGGGTGGAGGGAAGGAGGGAGGGAAGCTGGGGTGGAGGGAGGGAGGCTGGACCCCTTCTCTCACCCAGCCTGGGTGGGGGCCTGTGGGAAACAGGACAGCAGCGCTGTGACCCTGGGCCATACCACCGCTCCAGTTTTCTGGAGCAGCTCTTCCCCTCATCACCGTTCCCTACCACCTCTGGGGGCCTCTGCACAGCGGCTGGGTACAGCTCTGCTAGGCTGGGGAGGGGATATCTTGCAGCAGACACAAAAACCCGTCAGGCTGGAGGGAAGAAACGCTTCTCTACCTTCTCCGTCTCCACACTGTATTTTACTATTCTCTCCAAATGAAGCAAACATCATTATTTCCCATTAGGTGTTCCTGGTGCAAGAGTATTTCATTGAAAAATGATTCTTTAATGCTAATGGGAATTATACTCCTAGCGTGATTTATATTAATAAGGCATGTGCAGTTCCTTAGTACATTCAGACCCAGATGGGAAATGGATTTTTTTTTTGTCGTTCCACACAACATCTGATGAAGTGCTCCAAGCATACAATTTAACAAGCTATTCTCCTCTGGCCTTACAGATGAAAAATAGTCCGTTGTGTCAACTCCTCAGATGCCTATTTTTACACCTTCTGTTTGTTCTTAGTTTGACGTTGTTAATCACGGTCCCACCAAAGCCCCATTGTTCAGCTCTTCAAGAAGAATGTTGTTATATTGACTGTTTGTGCGTCAGCCCAGCTCTCTCTGGAGCTGCACTTGGATGAAATTAGATAATTTCCATTAGGAGAACAGGCATTATTAGTCCCCAATGCCAAATTGAAAAGAGAGCCAAGATTACTATTTCTGGCCGTGTTCACCTCAGGAAGGAACCTTCTCAGCTTTAATGGGATTTTGCTATTGTTGGTTGCCTTCTGTTTGACACTGGGCCAGCAGGGTTGAAAATTGTTTAGAAAGCTGCATGAAATATAATAGAGCCCAAGCCATTTGCTGCAGCACATTCCAGCATGATGTTTATTTTGAAAAAAAAAAAAAAAAGAGGAAAAAAATTATTGTCCTTGGCAGTGAAAAAAAAATCCCACTTACTTGACTTGCAGAACATATGCTTCTTGTTGCTGTTTTGCTTTTACAACGTGCTGCCAGGACTGGCACATTACACAGAGAAGTGATAAATCTAATATTATTTGTAATGATCTCCAGGACTTGTAGAAGTAGATCACAGGCACAGGCGACAACTTTATGACAAGAAAACAAGGTGAGGGATGATACCAGGCCAGGCCCAAAGGAAGAAGTCAAGTCCCACATTAGGCAAGAAAATGTGCGTCCTCATGTTCTGCAGCTCAGTTTTCCCATCTGTAAAGTGGGGTCAACACCTCTCCCACATGAAGAAATTAGGAGGACATGTGCTCCCTGGGCGTTGCCTTTGTGGGTGCTAGGGGTCATCTGAGCCAGGCTCAGCCCCTCCCCAGCCCCAGGGGCACAGCTCTGCCCATCCCATCGCCTGCCTCTCCCCCTGGACTCTGCTGTCGATGCTATTGCTGGGAGGGCGGCTCTTTTTTCTCCCCTGTCACACCCCTCACCATCACCTCTCACAAACACCACCCCTGCATCTCAGGATGCTGATCCTTGACATCCAGCATGAGCGTGGGGATAGGGGCTGAACTCCCGCTCAGCCCCGAATTCCTCATGGGTCCTTCTGCTCCACATAGCACTGTTTTGTTCTCTCAATGCTGTCTTAAAATAATTATTAATGAAAGCAGAGTTGACTTTGGAGTGAAGGTTTCCAGTTCCTTGGCATTTCCAATGTGTAAGCTATCTAAAGGTATTGAAATGCAAGACATTTTTGGGATGAGATCAGAATCCAAAAACACATTTTCCTGCCGGGCCCCTTCAGAGTCAGACCTACCTTTGCCGCACTTTACCCCCTGTCTATTCAAGCCCTTAAGAAGCTGAGCAAATAGAACAAAGTTATCCATCTTTAGAAAAATAAATAGAGCAAGCAATCTTCAAAGCCTTCAGATGAGGATCCACGCAACAATGCCGGTGTTATCCCTGGGCAATAAACCAGAGCACTCCTTTGTTTACATAACCTAGTGTTTACTTCTATTTTAACCAACAAACATTGACTGATTGCATAGTCTTTGCTTGAAACCATCTGACAAATAATTAAAAATACAATTAGGCTAAAAGAAAAAAACCAAAACCCCACGGCAGATGCCGGCCGACACATTTCCTCCACACAAAGCTGCCACCCGCCTGCACGGAGCTGCTCGGACTCAGCCAGAGCACAGCAGCGATTGTCCCCAGCAGAACCAACTCCCAGGCCCCTGCCTTGACCTGGGGCATTGGCCACCTCCAGGGCCCGGCCCCATGGAGGCTCCCACGGAGCTGAGCTGGCAGGTGTGGTTCAGATTTGGCAGATCCTGCGCTAGGATGATCAATTTCTGTGCTTGCTCGTCTCCCACACCAGCTGTCCAGTGGCACCAGCATTTTTTGGAGAGGTCTGAAGCTGACCCCAGGTTGTCCCTGTCCAGAGCATCCTTTGGCACAGACCTGACACAGGAGAGGTTTTGGGCAGTTGTGGGAGGAGATGTTGCCCCTTCCCCACAAGGCTTGGCAGCTGGGCTCCTGCAGGAGGTTTGTCTCCCTACAGCTCCAAGTGCCACCACACAGGTCAGCCACTGGTTTTGCAGCCCAGCAGGGAACAAACTGGTCCCAGTGTGACCTGTTGTGGAAAGCAACCCCTGGCAGCTTGCAGAGGCACCTGTCCCCCCCAGACCCCTTCATAATTGCCACCCCTGGCAACTACTGGCAGTGAGGTTCTTGGTATTTGGACACATGAGTGTGAAGCTTATGGGTCACACATGGAAGTGTCCAGACATTGCCCAGGTCCCCATTTTCACCCCTCAATTGACTCTGGAACTGACTCAATGAGTGAAATGTCCAGCAACTGTAGGTTAGACAGAAAATAATCTGTGTTTACAAGGCTGGCAGATCTCATCTTCACTCTGGCTATCTCTTCACTTAAAGCATTTGTCTTCTCACCAACCTTTTTATTTTTTTTTCTCTTCATGCTGCGAAATGTTCATTGTCTCCCGCTAAGGAAAGTTTGATAAGGATCTTGCTGAGAGTGGCTTTTAGGAAAACCCATTGCTCCAAAAAGGAACCAACCATTGTAGAAGCCAGTACTTCAAAGTTACAGCAGTATCTTGTTTTCTTGTACCAAATAAATAAATAAAATGAAGATGAACAATATGTTTCCATTTAAGGAGGAGTGTGGGAAAATCCAGGTCTCATCAGACTGGGAAGCAGAGCAGTATATGCTGACTAAGAGACTGGAAATAGCATGGCTGTCAATTGAAGGAATTCAGGCTTGAATAATCACATCAGACAGGCAACATCAGATGGGAACCGTGGCCCCAAACCTGTCCATTTGAACTCCTCGGGATTCACAAGAGGAAACACACATTGGCTCCACACGTTGCTTGTGCTTCCCGGGGAAACTCCGTGCTGGGCCCTCCCTGTGCCGAGCCGGCAGGAGCGTGGATCCACCCAGACACGCACTGCAAATCTACGATTCCAGCGCAGGAGAGCATGCAGATCATACATGCCACATTATGTTGCAGCCAAAGCTGGTGCTAGCCCTTCCAAAACCTCTTTCCTTGCTTTGAGTGGGAGCTCACTGCCTTACTGTGCAACCTAATCCCACTCGCAGCACTTCTGTTTGTATTTGGGACCAAGGCCCTGGGTGACAGAGGGACTGCAGGTCACCACCTCTACCTTCACAAAAGCATTTTCTGCTCTTCACCTGGCATTGATTGATGCGTGCCCAGCCTCAGCTGGATGCCTGAGGTCTAAGGAAAGTGCAGGTTTTTTCCAGCATGATCCGTTGTCAGGATGGCAGCTGTTTCCCCTCCTCTCGTTTGCACCCCAGGGTGCTGCAACCTGTGCCATGCCTCCATCCTGCACCGCCAGTGCCCCCAGCTCAGCCCAGCCATCAGGGATGGTCCAAGCGTCCCTCAGTGTTTTCTTTTATGTCTAATTAATCTTTTTTATTTTTTTATTAGCTGTTGAGGAAGGGAGAAAAGAGCAAGAGAAATCCCATCCTTTGGTGCTGTGGGACTTGGTGCTGTTTTAATAACAACAAAAAATTGGAAAGGAAAAAAAATTTGCAGTATATCAGCATGTTTTAAAGGTTGGTGGGAAAAAAAAGACCTCTAGTCCCAGCGGTACCAATGAAGAAAATGTCCATTGGATTCTAGTTCTTAAAAAAAAATATCTGAGTCATGCAGAAAGCGCTGGGCTTGGGTAATGTGTGGTTATTGGAGTGCTCAGTGAGGGGGAAGGGAAACACACGGCCAGCCCAGAGCCTCATCACAGCCTCATGAAAATTAACATGTCTGTGTTCTCTACGGAGGAGGGTGCTGCATGCCCAGGGGAAAAGGGAAAAAAAGGGGGAGGAGGAGAATGGATGTTTCACTTCCATCTCACTACAAGCTTGCTAAATTCAGCCCTTCATTTGCTGAAAAGAAGAACTAGAAATCCCACTCCACCTGGCAGGACAATTTTTCCCCTAGCCATCAAAGTCTGGAAAATAGGTGTCTGCACTGCAGGAATTTTTATGAACAGTGAATAACAGTTAAAACTTTGTTCCCTTTCCCACTATTTTAAGGACACTTCCATGAGTCCTACAATCTCTACCTACAAGGAAACCTGCTTTCCAAAGGTGGGATCAGGCAGAGACCCTCCGTAGCTGCAGGGAGAGGGTGCTAAGTACATATACATCCACATACTCAAGCATGAGCAAGGGGCAGCACCACAATAGAGAGCTCAGAGCACCACGCAGTCGCTTTGCTCGGAGGATGGAGCCAGGGCCATGGGAAAGGAGGAATGGATTCAAATACTTCACTCTTTTCTGGAAAGAGGCTTCTTTGAAGGTAGGAAAACCGCAGAGAGACAGAATCACAGAATCACAACCCACAGCCCTGTTCCAGAGAGCCAAGGGAAAGCAGCCTGAGCCCAGGGCAGCCTGTTGGTCCTTTCAGCCTTTCTAGATGGCATTTGTTTCTGCCTATGGTTTAGGGTCCACCATAGTGTAGCTTTTGGTTTGACGGTTACATGAAAATATGGATTCCCCTGAAATTGTATTATTTAGGAGCTCATTCCTTAGGTTCATGCTTACTGCTGGTGTTTTAATCCACCCCCAGCTACAAGTGAGCTTCTTCACCAAAACCATCCAATTTTTAAGGTTTTCAGTAAAAAAAAAAAAAAAAAAGCCTTCGTTAAATGTTGTCAAAAGAAAAACCTTTTATTTTTATCAGCAGTTCCCAAGGACACGCATTTTCTCAACAGCTTCATGGACAGGATATGCCAGTGGGAAAGATATGGGTTTTAATCACTGTGCCTCAGCCATGCCAGGTGGAAGGAAGATGTTTTTTCTGTGGCTTAAACAAAGGTCTTATTTCCAAAAGGAGCTGGTGATAGTGGCTGCTTAGCTAGAGGCAACCCAAAGGGATCCATCATCAAGGGACTGGGTCCTCCAACTTTCTGAAACATCAGACCTCCAGGGCATGACAAAATTAACAACCCCAAAATGAACCACACAGAATCACAATCCCCTTAAAAAACCCAACCAACCAAAACCAAATAAATGGGTGAGTTTCTGCCTGTCATCCACATGCAGGCCGAGGAAGGAGTCCCCTGAGATCCAGATTTACAACTCCCAGAATGAACAAAACTAGAATATCAGGCTGGAACCATCTCTCTAAACACAAATCCCTTCACAAAGAGAAACACTTAATAATCCTTCTATTCATGACTGTCCCTCCAAATTTAAACATGCATTTAAAAAATAAATAGGGCAGGGGTGATGTACGGGAACAGCTTGCTGCTTTGCTTTTCTTTTTTTTTTTAATCAATAAAACAGCCTTAAAGAGGCCCCCTCGAAAGAGTTCTGTTCATTTATTTTTCTTGGAAACTTTCAGTCTTCTTAACTCCTTTTAGACACATAAGAGGTGAATGATTAAGTTGAAACTATTATCTTTGTAAAGAACATCTCTGCTGGCTGCCGGCCAAGAGGAGAGGAAAAGTGAAATGAAATAAACAGGCTGGAGCTATTGTGTCCCTGACTGGTCCCTGTGGTGAGCTGCTGGGAAGCTTGGAGAAGTTGAAAGGAGGTCCCTGGGTGGGGACTGCTAATGAGGCAGGGCACATTTTGGAATAAAGTTTTCTCTGGCCAGAAATATGAGTGTATGAATAACTTAATGTGAGACCGAGTCAGCCCTCACATTAACAGGTGCCGCTTGGAGCTGCAGCCTGCTGGTGGCCACTCCTGCCAGCTGTGGCTGCCAACTTCCCTTCCTCGGCCACCCCTCCAGAATGTGAAAGCAAAACCTTTGCCAATGCCCTGCTTCATGAGCAGGCATAATGACCACCACTGCTCGTGCTGTCCCTGCACGGCTGCAGCGCTCGGGGCTGTGGGCAGGGAGAAGGGCCCCTGCAGTGGTGGGCAGCAGCAAGGTGAGCAGCAGGCATGTCCTCTGCCGCCAGATGTGTACCCACTGATCCAGATGTGTACCAAATGTGTGCCTGGCTCTGCCACCAGTCAATAACAGCCTGTGCATCTGGTTTCCAGCTGACACGCGAGCTTTGGGCAGACAATGCCAGGTGAGTTTGGGAAGAATTAAGGCCCTGTGCATAAAGAGATGAGCAACCTCAGGGTCTGACAGTAGTTACCACTCTCTTTGAGACTCCAAGGCTGGCATGCAGCTTGAGGACAGCACCAAGACATTGCTGCGCTGGCAACAAGGAATCTCACGGACACATCCAGCTTTTGGTGCAGGAAGACACAAGCTCTTGGGTTGCAGCTGTTTGGGGAACCATTCACAGACCTAGGACGACTTGGACACCAGACTGCACAGGGAAGGGGCTCTGCCAAGGGACCAGTGGCTGGCCAGACTGCTGGCCTCAACCTGGACAGAGAGGGAGATCAAACTTGATGGCCCGCTGCACTTATCTTCACAAAACACCCAGACAAGTGAGCGTCTAGAAAGGCTACAAACACTTACTCTGTAACAGCTCCACCTGATACAGCAGAAATTACATGATGTCCTTAAAAATTAGGTGATTTAAAAGACCTAAATAGTTAAAACCAGCTTTATTTCCAGACTTCAGGCTATGGATTTAACTTGTCTTGAAAAGAAACATGAGCTGGAAAACACCTACTGATTTATTACTACAAAGGGATTACGAGCAACACTTCAATACCTCGCTCACAACAGAGACATCAGTCAGTGGACAGAGCAGTGGGATTCATGCAGGCAATTACACAGGATGCACATATTGAAGTTACTCCAAAAATTCCTCTTACTTGCTAATTTTATTTGAAAAAATGGTCGGTAAGGTTTTGCAAATTGTCCCTGGACCTGACTGAGCCAAGGAAAAGCTTGAAATGACCACCATAGGCCCACGTGTCTCACGCACCAGCTGACTTGCTTTGGAATCACCCTATTGGATTAGTAAAAAAGAAAAAGCACAAAAGGGCCAGAAGTAACATTTACGTCACAAGTCACATCTGCTCCTGTAATTGCTTTCCTGTTGGCTGTTTTCGGTGGAGAAGGAAACCTGACTGAACTGGTATCCAACAATGGATTTCAATTCCCCTCCTTGAAACCTCCAAGTTTTCTTGGGGAAAACCATGGTGCACAGCTGACCCTCAGTGTGCTGCCGTGAGGACAACAGAGAAGTCAAACGCTTGGCTTTGACAGAGTGTTTACAGATCCCTCGGCAGGAAAGGAAAACGTAGAAAATCTCCCCTGTGAACTTCCTACGTGCGTACGTAGCCCCAAACGGCACAACAATGGCAAAGTCACCTGCCAGGCTGAGCTGCTGGAGGAGAGGAAAACCCATGAGAAACTAACGGGGCTCATTGAGGCCTAATCTTCAAGCCACATGCAATCAAAAGACAAACAGCTCGGCAGCAATAGTGGTGGTAGCACGTGTGTGCGGAACAATAGCACAGCAGCCAGGACAAGATGTTGGAGTGTGGGTCACTTAGAAAAGAGCAGAAAACCTGGCAGACCACAGAGAAAGGGAATAAAAGGTTAGCTTAGTGCAAGTCATTTCCAAAGAAAACACGAAATGTGCACAAATTGTGTCGTAGGTGAGAAAGGCTGGGTTCTCTGCAAGAGCAAAATGGGGGGATGATGCAAAGACCCTTTTACTATATGCCTTAGCTTAGATAAGCTAATAGATAACTTCCTTTGCCTCTTCCAAACCAGAAGGAACAAGAGGGAGCATCTGTTCAGTGCTTCACCAGAGCCGGGATTTTCTTTGCTTGGATTTGAGAGCTTGATAGGTAAATCCTGAAGCATTTCAGCACTAAGGCACAGAAAATCCTTATTCCACTACTGCTGCTGCATATTCTGGCAGTGGTATAATCTTTCCAGACTGGATGCCCTCCTCAGCTGCAGCAGCATGTCTGGATACCACGTGCTCTGCAGAGATGTCCTGAGCAGGACTGAGCTCACCTTGGGTTTGCTCACCCCCTCGCCTCACTGCCACCACAGCAGTGATGTACCTCTGCACACTGGAAAAAGGGGCTTTTCCCTCCCCTGCACAGTGAGCACCACACAAGTTTTCTATTTTAAATTTTTTTTATAGCATTTGGTCCTGATAGTGGTGGGCACCCACAGCCCTTGCTGGCTCAGCTGTTGCCCTCTGCTATGAAGGCATGGCGACCTGGTTCAAAGCGTCAGCACGGCAGCACGGCCTCCCCCGTGCCACTCGGTCCACGACTCACAGACACCAATGTGGCGGATGGTCAAATGGCGTTTATTATCTTATCTCATGGGGTTATATAGTCCAGGGGCTTCTCTAGTCGGGAAAGGGGGATTGTGGGATGGTCAGAGTTAGCAAGGAGTGGAAAACTACTGGGGTTAGTAGGACCACATTCCTAGGGTGATGCTTATCAGTGGGATGAAGGGGGGAGGAAGATTCTATGCTGTCCCTGTTTTCCGTCACATCGCGTATCTCTTCCGTTCGCCTGTCCCTTACACTCAGCCTGCCAGGAAGAAGCTTTGGCTGCATCTCTGTGTCAGCTGTTGGGAGAGAGCGGCCGTGACTTTCCCAAGCAGATGGAAAAATGATCTGCCATGAGCACTGGATCCAGACATTCAGTATGACTGTTAACGCCAAATCTGTGGGGACTGATTTCTGTGCTACGCCTGTCAAGGCCCGAGCACCAGTCCCATTTCATTCATCTTCATTTTCTTCCTTTTCTTAAAGAAAATCTAAAAATTAATCCAAAACTATTGTTTTAGCAGACATCCGATAAATCAGACATTATAAGGGGAGATCACCACTGTTCTTTCCCTGAGCCAAACACATTCCCATATTTCCTGGCTGAGGATGGTGACCATCAGGACAAGCATTACGTTTCAGCTTTGCTTGAGCCTGAAGTCAGTGAACAGCAAGAGGATCTCCATCTGGAGTCATTTTATAGCCCTAGGACAGTTCTCCTCCAGCAGCAGCCACTGCCTGCTAATATAAAAATACTTGGGAGAAAAAGCAATACATTTTATTAGGTTGGTAGGAGGGGAAAAAAGCTCTATTCAAGACTTCCATTAACTTTTATGAATATCTCTTAGGAGATTTATTTTTACAACAGCATTGAAGCAGAGGAACAAAACCCAAGTTTCTTGACGCTCACAATTTCTCACTAGAGGCAAGTCCAGAGTGTCTGTGTCCAAGCCCTGCTCACACGAGGAGAAGCTCTGAAAGCCCAAGCCTGGGAGAAGAAGGGTGGCCCTGTGGCCCTCATGGGACCTGTGTTCATATTCTGGTGTGGCTGCAGGCTCCCTGGATGAGCTTCTCTGCATCCCTATTTTGTGCTGGGGATGTTCAGACCCACCAAGCACTGAAATAACTTGTCCCACCGCAGATCCAAGCTTGTGATAAAAAGAGGTCACCTTTTGCCTGAAAGCTTAGTATTTCTACCCAATTAATACCATGCACCCTCTCTTGACTTTGGTAATTCTCAGCATTCCTCCTGCCCATCCAAATTTCAGCCCTTTCAAAACCCACCACATTGCTGGCCTTTGCTATCTCCTGAGGCAATGAGCTCCTCAGCCTGGACCCATCTCATATAAAAAAAACTTCCTCTGGTCTGAATTTACCACCTTCTAATTTCATTGAATGCCCCTTTGTTCCAGTGTCCTAAGACACAGTCCCACCAATCTATTTTCTCTAGACTATTTATTATTTTCCTTCCCCTCTTAAAACCTAAAGTTACGTTACGGAAGGAGAAAAACAAAAAGAAAAGAAAAGAAAGCAAAAAGCTTCCCAGGAAATTGTTCTGATAAAAATTGGTCGTATTTTATGGTGTGGCCTTGCCACAGCTGTTGCAAACAAAGCTGGTGTGACGTGGGGCTGTCAGGACAGAGGCACAGGTGTGGTGCACTGGCACGGGAAGGGCAGGAGCCAGGGAGCAGAGAAATGGAGGCACCAGCTGAGGCTTTGCTCATGGGCACCAGCACCAGCAGCATTCCCAGCACTGCCAGCATCACAGCTGGGAATCTGCTTGGATTTGAGGCTGTGATAGGCAAACCCTGAGGCATTTCACTTTTGCAGCTCTGGCACAGCCACTGCTCCTAGAGAGGAGAAGGTCCCTCACTGCCCAAGCACATTCTGATGCTCACGAGTTGTGCTTTCATCAACCCAATGAGAAACGACAAAAATACCATTTGGATGGGTAAACCCCCTCTGCAGGGAGCACTTTCCTAAGGAGACTTCCAACACCAGAAGGGAAGCAGCCAGCTGGTCGGGGTGTCTGCAAGGCTGCTGTGGCAGGTGGCTCTTGCCCTGTGCAGCTCTGGGGATTTATGCTTTACACTGCAGGCACTGCAAGATGTGAAGCAGAAGACCCTCAGCCCCCTCCACAGACACAGTTCCATCCTGTATCTTTTATGCTTTCAGCTGCATTCTTAAAGCAGGGCTGATTTGTCTGCTGATGTACTGCCCAGCGACTGCGCAGGTTCTACTGGGAAGGTCTGAGAAGCCCACAGAAGCTGAGTGACATGGGCCAGCACATGCAGGGACACTGGGACCAGATTTAATACTGGTGCAAGAAAGGCAGTCCCACTGGTCCCCTGCTGGGCTTTTACAGTCCAAGGGGATGAGTTAATACCACGTGCTCAGCCTTGGCAGCAGACATTTGCCCCTGGGTTGCTTTTTGTCTTCTGCCGTCCTTTGAACCAGTTGAACAACAAAAGCTCCAATTCTGCCATGCAGCTTCTGGAGTCATTTCCCAAGAGATCCTTTCCAGCAACTCAAGCAGCTGCATCCTCCCATCATCCAGAAGCTCACAAATACCTGAACAAGAAGAAGACCTGGTACCACAGGGGCTTATTATTCCCTGTGGAACAGCCCAGCTCTTGTCCCCAGCCCAGGGCCACAGACTACTGGGACAATGCAATAATCACAGCCCCTCTAATTGCTTCACCCAGCAAATCACCCAGCAGCTCTTGCTGAGGAAGGCTGAGGCACTAGGGGCAGAAGCAGCAGCTTCTCATCCATCCCTGGCTAGAATAAGGAGCAGGGCTAGTTCTTCTTTGGGGCTCAAACCAGAAACTTCAGCTCACCCTTGCCTCCCTGGCACAACAGGATTCCAGCTTTGGCTCCTTATCCAGGCTGACATCATTTAGACCTTCCAAAGGTTCTAAGCAGCTCTGAAGGGTTCAGAGCAAAGCATGCAGTGAACAAGCATGGTGCAAACAGCCTGTTCAGGTACTTGTAAATAAGAAGGAAAAAACCCCACAAGTGCCTTAGGACATCATCCCCTAAAGTGAGACAAGCTCTTTTTGCTGGAATGGCAGGCACATGTCTTTTCTGGGGAAAGAGGCTCTGTCTCCTTGCTTTGCTTCCAGTGATCGATGTCCCAGGGGCAGGACATGCTGTGCATGAGAACAGCACACACTCTGCTCAGCACAGCGCGCTGGGACTGTCCCCCACTGCAGGGAGGAAAACAGCTCAGGGCAGCTCCATTTTAAACTCAGGAAGATTCCTATTTCGGCCAGGATAGTTTTTTCAACTGGTTGCTGCATGTCTCTGCAGCTCCTGCTCCCAGTGCAGAGAAGCTCCATGTACTGTCGCAAATTGTCGCGCTCCAGAGCAATATCAGAGTCCGGGTACAATGAATCTATCTCTTTGTTTCTCCACCTCAGGGAAGTTTATCTGGGGATGGGGGATGCTGCCCATCCCCAGGCCGGGGCAGCAGGCTCAGCCCGGAGCTGGGCTCCCAGCCCCGTGTGTGGTACCCGACTGCCCTCTACCCGAAAGCGGGGGATGCACAGCGTGCAGCTCCTCAGCAGCTGGCCCCTTCCCATCCTGCACAAAGCAACGCTGTCAGCTACAAAAAATTAGAATAAATGCATCCAGTCCTCAGGACATACCCTCTTTAGTTTCTCAAGACTCATGCCACAATGCCCCGAGTAAGGAAAATGTGCCATTGCAAATGTTTACAACATCTGATTTAATGTTACACAGTTTCTCCCAGCCATAAACCAGAACAAATACTCGCAAGATTTATTACATCCTTCCCTCCAGGGCCTTAAGCAATCATACTTGATTAATTCAGCAGTTAAACAGCACTGAGCAGAAACATGATAATTTTGCATCCAGGATTCCTGAGACACATACTGTTTTCCACAAGGATTTAGGTCTAAAACCAGAGAGATGAATCTTTAAATATGTACTTATTCATACGCATGGGATAATGCGAATTGGATGTTTCCTTCTTGCAGAGAGATGCTGTGCTAAGTTTCTTCTTGCTCCCCGACATCAAGAATTCTTCATCACTTTTTGTAGCAGTAAATACCTGTTCCTCAGCTTACAATGTGGATAGGACAAATATTTGCAAACTTGCCTTAGTGCAGTGCCCTTTTGAGCGAAAGAAACATTCCTCCAGTACCACTGTTAACCGGAATTAACAAGGGGGGAAACCTTCTGGTGCATTTCTCCTGTAAACACAAGCAGCGCAGAGAAGCTTCCCTTTGCCTGAACTCACACACAAATAACCCGATTTGACTCAATTCTGCTTCCTTGCAAATCTGTGGAAGAGTTTTGAAAGTTCACTATTTCCTTTCTCTGCACGAAAGCCTTACAGCAAAGTCTCCACGAGGGAAGATTCCACAGTGTGGGTAGCATGCTGGTGTCAGAGTACAGTGACAGGCGGTTCTCCTGCAGAAAGGCATTGGAAAAATAAAGGCTAAGAGTTTCTTACATATTTCCTTGGGCCCTCTCAGGGCAGGTCTATGCATGTAAGAGTTCTCCAAACACCAGCTAGGAAGTATGAAAGGGAGCTGGAAGAAAGCAGAGAGCCTTTCTGCTTCACAATTTCTTCTAGAGTCCCATTCTGCCCTGAGAGAACCATGTGTTCAAGAAAGGGTGTAAGCCAAGGAACAAAGTCAACCTTTTCACATACAGTTAATTAATTCATGGAAGCAAAACCAGAAAAGAGTACTTGTGGTCAGTGTATTGGCCTTGAAGTTCTAGAGCAATTGAAAACAGCAAATCTACTTTATATCCTCACTTCAGTGAGCAGTGGGTACTGGACAGGGTGTACTTCAGTTAACTATAATGTACAGAATTTATTATAAATTAAACTCTTTACTGGACAAGGCAGTTTGCAAGTACTGTCAGGCGCACAAGGATTTTTTACAGCTGATTTTTCAAGTATTGAAAAAACATCAAAACAATATTAATAAATGCTCCCTATGCCCTTCCATATCCTCAAAGACATTTATACATCTTCAAGTAATCACAAAAAAACAGCCTAGATTGTTTGTATCTGATGGGCCATTACTGCTCTACAATACCCACTGGAAAATCATGTTAACAGTGCTTTGACAATAATGCATTTGAAGCTACATGAAAAAAATCATGGAGTGTATAGACTAGTGCTTCAAATTCATTTGAAATATGGCCTAGCATTTGTCTTGGCTGCATTAACAAGGTCTGTTTTACCAATACATTTGTATTTATGATGACTAAGGGCAGATTATAGTTGTTAAAATTTGTCCTCCTGACATGAAAACACTACTTTGTCATTAATACATTTTGTAGCATAAACTATGATGTCAGGTCAATGTAAAGGGTAAAAACTTTCCTAAAGTATGCACACATCATTTTTTTAAAGCTATTGAGCCTAATGGAATAACAAAGGTCATAATAACAAACCATTACAGCTTTGGTCTTGGCAACTATGTCCACAGAAGAATCCTCCAAGAAACAATCATCATTTCTCCAATGTTATGGCATTAGGACGACAGGAATGGTTCACAAATGAGTCATGTGAGCCCAGAAACGCAGTAGCTATGTGAAAGCTGAGTAATCAATTATTCATTTGTTTACTGAAAGCTTTCTCAGCTGACATTAACCAGAACTTTTTAAAAAGAAGAACTTTACAGCTGTCCTTGGCTGTCCCACGAGGCTGCGCTCAGAGGTTGAAAAGATTGCTTAATTTCTTTGTAAGTAATCTGGTATTTTTATTGAAATAAACAACAACATATGGGTTAATTAACTGGGTTCAACCCGAGACCCAGCAGGTGTCAAAATATCAGAGACCCAGGGCTGGGTTGATGATAAGATGGAAAGACCAGGGCAGGGAAGAGGACCTTCAAGCAACAAAAATCGAGCTCTTGCTCCAAATGCAGTACATGAAATCCCAAGTAAGCTTTCCTGTGCATGGCATATTGAAGATACATATACACATCTTTGTGGTAATAATACATGCAATTAATCTGCTCTGATTGAATTACATTTTTCTCATTTCTTAGTGAGTGTTTACCCTAGACCCTAACAAAGCTGTTAGACAGAAAAATTTTCAACAACAAATGAGTATGATATAAAGAGGTTTAAATATCACACCTTCATCTCTCTTCAATCTATGTTCTTTTTGCCTTTTTTGGTACGAAAGACCCATCCAAGCTAGGGAAAACTGCCATACAAAAGGAACTGAGAAAATCTGGACATCAACACAGTGCAATGAAATGCAAAGCAAGCTCATAAAAAGAGTGAATCAGTGGAACTAAAAAGTTGTTTGGGTACGTTGTTTGTTTGGTTTTTTTTACAGTTTCCCTTACATGCTAAAGCTGATAAGGAACGCTAAAGCTTAGGATAAATGCAGAGAGTCCACCAGGATTTAAGAGGTGGTGAGGCACTGCTGTGAGATCCACTTGCTGCAGAAAGAAGGGTCTCACTTTTCCTATGTTTTTCAGCATTTCTAGAGACTTTACCTACCCATTCTATGCATTTTTCTTGAACCCCCTGTCCCTCCTCCATCATTTATAAAAACAACTGAGTAAAACTGGCAAACCTGAGCACTTACAGGAAGAACAGCTGGGATTGCTGGAGTGCCTTGCTAGCCAGGGAAAGCTTGGAGGAGACGCAGGAGTGCTGCTTTTACTTCTTCCCCTGATCTTGCCTAATGATGCTGACACTTCAGATAGATAATTACTAAGCACAGTTCCATCTTCTTACTTTATGAGGAAAGCAAGTATCAGTCCACCCATGTCAGAGATAAAATACAGGAGGCTCAGAAAGGCTGCACAGGGTCACGTTAGACAGAGCTAGGAACAGAATCCCTGTCTAAACAAAAGTCTCATCCATTTCTCTCCACCACTCTCCTCTAAACGATTATGCCAGTCCTGTGAGCTATAGGTGCCTGCACATAAAATACTCCCTGTCTACTTTCACTAACAGACAAATGAAGAGATAACCATTACCAAAACAAAAAGTGAATGAGAGAATTGCCTTTTCTGCATTAGACACTGCAAAGAGGAAATTCAGGAGAATTTAGGGAAATTCTAATTCTCATCATGCAGCTACAGCAAGAAAATAGATGGATAAAACATGCATCACCACCCTTCCAATACAATTATCTCTATTATCATGGGCTTCTCAAGATACTTAACCATCTACTATAAAAGCCTGCATAGAAGGAATCTGGTAATTGTTGGCTTTGATAGACATACCTTTAATCATCTTTTCTTCTAAGTGTGTTACTGTTGTCTCAGAATTGTGGTTTGCTTTGTTTGGGGTTTTTTTGTGGCCGCACACATGAATTGAGGGATGGAGTTATACAGAACACGTACAACATAAAGACCCGGAGCTGATCAAAATGAAAGCCCATAATCTTAAGCCACGTATAACCAGACACCATTAAAAAAAAATCTGATTTAAACAAACTTCTCAGCATTTCAGTTGGTTGGAGCTCTTATACATGAAATACATTGTAAATATACACACTTAGTGGAAACACTATTCATTTGCACAAGGTCTGAGCTGCTTATTCAGATCAAAGAATGAAGCTGTCATTAAAAGGTGTAAAAAGTGTAAAAGTGAGAATATGAAAAATGAGAATTTGAATATCTGAGTTACAGTCCTATTTTCGAATTGTATACCATTTTACGAAGTTAGTTGGAAAACTGATCCCACATATTAATTAATTTTCAATGGTAAAAATGACAGGACAATATTATTTCTATACAATTCTAATAGGTTAATGAAAGCAAATAATGAGTGTTATTAGGAAAGAGAGCCAGGGCAAGGAACCATCACATGAACACCACTGAGTAAAGACAAACTCACAAGGACAGATTAGCAAAGGGAAAGCAGACAAGCGGTGAGGAAAGCAAATGAATAAAGACTATCACAATACAGATAATGGTGCTCATGGCTAAGTGACTTCTAACAGCTGTTTTACAGCATTCCTTCTGCTTGGGAAAAATTTTTCAGGTCATTGTCCAAGTTATAATTGCACAGAAAAGAAAGCAAAACCATCCCATCCCTCTCATCTAACCTAAAGGAGTTCCAGTTACATTGGTCTACTAGAAGAAGCACAGTAAACAAGAACTGCTTTCCCTGTCATATTCCTTCTCTTTCGTTACTCTGCCAACCAGATAAAACATATGGTTTAAGATATAATTCATATTCATTTCAGGACTGTTCTTCTAATAGAAGGAGTAAGTACATGTTGTAAAGAAAAGCTGAAGATCAACCATCAGTATATCACTTGGTGGCATGAGAGGAAAGAATAAATAAAGTTTGGCCAGTCACAGGATCTGTGTATGAGTAATATTTTTCCAGAGGTCAATATGATGCAAAACACAACTCAGAAGGGATATGAGAGAGAGAGAGAGAGAGAGAGAGATATCTTTCTCAAGATCCCAGCCAAAAGAGTTGCATTTTCCGGTTTTACTAAACCACCTAAACAGCAAGGGGAGCAAAGTTCCCTGAAACATTCAGCCAGGGGTGATCTGAGCTCCAGTAACAGCAACAGAGCCCTGACAGGTGAGCAACAGCGACTCTATTCAAATGTGGGTTTAAAGTGTATTTATACTTGATCTATGATTTAAGATCCTAACTTTTGTATTTATTTAAAAAGCAGCAGCACTGTCAAACAGCTGACAGTAAGAGTAAAATACAGCTTTACTTCTTGAACATCTGGAAAAGGATAGGAGTAGGAGAACAGTTTGCTGACAACTGTAGAGCTAGCACAGATTTAGGACACTGTGTTTCCAAATGCAAAGCTCCTTCAGGCATCAGTGAAGGATCCTCAGCTGGATCTGTCCTTGGGGATGCAAAGGATGTCAGTCCCTCAAATTAATGACTCCATTTCCTGGAAACCTACAGCTTGTGGTAACTATGGGAGCCTAAAGTTCATGCACAGTCCTAAGACAGGCTAGAGAGGTCATGCTGAATTCTCTAATCTGGAGGAAGTTCATGAGTTTTGTAAGATGATCAAAAATTCAGAGTTCGGTTTATTTGCATTGCAGCCCCTTATAGACAGAATTCTCATTTAGCCTCACAGACATCCTAGTGAGCAGGTACATGGCAGCAGACCACAGCAGGACTTCTTAGATGTAGACTTCAGGTGGAACAGGTCTCACAGCAGAAGTGCTGTTTCCAGTGCTAAGATTTTGTATAAAAATAACACGGTAACACGAACAGGGATGCTGCTGTGTGGTGAATTTATCAGGCTCATCAGTTCAGACAAAAAAAAAGAGCAGAGCTCTGAAGGATGCAGGACAAACCCCTGCATTATTCTTCCACAAAAACATCTTGAAGGAAGAAAGGGAAAGACAAAGATCATCCGTAGCACACTGAGATCTCAAGTCAAATCCTACTCACCTCACTCAGGTGAAACAAGTTTTCACTTTCACCTCTCAGTCTTGGAGATGGTGGATATATGGCTTTTTAGGGCTTACAAATGCTTAACTTTCAAAGTTTAAAGGAGAGAAGTAAAAAAAGGCCAGTGATTAAGGCTGGCCTTATTATGTGTATTCAAAGAGCTACTGAAACGTGGAACATGTCAGTAATCAAAAAAAAAAGAACAAACAAGTAACTGTAAAAGCAATTTCCAGTGGAAATTGAGGGTAAAAATACACCATTTTGCACTGTGAGCTTTGACGAGTATAAATAATAACTGAAGAGAAGCCACACAGGTTTGTTGTGCTCTCTGGATATGCGAGGCCAATTCAGCTGCCAATGTGCCCACAGATTGCATACAACCTAGATCTTGTTAACTTTGTTTGCTTTGTTTTTCCCAGAAGGTACAGGGAGAGCTCAAGAGCAATCTAAATCTCTTTCAGCCTGCCTATTCTTTGTATAGAGTTTTTCATCCAAAGTTATTTATTGCAGCATAGGCAGGAGTTAGTATTTGTTGTTAATGATTTAAAATGCCAGATCTATTATGCAAGTGCCTGACCCCATGGGCTAAAATGTTTTGAACACCTTTCTGCACTTACACTTCTAGAAAGAATTTACAGACTAAAGTAGCAATACAAAAAACCAAACCAAACCAAAACAAAACCAACAAACAAAAACACCAAAACAACACAACAAGGGGATGGAAAGGACTGTGACTAACCATTCAATTTTAATCCCTGCTCGAAGGCAGGATCCACTACTATATTACACAAGGTTTGTCCAACTTGTCCCTTAAAAATTTCCACCAGCAAAGCCTCTCCAGATATCTGCACAGCCCTGTCCATCTTCTCTTTCTCTCAAAAAGGAGGCTCAGGGGTGACCTTATCACTCTCTTCAACTCCCTGAAAGGAGGTTGTAGCCAAGAGGGGGTGAGTCTCTTCTCCCAGGTAACAAGTGACAAGACACGAGGAAATGACCTCAAGCTGTGCTAGGAGAGGTTCAGGTTGGACATTAGGAAGGATTTCCTCACAAAAAAGGTTGCTAAACATTGGAATGGATTATCCAGGGAGGCGGTGGAGTCACAGTCCCTGAAGATGTTCAAGAAACAACTGGACATAGCACCTGGTGCCATGGTCTACTTGATAAGGTGGTGTTTGGTCACAGGTTGGACTCAATCTCAGAGATACTTTTTTTTCCCCTTTACCACTCAGAAAGGTTTTCCCAATGCCTAACCTGGATGAGCCTGCTGCGCAGCTATACACAAACTAAGGTCTACCATACATTCCTGTCTCTTAAATCCTATCTGTTTATGAGGGCAGACAATTTGGGCTGCAGTAAAGTTGGGGAGATAGGACGCCTCACAGAGAAGCCATTCTGGTTTCTGTTCCAGCAGGCAACATTAAACCCTGAATGAACATTTTGCCCTTCCCCTCACAGGAATGAAATGCAGTTTTGCCTCCACTGTAGCTGTGGATCAACACTGACTACCTGTGATGGTAACACATGATTATCACCAGCCTTTGCTTCAGAAAAGGGCACAACAACAACCTGTACTGCAAGGGAAGAGGAGCTAAAGGCTCTGTACCCAAAAAGCCAAGGACAAGACAAATACCCCCTGTAAGCACCAACCCAAGCTCCTCATAGCAGCGTGGAGCACCAAGCAGAGACAGTCCTCAAGCAGGATTCATGCGTTACCTCCATTCTGGATTCAACCTGGCAAAGGCCTGGCTGGCTGTCTCGAAGTTCCTTGGCCTGCATCACCATGGGCTTCCAGACCCAGCTCATGTGCAGTCTGTCTGCTGGCACGCCAAAGGCTCCTGGATGCTGCCAGCTCACTGCACATGCCCTGCACAGCACACACAGGCTCCTGCCTGCCTCTGAGAAATGCCTAGCAGCCCTCCAGGAGCCACCAATTTCTGACTGCAAAATGCTGGCAGGGGCTGACTGTCATTACCAAAGCATTTTACCTCTCATGTTTCACTCTGCTCTTGTCCGAGAAAGAGAGGATGATTATCCATTCCCCTTGGGGTTTGTAAGGAACCAGGTGAACTAACACACCTGAGGTGCTGCAAGCCCTTCATGAGGTGGCAAAAGGAGTATTTTACAAGTGACTCCTGGCTCTTACTAAGAAGTGGGTTCCTGCTCCTCTTGCTGGCTGCAGGAGCAACATTCAATTGTGTTTTCACGAGCTTGTGAAAGAGGATTTGGAGATTCTCGGTGCCCTCCACCACCCAGAGGTGCCTGCTCCTTTGCACAGAGCTGGTGCAGCACTGTTGAGCAGCAATGTGAAGCAGGCTGGTGCCTGGGCCTGAACCACAGCAGCCCAGTGCTCAGAGTAGGAATTTCCCCAGCGCTCTTCCAAAACAAAGTGGAAATGCACCTGTTTTTTCTTGTAACACACGAAGAGTGTTTTCTTCCATTTGTTCTGATCCATCAAAAGGACATTAAAAGAATGTTGTCAAAAATACCCAGTTTTGTTCAAAACAAAAGGGAAAATGGGGGAGTGAGGGAGAGCAGTGTGTGGTTTGGGGGTGGGGGCACTGAATTGAGGAGTACCATTCCTCAACCACAACACCACCTCAAAAGCGCTTCCCAGAGATTTCCTTTCCAGGTGATTGTTTTCCCACTTGTTTAGTCTCTTTTGCAGAATTTGCCAGAGCATCTTAAAGCAGAGAAGAGCAGCTTGAAAGATTTTGCATAGCATAGTTGTTCCTTCTCAGAGACTGATAGCATACACAGCACTTTTAAGAAGCTGATCTATGTCAAACCTTCATGTCCTTGTGTCCCTGCCTGGCTTGAGCTTGTTCCATGCAATTTATGGAAGGCTCCCTGCTATTCAGCCGTGCCACTGGCAGGGACTGGTTCCAGTCACATATGCAAATGAAACAAACAAAAAGAAATTACGCACAAAACGTCACTTGGGAGAGGTCTGAAGAGAGACTCTTGGTCAGTCATTTATTTCTTGGCACTGATGAGTGCCAAGACTTTTAATTTCCTTATGGGGTGAAGACTGAAAGCAGAACTTCTGACACCAATGGGATTAGACATAAATAAATTCACTCTAACCAAATCAGCCTGGGACGTCCTATATCCCAAACTGATTTTGCATCTTTCTTTCCTTCTCAGTATATCATCTTCAAGAGGTAGATATCTGGCATGCAGGTGATACATTAATCAAAAGCTTCTGTGACAGTACAGGCACAACGAACACATAGAAAAGCCTTTCGCACTGGAAAACCCCACATGTCCCAGCACAGTGCAAAAGACAGCAAAAGATTTACTGGAATTTCAAAACCAAAATAAGTAATGTTATTTTCCAGAGAAGGCCAGCAGCCAGCCCTCAGCAGAAGGGCCACAGCAACAGCTAAAGCAGGCTGCAGCTGGTCACTGGCACACACAGGGCTGCTCTCCAGCTGCACTGGGTACCTCTGGGGACGCTACCTGGCACCACCCAGCATGCGGAGGCCTTTTTTACCAGGCTGTAGAGATGTGCACACATGGGAGAAGGGGGAGGCTGCTGCGTCAGCTCCTCAACTCCGTGCACAGGATCCCCACAAGTGCCACTGGAACACCTCAAAGGTGCATATCCCTGTGACACAGGTGCACCCCACTAGGCACAAGGGGTTGGCATTTTCAAGAGGGGACTGCATTTATGACCATACACTCTCCAGAGCCCCAGGAGGAACAGTGAGGGTTCTATGCTCCCAACAGAATTTTCCCTTATCCAGTAGAAAAACATTTTTCACTGGGCTTTGGCAAACAAAAACCCCAAACTATTTTCCATTTTAATGAAATGTTCTTCTCCCTTTCCTTTCCCTGACCTCACTACACATTAAGGTGAGCAGAGAGTCCCGATGCAATCCCAACACTCACTTCCCATCCAGCTGCACTACACCCTGAATGGCTACATGAGCAAATGGACTAATAGCCACTGTAGGTCTAGGAAAGATCAACCTGCAGAAAAGGAGACTGAGCACTCAAATCCACTAAGGGATGCACCATCTGTATGATAGAGAGTGACTTAAAGCGCAGCAGGAAGCGCTGAGGCTGGACATTTAGAAAAAACTTCCTTGAAGGTGCCTTACAGCAGGTCATTTTCCACTCACTAAAGATAGATGAGGAAAGGAGAAAGAAAACTAAGCCAAGAAAAATAATGGAAAGAAAAAAGACCAAAAAAACCCCAACAACAAATCAATCAACTTTTAAAGCTTCAAAAGCTAATTATCACAACTTCATCTAGGGCTGGGACACCATGTACCTTCTTGCTTTATTTCACTGATGCCAGGAGACTTTTAGTCCAGAGGATGAACCAAAAGCAATTGCCTCCATTTTTTTTAGTGGAAACCTGCCAGGAAAGAAAACAGAAAAATCCATGCATGCATCTATAATAGGTTGTGGTGAGCATGAAACAAGAATAGCAAGTCAGGGAACCTTCACATTTTGCAGGAATGGAGCTTCCATTCCCTTCCACAAGTTAAACATGCTATCCCAAAAAGATTTTCTCATGGGAAAAAGTAAGCAATCAGGAATGGAAACAAACTGGTCAGAGCTGATTATCTTGCTAACTCTGAGACACCTTTAGACATTTGTTTGGGGCAACCTTGGGGATCCTGACAAAACAAAGTATTTGAATATAAATGCAGAACACACCATTTTGAAACCAAGGTTGATTTCTTACATGTTCAACAACAAATATGTATGAATGCATATATACACATAGACACATACACTACAAACAGCTGACTACTTTAAGGGTTTAAGATGGAAGGAAAAACATCCATATTGCATTGCCCAATAAAAAAAGTGAGAGAGAACAGAAAGAATTGAATTGCTTTTCAAAACCACATTGGTGTTGTATGATTTATGGTGAATTTCAGCATTTTGCAATTTTTGGGAGAAGATGCAGACTAAACATTGACTCTCCACAAATAAACCCTAAATAAAACCAAAAGCATTATATGAAGTCTCTTTTAAATAATGGAGAATCAAATTTTATTTTTTTAAAGGATAAATGAGGTTGGTGTAAGTGTAGTTGCTTTCAGACTCACCTGCAGGCGTTTCCCCCACTTTTAAATGTACAAGTCTAAAATGGTCTTGAAATCCAGCTCCAAATCCACTTTGACAGCTCCATCTAGATGAACAGATAAAATACACTGACCTCTCCTTTAATTAACAGGGGATATGTTAAATAGCATCTGTGGGAGGTCCCTTCAGAACAGGCATGCAAGAGACACATACCCTATCCAAACCCACTCCATTTAAAAAGGGCAAACAATCCCAGAGGGATGGGGGGAGGGCAGGAACTATCTGTGATACTGACTAATAGCTTTAAATATAGTTTATTTTCTTCAAATGTAGTGGGCATCAAATCTTTTTCTGTACATAGAAAGTTCAGTAGGGTAGGAACAGCTATTTTCGGGCTGAAGGAAGGTCAGCAGAACACAAGACAAGCACTGGTGTTCCAAGGCTCTTGTAAGGATGCTAAACTTGACAGGGCTTTTTAGGAAAATGTGTTTTTACTAAAGAGATGCTGGTAGAGGACTTCATAATGATTAAATGCATTAAGTGAAGGACTCACTTTTTGATCAGCAATGTGACTTTTCTACTGCTTAGAGCTGTGCTATTGGGAATCTTCTCTATAACAAGCAACAGAAAAAAGACAGGGATTTTTAGTTTTAGGGTTTGGAGCATCTTTTTGCGTGGTGGGGGGACTATTTTTGGGTTTGTTTGTTTTAAATTAAATGAAATAATATTTTAACATAGCAGTGCAAATAAGGTGATAATTTTCTTTCAAAAAACAGACCAAAACAAAGTTTAAATGCAGTGAATTTCATAGTCAAGCAAAGTAACTAAGGCTTCAGACACACTCTGAATGCCATAGGTGCAGGAGCTAACCTCTTCTGTTTCCCATGCAAGGAGACTATCCAGCCATGCCATCCGTAGCTCCAGTTTCTCTACAGCTGGTAAGTGCAATACTTACTGCGAAGGTGGTGAGGCACTGACACAGGATGCCCAGAGAAGCTGTGGATGCCCCATCCCTGGAAGTGTTGGAGGCCAGGTTAGATGGGGCTCTGAGTAACCTGGTCTGGTGGAAGGTGTCCCTGCCCATGGCAGGGGCTTGGAACTAGATCATCTTTTAAGTCCCTTCCAAGCCAAACTATTCAGTGTTCCATACAGAATAAAAAAGGGGAAAAGAATACTAATCTTTTTTTTCCAAATTCTAGCAGCTTTCCATTGTCTGCTGCACTGCCTGACTTCCCTCAGCTCCAGCTGCATGCTCAAACTAAAGAAATCAGACAGATTTTGCTCTTGGCAATCTTAAAATAATTACATATGTCGCTTATCCCTTCATGGCTGCACACCACTGACTCAAGCACTGCTGCCACCGCTTTCCCAGATAGATTCCACAAGGCCAACCTGAGCCAAACTGAACCAGGGTCTCAGCAGTGCCACAGATCTCCCAGCAAGCTGTTCAAATTTTATCTGCTCTCAGCATCCTCCCAGGGGCTGATAAGGCCCAGCAGCTTCCTGGAACACAGCTGCTCCCAGAACAGGTCCTCAGAGAGCACAGCCAACACTGCCACTCTCCTTAAACAAGAAGCCTTGCTCTGATGGAGATCCCAGCTGACAGGTGTTTGGTTGCACAGCTCAGTACAGTTTCTCCAACTAGAGAGCAGTAACACACAGGGTTGTCTGCAAGCAAGGCTCAGCACAGACTTTCTGTTCCATCAGACTCAGAGCTGCTCTTATTTGAGTCGGCTTTTGAAGGACTCCAGTATGTGCCTTTGCACGTCAAGTAAACAGCCTTTCCTTAAAACCACTTCCAGGGCTGAGCAGATACTTTCAGAATTCCATGAAAACCATGAGCTATTTTTCCAGACTTTTTACAACTAAGTTGAGAGTGATGGATCTACTTGCCTTGCTGGTTCCCTTCACGGATTAATTACACAAGAACCTGCACCCCTAATTAGGATGCTTGTGACTCACATTTCTGAACACGTGAACATGAACTGGAAGAGATTTAATTCGGCCAAAAAAGTCACGCAGCCAGGATGTGGCAAACCATCACTGGACAGCTTTAGGTCTCTTCAACAGAAATAAAGGACAACTGAGGGAAATTAAACTTCATGTCATCTGTTCCTTGAGGTAACTGCAAGGACAATATTCTTCTTTACCTTAAACAAACCCAAGGAATGGAGAGTTAATATGGACCACCAAACTGCACAACTGAAAACACAGTGGAGCATAATTTTTCAGTGAGTGAAGTCTTTACTTTTGAAATTATCTAGGACATTGTTGGTACTCTTGATCTCTGCCATGATCTTCTTGCAGTCCAACTATCACTGTGGCTTTTGACCTTTTACCAAAAATCTGCAGTTTTCAAAGCATGCAGGAAGTTGGCCCTGTGGCCCATGCTATGTGAAGAGATGAAGCAGGTATTTCCAAGTCTGAACTTAATGTCTATTGCTTTGTTTTCTGCAGCCAGAGAAGACTGCACTCTTACCCATCTGTTTTAATTTTTTTTAGTCCTACACATCTGTGTGTGAAATCTTTAAAAAAAGAAGAGATTTAGCTGCCACTTTTAACTCATGCCAAAGTGATTTAGGTAGGTCTGCCGAAAATAACTCTCTGTGACTCAGTAAAAGTAATTCTGGCTGCTTTCACTGAGGAATTGTCATCCTACATAATCTCTTGAAGACAAACCTCAACAGTGAATGAAGCTGGTTTTTGGAACTCAACAGCAAAGAGGCTATGAGGGCGCAATAATGGTTTCACTGCGCTTATTATCTAGTGCCTAAAGAAAGTGAGAACAGTCAGCTGTTAAACAAGCAGTGATAAGCTGTCAGAGCAATTTTGTGCACTAGAGAAGATACAATCCTCTACAATACTGCTCCTGGAGGAAAGAGGAATTTCAGCCAGCCTAGGTATCTCATGCATAACAATCCAAGGGCAAAGGGGAGGTTCTTCAGCTGTACACAGTATCAGAAAAATTGAGAGGTTCCCACCCAAACCGTTCACTGTGATGTACCACAGACTGCTCTATGTCTTTGTTCTGCACAGGCGGCAGATAGTCTCTAGTTGCTGTTTAACTCAGGCTACACCACAATTACTTGTGTTTTGATTTTATCAATGTCCGTAAGTATCCAAAAGTAGGTATCAAGAGGAATCAAAGATCCAGGCTTTTGTCAATGGTGCGAAGCAATAGGACAAGCAATGGGCAGAAACTGATGCACAGAAGTTCCACCAGAAAATGAAGAACTTCTTTACTGTGCAGGGGACCATGCACTGGAACAGGTTGACCAGAGAGTGTGGAGTCTCCCTCACTGGGGATATTCAAGAACCACCTGGGCACAATCCTGTGTCCTGTGCTCTGGGATGACCCTGCTTGAGCAGGGAGGTTGGACCAGATGACCCTCTGTGGTCCCTCCTGGCCTGACCCATTCTGTGATTTCCTGAAGTCGATGTGATGAGCTGTGGCCCACTGGGAAGAGTGGCATTCCTCAGGCCAGGTTATTGTTGAACACTGGGAATTGATGCTACTCCACAAGCTCATTCTCAGTCCATCTGCGGAGAAACACTTGGAGAACATGCAACCACTCAGTAAAGGAACACCAATAAATAAAATTGAAGAAAATTAAAATCACAGGATATCCAGAACTGGAAAGGGAGTACAAGAATTATCAAAGTCCATCTCCTGACCCTGCCAAGGACAGCCCCAAGAATCACATCGTGTTCCTGAGAGCATTGCCCAAACACTTCCTGAACTCTGGCAGGCTTACGCCTGTAGGTGAAAATCCTTGTCCCACACCAGGAAAGCAAATATAAGTGATTATTCTGGCTCCAGAATCCAACCACTGTCATGATGAGTAAGCAGATTTGTTATAGAAAAGGCCCAGTATGTGAAACCCTTACTGTGTTTACCAATTTCTTCACATAAAATGCAAAGAATTACTAGTAACAGCGACATTCTAAGTTGAGATTATTAACACTAACACAATGTAGATTATATAAAATATAAACATTTATGAGGTATGAATACTGCCTCTCTTCCAGCTGAAGACTGATACACATGCAGGTCTTATGCCTGTATTACTTTTTAGAATCTTCTGTCCAAAAGAAACAAAGATTTTGCATATGTAGTCCTCAGCCCTGCAGCTACCCAGCATAGGGAATTTCTTACAGATCTTGAATGAGAAAAAAGCAATTTCAGGTGCTAGGACAGACCAGAAATGAACACCTTGTGGAAGCAGTTTTTGAAACTTTCGCCATTTGTAGAGGCAAGATCCATGAATCTCTTTTCTTCTTATAGAGCAGCAGACTGATGCCTTTGGAAGGCTGTTTTTCTCCTCAGGATGCAGAAGCAGACTCTTTCTCGGGTTTTTTGAAGGGAGAGCAGACGTGGATGAAAATGTATCCACCCCAGATCTTAAGCAACCCAGCAATTTCTGCTTTTAACAACTGTCATTCTTGTGCATAGTCTTCTGCAAGAACTATCGGAACAATAAATGCTGTAAAAAAAAGTTTTGGTATTATACCCTGAGACATGACCTTGCATTGACTTGAGTAAACTCTCAGATTTTTAAATCCATTTTCCCCTATTTTCATACATCTCTGGAAAAAAAAAAGGTAGTCTGTAAACGTCTTTTTCATCATCTAGATCATAAGGGTTGCAAAATTGAGTCTGACGACCACTTATATCTGATGGTTCTGCTCTCTTATACATATCCTCTGGTTAATTGCACATATTCCTGAACTCAGAGGTAGGATTAAAAAAGACAATCGTCAGTATTAATTATATATGAGATCCTGGAAACAGTAGTCAAAATTAAATGCTGAAACAGAAAAGAAAAAAAAATTCACAAACAAATGTTACACCTTAAGAAAGTTTGATTCATTAGAAGTTTACACTTTTGTTTTCTTCCTCTAGAGTTAAAAAAACAATTAACATTTTTAAGTACACAATTTAAAAAACAGTGGTTTATGACAGACACGTTTCCAGGCAATTTTCTAAATTGCTTTAACAAAATCAAACACAACTCCTAGTTACAGCAATTCAACAGTCATATGAAGATATTGACAGTGCAATGTTCTAACTCATGCTCTCAACTTCACAAAATGGCCACATAATTGATTCAATTGTCATCTGTGAACCATGTTGTACTCAGATACACACCTGTTTTAGGATTCCAGCCATATTCTGCTAAGAGGCTTTGCAGGAGTAAATCAGGGGTTTAGATCTACAGCCTCTCCCAAACAGGAATGCAGATGGCAGTTTCTAATCAGCCCCATTTCCAAATCAGCCCAATTGACAGCAGCCCAATGAGAGGCACTGGGATCTATACCACACAGTTTGTGTTACATAAATGCTGATGTGTTGCTACAACAACAGTGGGAAAAAAAGTGTTTGGCCAGAAGCAAAAAAATCAGCTCCTTTTCCTTCTGCTTCTTTGACTTAATGAAGAGACACACACTTAACTAATTGCTTTGGCAGGCCAGCAGGCTGCCTGTGCTTAATAATACCATCAGGAATTCCACAAGCTTTCAGCATCTAACACTAAGAACTTTCAACATGTGCTTTTTAAAAGTGAAGCTCAGAATTCTTTTTCCTTTCAAAAGATGCTTTTTCTCTCACTTCTTCCCACTAGTTGCTGCATCAGGCATAACAACACACAAATACGCAACATGCACTTCAAACTGGGCACTTGTCTGTCCCAGGAAAACTTAATACTTACAGAGCACCCTGCTGACAAAATGGCATTCAGAGCAACTCTGAGCTGACAAATAACAGAAAACTACCTCCCCTACATGATTGCTTCAGGCTTGCCACATACATCCACCTGCACCTTCTCAAAGCTCAAAAGCTCTTCATTTTACGGGTCTGAGTTGAGAACATGCATCAAAATCCCACTTTCATACTTACAACAGAAAATGAAGAATCTAAACATCAGATTGGATCATATTTGTCCTTCTTCACACTTAATTTGACTCCTCTTTTAGGCTAGGGCAACACTCTTCCCAAATTTAGTAAACCATAAAAAATAAACAAGCAGACAAGCATTTGAAAGATGGCTGGCTTTTGTCCTGGAGGCCACTTTTAAAAAAAAATCATATAACATTTAAAGAAAAGGTAATACTGCCATAATTCAACTAGTTTACTCCCTTGCTTGTTTTATGCAGTAGAAAATATAATTATCAGCTTCCTACAAATGGCTGACACTTTGGTTAGATTAGAGCAGGACTGGGGGACAAGCAGAGATCTAAATGCAGAACCAGTAAGGATGTTAACATGCTCAAACTGCAGCTTCCCAGACATCTGCTCAGCAGCCTAACTTTCTACACAAAGGGATTCACTGAGCCAGAGAGGAGCTGTGCATGAACACAGAGCCCTACAATGCTGGCCTGGACAGCAGCCTGAACAGGGCAGGCTCAGCATCAGATCACTCTCTACAGCTTTTCTTCCCCTCCAGGGTGCATGAAGTCTCAGACACAGTGAACATCCAGTTCTTTCAGTCAAACTGGAAATTCTACTGCTATGCTAGCAAATGTGTCACTGCTCTACAGCCTCAGTGTTATGGTATTCGTCACAGGATAAAAAACTGTTCAAACTGTCAAGCAGAGGTCACAAAATAAACAAACCCACAGCCTTACACATCATTACCTGGCGCTGCCACCTGTAGACCTGACTATCATTTAGTCAGCTCACAATCCTCCTTCCAATACTGCTCCAATCTCAAGAGACAGTAGAAATCTTCAGGAAACAACTTCAAAGAAAGAAATACTGCTAATAACTACCTCCAGACACAGACAGGGCAAGATGATTAGGACCAAAGGAGGGTGGAATCCAAGCAGGATTAGGACCAAAGGAGGGTGGCAGAGCCCTGCCACCCGCACTCCATGATCACTTGTAAAGGCAGCTCTGTGACAAATATAATTTTTGCTTGGCATGACTGTTTTTGCGGTTCTTTATAGGCACTAAATGTATCTAACACAGGATGCAAACCCTTGTACATAAATTTGGATTCCAATATTGTAGTTGACACAAAATTTTAGGAGGTGTGATGCTCACAGTAGTGCTGTGAAGTCTGTCTTGGATCAGTTTCTTCTACCACAGCCTCCAGAAAAATTAAAGATGTGGCTACTACAGCTATGCCAGTAGATTACATGATCTGAAATGACTGGCACTTCACAGCCTCAAAGAACCTCCTGCACCTTAAAAAGCACAAAAGATATTGCAAGGAAGAAGAAAAAGTTATGCCGGCGACTGTGTACATGGAAAAACAAGCTGCATATCAAAGTGAAAAAGCATCTTCTGATCAAAGTCTCCTTCATTCCCAGATCATCTTGTACACAGGGTCTCCAACTTGAATCGTTCCAGTTTTGTCAACAGCAAAGTACTTCCCAAAGAGAGGGCTGGTTTCGTAAATGTGTTTCTCAGATGGGTCACATAAGCGGTAACTGCAGAGAGAAAGCCCTTCTTTAGAATCAGTGGTAGCAAAACCCACACATCAAAATACCCGTGATGAAAGAGAGGACATGCAAATAATGATGTCTTGATTTGGCCATCATACTAGGCTGAAAACTAAATAAATATTATAGTTAAGAGAACCAAGCAGTTCAAATGGAGGGAAAAAGCCTGACTGTATTCACACATTCATGTTTAATATACATACAAAAATCTTTATAAAAAGATAAGTCAAAGCAGCAAAGTTAGACCTTTAGATACCTCAAATACCTGTCACCCCAAGCTTTCACCGTAGCAGATATGAAAGAGACAGGGAATGTGAAGTTTGCAAGAAAGAAGAGAACTTCCTGAATTTTCTTACCATATAGAACTGCAAGAAGTAGACTGGAAGCCAATAAACACAGACCTTTGCACCGCATTATCATGTCCCACACACACTTCAAACCACTTCTAAAACACTAGTCTAACATCTGCTGGGGTCTAGCCTAAATCCTCTCCCACAGTCTAAGAAAGAGTGGTATGTTTATAACCTTTTCAATGTTTCCAAGGGCTCCTTCCTGTCGATGACCCCAGTGTCTGGATCAATGGTTGTTAAAATACACCTGCAATGACAGACAGTGCCAATTCAGTCAGGGCTTCTTATCATCCACCTCTTTGTTCCTATGTAAAATAAAGGTCTCCAAACTTTACCTGCCACAACACACGGTCCCTTTCAACTCCACATTACCAATAAGAATATCCTCCCAAGTGTCCTGAGGGAAGTAAACATTAGGCACAGATTAGACACACCCACATGCAATCACTTTTCCAGGAGTGACACAGTGATTCACAAAAAGCTGCACCATTCCAGATGATCACCTTTACTTGCACCTTCAAAATACGCATAGTTACACTGCAGTACTATTTTAATGAAAACCCCACAGTCACTGCTTTTATCCAATTCAGGACATACTAATAATTATATCTGAAAACAAAGATACGCAAGTAATGAATCCCATTCTGCAACGTGCACTTGCCTGAAGCACTGGATCTAAAGCAATTTCTTCTTACTGTATAGGTGATAATCTGATCTGTGACCTCTGGTAAATCAACAGTTTTGCAGAGAGGAAATTTTTAGTGGAAGTAAGTTTTTGCTTCTCATCTACACAAGCTTCCTATTGCAAATCCTCCTGGGAGATAAAAATCTATTCCTGCTTTCGGAACTTCTTCAATTTGAGAAATAATCATTCACAGCCCTGTGTCCTCCATCAATGTTTCACGTGCATTGATGTGAGCTGAAGCTTTATCTCTCTAAGTTCTAAAAATCACAGAATAGCAGCTTTCTTCATCCTTGTAGGCACCATCACACAAGCAAACTGAGTTACACAGAAACACAACCAAGACTTCAAAAAGACATTTCAGACAGTTATTTTACCTCTTCAAAAGCACTGCAATCTGTCACAAAAATATTTGGCCTGAAGTTCTGTATCTTAACTTTCTTTTCCAGCCTGGTATTTAAATCGTCCATTGAAGCTTCGGAGATGATCAAGATGGGGCTGCAGTCAGGATAGGCAACCTACAGAAACAAACACCACCAAGTCCTAAGGCTGCTGTAGGAGCATGGGAGGAAAGTCACTGCATGGCAAAAGACAGGCATTGGAATCAGTGGCCTGTTAGGCTGCTCCATTCAAGTTTTGATTTTCCTGAAAGTAGGTTAACAAGGAAAACAACGTGCTCTTTCCTATTTCAGTCACCATGGCAATTTTTGTGTGCTCAAATTGCCTTATCACAACACCAGAGGGAGTCCCACATCCAGAACAGCAGTACTCAATTACAGCTGTCCATTCATCAGTCTGGCATGCCTGGGCAATGGGAGGGCCACATTAGCAAACAAGGCCAATGAACAGTATCCAAAAACCGCTAAACCTCTGAGAAGTGGAGTTCCATAGATGCGGGAGGAGAAAAAAAAAAGAAAGACATTTTGTAAGAATTTTAATCTATAACCCTCCTGCCTTTCTCTTATATTATTCTTACTCCATTCTTGTACATGCCTTTCAACCACAAGATGATGAGTATTGAAATAACTATCCAAAAAATTCTGCCTTTTTTTCTTGCTACAATTCCTAAACATCACCCCTCCTAATTTGACATCCCTTTTGCTGAAACATTGTGTTTGCATTGGTCTCAGTGCCCTTACATAACAAATGCTTATCTATAAAAGTCTATAATTGAATATACCTTCTTCTCTTTGTGCAAAAACAAGCACGACACTGATGCCCTATAGATAATAACATCACTAACGCAAGGTACTCACAATTTTAATTTGTTTGAAAACCTTACACTCAACAGGTACAATTCAAACGATCTTCACCTGAGAGAGTTGTTCAGAAAAAAAGAAGCGCAGCAGTGGCTAAAATGATATGAGGATGTCTGAGCACAGCATCTCCTTTCCATACCTTTCCATGATATTTCTCTAATATCATACCTTCAAGCCTCTTCCACAGAAAGAGAGAGACAGAACGTCTGTAACTTCGTTTGAATTTTAATTTCTAGGCCCACAACTATAAGCAGCCTGTTTAACCATCATTCCTTTAGACAAAATACAAAATAACACACCTTTTATCAGTACACTCGCAGAGCTAACAAGGGACAGGGAGTGGAATCTTTCTATGCAACACAGATAACACCATCTAAACATCTTTTAAAATGTAACTTTTTTCTGTTTACTGAGACACAAAAGGGTATTGTATGCTGCAATATAATAGCTCCTCTTCAAGTATCAGTTTCAGACTCTTCAGCTGTGAATGGTCAATAGCTTAAAACCAATTTGAAGTAAAACTTAAGCACATCACCTCATCACAGAAAAGAACACTCACATGGTTTTAGTACATGGCTACACATGTTGCCAAACCGGGCTCAATCACCAATGATGGAAGGGGCAGGTTCTGGTGGATGGGTGGAAACGGTTAAAAGGACACGCTTCTGAGAAAAAGAACTTCCACTTACCTCATCTGTGTTTCGGAAAAGGGCCATAGAGTCCTTTGACTTTCGTGGCACCATGGAAGGCTCAAAGTGCACCAGTCGACACGGCTCGGAGTTCAGGAAGGTGGTGATCCACTGAGCCACTTCATCACCACAGTCCCTGCCTTGGATATCCTGTCCAAACACCCTGGAGAGACACAACACAGTGGCAAGTTAGCTGGGAACATGAAGGTTCGAGGATGCTTATTATTTGAAGGCAATCATGTTTTAATAGTGGTAGCAATATACAGAAAACAAATCATTCCCAATGGGCAACCTCCTCGTGGCCACTGTGTTTTGAGAGCTACGGAACACGGACATGACCAGACAATACCAGCTGGTGAAAGGACGAACTCTGAAATAGTGTTAAGGTGCCCAGAGCTAACTGTCACACGAGTGACAATAACAAACCTACCTGTTTGCCCTACTTTGAGGGTAAAAAGGGCCTGCTCTTGCATTTGCATGAGACTGCTACACCAAGTGATGTCTACCGAGAAATCAACTGAAAGGTAACTGACTTCAGAAAATGAATGATAGTTTGAAAGGTGGTGATTAGTTACTACAACTGGTATTTACAAATGTTATTAATTAAAAGTATCCCTAACTGTTACAGAAACTTGCCTTCAGATTTTAGTGCTGATTTAGCCAGATATGAGTGATGCTCTTCAGCTCAGACTTCACATACAGAATAGCTCAGTATCTTAAGAGAGGTTAAAGAAGAGGTACTGGAAACAAAGTCCATGGGGCCCAAAAAGCCATTGCCAGTGGAATACAAACAAGTTTATGCAAGGGACATTTTCCTGGCAAGAAATGCTAAACCTTGACTCAGCCTTTCAATAAACTTCAAACCAGTCATGAACAGTTCTGTTACACTTTTCAAAGCAGCCATTTTGACCCAAATGCACTGCAGTTTCCTATCTGCAATCAAATCCCAGACAGCTTGAAGCATCAAGATGCCCATGCAGTTGATCTAGAGTGAGCCCAGCCCCCAGGAGCCCTTCTTTACTCATCTGAGGGAGTGATCATTAGGGTGCTGGCATCAATATCCCCGCTCCATTTGCTGGGATTCCTATGACACAGGCTGGAATTAAATGTCATTGCTCCAGACAGCATTCCACTGCCTTTCTCCTCCCTCCATCCCACAGCTCCTGCATGCCTTCTGACTGGCAGGACAACAGAGGCAAGACTCTTACAGCTTCCAACACTACTGCTTTCCACCCAGGAAGCAGATATATCCTTAGTACTCAGTACTGTAGGGATCCATGGGGATGGATCACACAATTTAAGCATTACAACACATGCTGACAAAGGGCACAAATGAAGAGCACAAGGTTTCTTATCCAGAGGGCTCTAGAAACACTAGCATTTGCAAAAGCAGGAAACATACCTATACAATGGCTTTGGTCCTATATTTGACTCTCCCAAGCAAAGGATTTTTAAATACCCATATAAAATTTGCAAGTGGACTTAGCAGTTTTCAAGATCAGCACATGCACAACAATATGCAGCCAGAGACACTAAGACACTGCTTTAGCTCCAGCCTACGGGGCATGCGCTCCCATGAGCACCCATCTGGAGGCAAGTTTATTAAGCCAAAGAAAGAAAAGAAAAAACAAACCAGAAGAAGAAATCACTGAGATCTAAAACTAGAAAATCCAAGAAATCCAAGCTAACTTTTCATTACTGAAAGGTATTAAGCTATTCAAATATTTTCATTGTGACACAGCAAATTTTAGAAAAATGACATCTTGCAAACTGCATGGTTCTGCAGTGCATGTGCCATTGGCTAATATATAGGCATTATGCATAGGTTTGTAAAAGTCTGTTCCATTTCTCCATGAGAACTGCTACCATTTGGAACTTGCACCTGCCTTGTATAAACAGAGATGCTGAGCTATGCTGATCAAGGGTTTCCACAGCAACAGACTTATGCTAAAAGCAAGCAAATGCAGTTTCTTGCCAGCACTCTAGTTACAATTACAGCAGCTGGTGCATTAACCATTTCTGCCATCCAAAGAACAAACACTTAAAAGTATCTTTGGAGGAGCTAACACCATTTACAGTTACAAAACACTCTTAAGTATTAACTGACATTTCAGCAGAGGAAAGGTTTTCCGCTTCCTGCTGGCAGTTTTCCAGCATGGATTTCTATACATGGATAAAATAACTAGGCCTGCACTCATACAACAAAACTCTAAGCACACAGCTAAATCACTGTTTGTAATCCATCCACCTTTGAGGTAGCACCTACAGGGAACACCCTAAGTCCCTGGGATGGCCATCTTCCCCCTGTGACCACAGGCTGAGCCTTGGGCAACCAAGTTTTTCACTGAGGCACCTCAATTAAATGGCTAAAGACAGGGGTCAGGGAATCTAAACTCCAACATCTCACCAGCTCTGAATGGCCAGCGTACATCCAAAAATGTTGATGCACCTAAGTAGTTGTGATCAAGACATACCAAAGTGCATGAGTGAGGCTCTGAGACGCAGCTGTTCACCCAAGCAAAAATGAAAACACTAGAAGTAAAAACAAATAAGCAAGCACAACATTCTATGAAGACAGAAGATCACAGTTCATTTGGCAGATGTGTAATGAATGCATGGCTTTGATATCGTGTCATCTTTTCCTGAGATTTGTTTTCACCAGTGTGTAGCAGATTAAAAGCAGAACTTTTGTTATGACAACCATTCCTGGCCTCCTGTGTAACACATGGCAGAGGATTTCACAGAATTACAGAACAGTCTGGATTAGAAGCAACCTTAAAGACCACTCCATAGGAGAGCTCCTCTAGCATAGGCTGGGCTACCTTCCACTAGACCAAGGTGTTCAGAGCCCCATCCAACCTGACCTCGAACACTTCTAGGGATGGGGCACCCACATCTCCTCTGGGCAACCTGTGCCAGTGCGTCACCATCCACACAGGGAAGAATTTCTTCCTAACAGCTAATCTAAACCTACCAACAACACTATGCCTTGTCTTGTCAGTACAGGCTCTGGTTTGAGGTCTATCTCCATTAAGCAGATGGTGAGAAATAACCACACAGAAAAGACACAGGGGTACCGAACTTTTACACTCCAATTTCTGCATAAGAAAATGCAAAGCCTCACACCATGTTGAAAAGCAAAGCACATGAGAAAGACAGTACTGAGAGAGAGGGAAAGGGGGAAAGAAAAAGCTTTCTTCAGTACCTGCAGTTGCGGATGGGGTTCTTCTCGGGGAGCTTTACAGGCACGCACACCCTCTCCGTGTCCGCGGCCTCCAAGACCAAGTGCCCGTCTTCACAGCTGACAAAAATAAGAACCAGCCGCGGCTCCTGGCGCGCCGTCACCATGTGCCCGTCCTCCCTGATCACGAGCCAGAACCTGCGGCGGGACGGGGCACCGAGGCGCCCAACAGCGTCAATGCCGGGCTCGGCGGCACCCGCACGGCAGGTGCCCCTTCCCAGGCCCTCGGGAAAACACCGGACAACCGCGGAGCGAGGCGGAGGCCCCAGGGCCCGCCTCCCTGTCCCGGAGCCCCCCGCTGCGCAGCCCCATCGGCGTCCCCTGCGCCCGCCGCACCGACACCCCCCGGCACGACTTCACCGGGTACACGAAGAGCCTCAGCACCATCCCGACCCGCTGCAGGCGGCGGCGGCGGCGGCCAGGGCCGGCCCAGCGCCAGGCCCCGAGCAGGGCGCCCAGCGCCAGCAGCGCNGGCCCCGCCCGGCGCTCCCGGCCTGCCGCCTGCCCCGGGCTGCCCCTGGTGCTAAGATGATTGTCGCTTTTTCTTTTATATACTTTTTACACAGTTCTGTGTATCCACAAGTATTAGCATGCGTACTTGTAATTCTTTAAGTCTGATAGCTTAGCGTAGTTCTAGTGTTTGTAGGGCCAGGAGACCAAACGCCCCAAAAGACGTAAAGACCAGGAGACCAAACATTCTACTATCTTGGGGAGCCAAGGCCCCCTTCTAGAACATATTCTGTAAACTAGAGATTAGCCCACCCGGGCGGGGAAGATTCCATAGATGGGGAAAATATTACACCATCCACCCAAGCCCCCTTATTGAGTACCCTTATTAGATACGTTAATGTGTAAGGTCTATAAATTGTATACGTGATTTACGGCGGGAGTGCATTGCGACGCATTCCATCTCGGCGAAGTGATGCATCGATAGGATCCTATTAAAGATATCGAGGTAAACAACCCCCTCACCCTTTAACCGTGTCTGGCTTTCATTTCCTAAGACCAGAGAAAGGCATCACCCCGGGCCGGGCGCAGCGCGGAGCCGCCGCCTTCGGTGCGAGAAAGGGGACGGCGCAGCGGGGAGAATATACGGCTGAGCGTCCGGCTCGGCAAAGCACCGGCGGAGGATGTGTTCCTTCTGATATCCGGGCTGTTAGTGAAAGCAGCGCTACAGGAAAAGTCTGGGCTGTGTGGGAATACAGGCGTGGGTCAAATTCATGCGTTTGGTTTGGCTCGGAGAAGAGGGGAACAGGTGGATGGAGGCGTGCAGGGCAGCAAATGGGGTGTCCAGTGCTGTTCGGCCGCCTTGGGACATCTGCGCACCCCAGCTGCCTGGTACCAAACACCTGAGACCCCCTCCGAGAGCTTCCTGTTTGTTGGCAGGGTCACAGGGAAGTCACTTAGTGGGATACCCAGCTACAAGGCAAATTTAACATCGAATACTGGATGTATTCCCCTCCATCGAGGCTGGAGTGGCAAATGCCACTGTCGCCACAGGTCTCTCCTCACAGGCAAAGCAAGAGATTTGGGATCTGATGGCCAAAGTCACAAACTGAAATTTTTAGGGTCAGCGTGCTGAGACCAAAGTCCCAGAAGGTAGAAGATGGGGAAGCTCAGTGTTGGGCATTTGTGGGAGATTCAGATGGCCCAGCCACAATGGATTACTGGAAGTACTCTATCAACAGCATCCTGGTGGACAGGGACATTGAAGATGAGGCTGTTGTGGGCCTCCTTGATAATGGGTAACTGTGGGCAATCAAGCCGGGAGAGTTCCTCATATTCACCTCAAGAATCACTTGATTACAGGCCAGGATAGTAAAATGTTCCTGCTAGAGGGAATCACCATAGATTGTAAAAAGCGCGGTGGGATTTGTGACAACCCGCTGGTGGATGAAGACATCGTGATGGATGTCAGAAGCAAAGGTAGTGACAGCAGATCCATCCCTACTGGCATGACTCCCAAAACCCTGATCTTCCTCATGGGCAAGAAGGGAGCCCACAGGGGAGTCCTTAATTAAAAGGACCAGGATATGACTGTGAGCATGAAAGCATGACACAAATAGTGCCAAAGAGACAGACAGCCACCTGAGCACAGAGAAGGGAATTAAACCTGTTTTTGTTGCAGATGTCTTTGCCTGCTTCTTTCGGATGAGGGGTGCTGGGCAGGCAGCAGTGCTTGGGACACCAACAGTCCACCTGAGCAGGTGTGGTAAAGAAGGGAGTAATGTGTCCATTCCTCATCAGGATGCTCTATATTACTTTTGTGGTCTCCCAGCCATTTGGGGTAGTTGCTCCTTGTTATTCACATTTTACTAATTGATATTGGGGTAAAGGTCTCTGGTAACATTAGTTTTGGGAAAAGGCAAGAGGGAAGTCAATGCCTTTGCTCATTTGTTCACCACTTTGCTGTTTAAACCGTGCCCTGATTCCAGTCATGGGTTTTGAGACCTTTCTCCCTCTAAAAGTACACCACAACATGAAAGATAAACAGAACTTGTGTTTATTTTGAATTTGCCCCCTGAACAAGCCCGGAACAGTTCTGGAGATTAACTATTGATCAGCAGAGCCTTGTGCTGCTGTTGGATTGTGTGGGGGACATGTGCAGAGACAGCCTGCTGCCTGCTCACCTTCCACGTCACTTGAAACCCCTTCCTATGCTACTTTACTGAGACACCCTGTCTTCCATACCCTTGAGATCCCCACATTGCTCCAGGTAAATCACACGTGCTAAACTGCTTGGTCTGGTTTGACCAGACCTGCTACCTTCAAATCATTGACCCACTGAGCCAAAGATAATTACTTGTGATTGCTTTTATGGCTCCATCACGGACACAAGAGGGGAGCCAACCCTGCGGAGCAGACTGAGAGCCCTTGCACACTCTTTGGTAACCCTTAGTCTTTTCATTTAACATGGAGTCTATATTTTGTTGAATTTAGCTGAATTCACACAGAGGTCTTTAATCTGCCTGCACCCACAGGAGCAGAAAAATGCTATGAGAGGAACTAGGCATTTTATGTATTAGCAAATGTTTAACAAAACTGCAGCAACTGTCTAATGTCTGATAAGCAGTGCTTGCAAGCAGGAATCAAAACATATTAACAGAAGTACTAAAGAGATTAAAAAAAACCCCCACAAACTGGTTTTAGAATCTAACAAAGAAAGTGATGCATCAAATGAAACAAATGGAAGAAAGAAAGAAACAAACAAACCCCCTACTATTTATGCTGGCCACCCCTGACAAATATTAATGCTTATTTTCACAAGCTTAAGGCAAAAATAAGTAACTAACTCCCATATTTTTTGAGCACAGTATTCTCCACTGTGCAAACTGCAAAGTTCAGAAGGATTTTGCTCTCCGAAATTCTGCCTATGAGGCATCAAAATAACAGAATTTGAGATAAGATGAAAAAAATTGGGGTGATTTACTGCTTGCTTGCTTCTTCTGGGTGCCAGAGAAAATAGGTCTGGAGTACATATATACTTTACCAGCATGAGAATTTGGAGAAGCAGAGACCTATGCAGTTGTGAGAAGCTACAGCTCCTTCCTAGCTACACATTATGGGCAGCACAGTGATATACAAAACCGGATTCTTTTAGTTCAAAGGACTTGTTAACTGTGTTCAGAAATAACTCACCTTTGCTAACAATTGGGTATTAATTTAGGGAAAAAATATTTCAAAATCCAAGAAGGACCTTAAACTTTCATTCCCTAGATCTACTGACCTAAGGAGCCTAAGGAGATTTTGTTCAGAACAGCCCTTCTGTTACATTCAGCCCTGACTCTCCTTGGAGAGAAGGAGCTTAAAGAAATAACAAAACACAGCAGCATCTGTATAATCTCTCCTCTCCTGCTATGAAACAAGGAACATAAAATCAGAAATAGCTGCAGAGAGCACAGTTGTGGCTAAATGTTTCAGGTCTAAGTCTGCAGGCTTTGAGGGAAGCCCTCTTCACCCTTGCACCAGGCACCTCCCAAACAGCCTCCAGTAAACAGCCTGACCAGCAGGTTTGTTTAATCCTCCATCCCAGGCGCACTGGTGCTTACCTAGGAGCCACCAGCTCCTTCTGCTGTTCAGCAATGTGAATAGAGCCACTCAGACAAAATAGCTCCTGGATTTGTTACAATCCAAACACAGCCTCTTGTGTGACGGAGCTGTCTGTTTGTTGCAGCCAGAGCAGGCACAGTATTCCTGCACTAAGAAGCAAATGGCCATGTTTTCAATTGCTGATAACTTCATCAAAGTTCGGGACAGTTGTGCTGAAATTCTCTGCACCAGGCTCTTGTCTCAGGCTTCCTTAAAATGTGTTTGATCACGTGAAGAATTCAGTGTCAATCTTGCAGCAAACTGGGGCCAGGCTCCCTCAGTCATGAAAGTGGACGATGCTGACATATCTTTAAAAAGATGCTCTTAACACAGTAGCACAGGACAAACTTTCATGTAGAATAAATTTTATGGAGAAAATAAAGGCATATCTGCCTTCAGATGTAGTGGGCAATTTGAGATAACTCTAGAGGAAAACCTAGACTCTCTTGTAGCAGCAGCTCAATCAGAGGTCTAAGATGAATGACAAGGAAAGAGTTGAAGAATTTTACTTGTTTCCATTAAAAAAGACAAGCAGCTGGGGATCTTCTAGGTCTTCAATATGTACAAAGTACTGTTCTTTGGAAAGGCATAAATTACCACACAGAAGGGAGGGGTTTGGATGGACATTATGGAAAAAAGCCAGTGACAAAGACAGCAAAATGCTGGCCTCAATTAGGTGGCAGTGAGTTAGAACGGAGCTAAATGTAGCCTGGGATTGTCTCAGTGAAGGAATTAAATGCAGACACCAGGGATATGACAATTATTTTTTCAGTGACTCTGATAATTCAGCAAAAGGCAGGGATGAGGGGATAACATGGCCAAGTATGCTGATTTCAACAAGATATGATAAAAATCATATTATACTCACACACACACAAATTATATCCTTTTTCCGAAGTTAGAACAAACAATAAATTCAAAAAATTCCTTCACAGAGAGGAGAGGAGGATAAAAGCATTGCTGTTTCCTCTTAAAATCTTGCAGGAAATCAGAGTTCAGCGAGTCATGCACTAGAAATGAGCTCAGTGAAATTCATGTGTGGAAAAATCTCAGGCGAGTAATTGGTGATGATAGAGTTATAAATAGAGTCATTAATGATAGATGCCTTTTAATGGAGCCAGATCAAAGAAATAAAAGGATCTCTCTTTTTTGGTGAGGTTTTCCTATACAGAGAATTATTTATACCCAAAACCCAGGCGGGTTGATAGGCTACTTTGGTAACTGACATATAGGAAGATGTATTGAAAATTATCTTTTTCTTCCAGTCAAAAGCTAAACTTCAGTCTTTCTAAACACACCATGACAACACAGAAATTGTTGTCCCAGGCAAACGTTTGGCCCAGTATTAACTAACACAGGCTGTTGACACTACAAGTTCTCTCGATGTTCTGTGAATGCTGTTCTCTGCGTGAATATAACATCCATCGGCAGCTTTAGGAGTCTGAAGAGTCAGGGCAGAGCTGTGTGTCACCTGGGAGAGCAGGTAAGGACCGAAGGAGAGGCTTTGCAGGCGAGCAGGGCATTTGTTCTGCAGCACAAGGACTAACACTAGCTCCGGTTTATCGGCCATCACGGGGCAGGATGGGATTCACCAAGGACAGGAAAGTCCCCACCCTAATTCAGGCACAGCTGCAAAAACAATCTGATTCTAGTTCAGTGTCCCAGGAAAGGAAGGAGCAAGGATTCCTTTATGGGCAGCAGAAATGGGAATACAAAAAGCATGAGGAGGCAAGTACATGTGGTTTGTTGGGGCTGAGGTCCAAGGCATTCCTGGGGCGGTGTCATTCCTGGCTGCCAACATCCAGTTCAAAATTACATATCCTCTCATAGGCAGCTGTCATCTCTCCAGCAAAAGATGAGATTCAGAAACAAGAAGTTGCTGTGGCTCATCCTCTCACCTCCAGTGAATCTTCCTTGAGGAATGTTTTTGAGACACAGCAGGAACTTCAGGGCAAAGTGTAATGCATTTTTAGGTGTTGAAGGAAAAAAACCCAACACATGAACAATGTTCCTATGGCTTTACATTTGAAACACTTGGACAGAGGAGGCCCGGGATTCCACTGGGTAGGAAACACCGGTATACGGAGATGCACATTACACTGCTGAGACGCCACATCCTGAGGATGGATCTGGACAAACCGGGAGGCCAGCCTAGGGAAAGGCAGGAAATCCCTGCAGGAGATGAGGCAGAACAACGGGGCAGGCTGACGAGGCTGGAAATCTGTGGGGGTTTTTTCCCAGGAGATGGCAGTAAAGGACAATCGCCTTTCAGCCAGCGGAGCGCAGGGAAGTGGAAGCAGTGGTGGGAGCCGAGCTGCTCCTCAGGCAGCGCTGCCACCCTCGCCAGTCGCTCCTTGTTACCAGGAGCAAAGCTTTATTCTTAGCGTCAGTGCTTCTAGCAAGGGTGAGGAGCTCAGTCTTTTACATTTCCATACAGTAGGCAAATTACAAGCTTTCTGCTTGCCGTGGCAGGATCCCACTCACAGCCTCATCCAGACTGGAAGAAGCCCAGGAGGTCTCTCCTCCAGCCTCCTGCTCACAGCAGGGTAAACGCTGCATTCACACTGGGTTGCTTTCCACTTTGTACAGTCGTGCCTTGAGACACTCACAGACAGACTTCAGCCTCCTGAAGTAACCTCTTCATGCTTAATGATCATATTACTGTTTTCCCTGAGTGGTTTCTGGCTGGAAACTCCCCAGTTTGGATTTATGACCATGACCTCCTGCTGTCTGGCTGCAGACTTCAGTAAAGAACCTGGCTCCATCTTGTTGGCAACCCCTTCTTATGCACTGAAAAGCTGTTGTCAAGTTTCTCCTAAGTCTTCCCTCCTCCAGCTGAACAAGTCCAGAGCCCTGCATCTCTCCTCATGCATGATGTAGGATTCAGGAAAATGCACCACGCTCTCTGAGCCTAGTCTAGACTTCGCCCCAAAACAGGCCTGGCAGCCTAATACTACTTCCTGCAAGGAGAAGGAAGGAAAGGATTTTATTCCTTTACTTTCCCTTAATTTAATTATCTCCATTAATCTACAAGTTCTTTAGGCTCTCTACTCTTCCTTGAAGAAAAAAGGATTTCCAAAGCACATTCTATACAGGTAACTGCAGCAACTTTGTGCATGTTTTAGCATCAGTTTTGTCTCAGAAGAGGCCAATGTTCAGCTAGCAAGGGACTCAGGATACAGAAAAAGAGACAACTGGTTTTACTGCGCTCCAACATAAAACCTGCGCCTTTCCCAGTCATACAGACAGGCAGGGATCAGAAAGGACATTCATCCCTGAAGTGATCCATGGCCTGGGAGTGGCAAAGATCTGGAAGTGCCATAGTGCTGCAGTGTGGTACAGCTCTCCTTAGTCACTGCACTGCCAAAGCAAGCTGTGCAAGAGTGCTTCCTTGCTGCTAATGTTGCAGGACAAAGGACAATAGCTGTGAGTCCTCTGCCATTTCCTCAGAGCCTATGGTAATCCAGAGGAGTAATTAAATACTCTGGCAAAACCAGCAGAAATATGCTTTATTCTGCTTTGTGAATCATTGAGCAGTCACTAGGAATAGCCAGGAATTTAAAGTAAAAGTGGCTTGCCAGGCTGTCTGGTTAGTGGAGTTCATTGCTAAAAGAAGCATGGACAAGTTGACTACCTACTTCTTGCCACTCTTGCATGCAGCTTCCCGAACCTATTTATCCTGCCATTTGTTATAAAGTGTAGTGAAAGATGGATAGAAATCTGAAGGGAGCTAGATAGCACAGTAGCACACCACTGAAGACAAAAGCCTGGCAAGTGAAGCAGTGGATAGAGGTTTCATGCAAGGGGCTGAAGGGAGGAACATATTTTGTCCAGCTCAAACATCAAATCAAATCTTCCCCATGTACCCACGATGGTATCCACCACATTCCACATAGTTTATGAGCGAGTCAAATGTCTGTTTTGTTCCTCAAAGGCACCAGGAGTTCATCTGTAGACAAGCCTATTTTAATAAAAGAGCCTGTGTGCACCTGTGGGTTGAAAGCTGTCTCTGCTGGGGTGGCTCCTCCAAGGACAACCTTGCCGAGAATACGTAACACCTGTGCAGAAGCCAAGAGTCAATCCCAGACCACCCTCCTGGCTTGGCACCTGCCAGGGCTGGGAACCCAGGCTCCTCACCAATCCCAGCCTCCTCCCCATCACCAACGTCTTGCTCTCCCTCAACTCACGCACAGATTTCCAGCACGGCAGCTCTGCTTCAGATGGAGGCTGCCCATTCTCGCTGGCTGAGCAGTTGACCTGCCACCCAATGCTGAGGTGATCAGGGACCATTTCCTCATCTCTTCTGTCACCAAGACAACATTTAGCAACAGAGCTGCAGGACCTGCCCTGTTCCACCTGTTTGCATCGTAGCTAAGCCAGACCTGGCCCAACAGGGATGCTGCCATGACTGACAGGAAGTACAGCCCTCTGCCATCCACCCGGCTGAAAAATGAACCTCACCCACCGGATTCAGATTTTCTAGACACTGCTTCGTGAGCTGAGCTAATGAACAGAGTAGCAAACCCTCAGGCCAAGGCTTGGCCTCCCAGATTCCCTTCAGGAGCTGAGGAGTGAATCACTGCTCAAGGAGAACTGATAAGCAGCACTAATTGGTGGCCTCAATGAGAACCATCAGTTCATTTTGAGGCAGGAAAATGAATCATTAGCTGGTTTATTGCAACAGCACCGGTTACTCGCTTACTTTTTCTTTCACTCTCCTCTTTCCTTGTTTTTGGTCTATTTTCAAAACATCGGCCAGCCAAAGCTGACTCACCGTTATGCCTGAGGCTTTTCTTTTCTCAGGCTCACACAGAAGCAGCATGTAGATGTCATTCAGGTTCTGTATGGATAGAAACCAGGTTATTCCCTTAAAGTTGCGCCAGGTGAGCAGAGGCCGTATGTCAGCAGGCAAAAGTCCACTGTGCTGAGCAGTTCAGGAGCTAAGGTTCATGTTTACCTTTGTGGAAGGTCTGAATGGGCTGGACCCTGTGTGTTGCAATGAGGAAGCAGCCTTACTAGTCAGAGGACACACAGACAAATAGATGGGACACTCACTCCACACAGAAAAATGGATACACAAATCTCTCCCTGCATGGCTTATTTAAAAAAAGGTCTAATGATTTATGCTGTAAGAGCACTGTAAAACACGGAGTGGTGTAACAATATCTGAAATTAATTCCAAACTCTGCTGGCTGTTGTGGCATGTTGGTGTTAGGACAGCCCTGTTCTTACTGCACTATCAACAGCCCTCTGGCATGCTGGTGAGGCAGACCAGAGGGACAGGTCTGTCCCCACAAAAAAGCTCAAGAGAAACAGCTGAGCACATGAAATCAATGAGCAAAATCCCTTTGTGGCTATTCCTACCCCAGCTTGTGCAACCTGAGATCCTCTGCAGCCTCATCTCCACACCTTGCCGTTCCTGAGCATTTCCACCCAGTCTGGGCTACAATCATGTCCCACAAGGGCACTGAGGCCACGGGCAAAACAACGTGGGGAAGTTTACACTTCAGCTTCCCCTTGCTGGCTGGGCTGCTGCTGAGAAACTCCTCCTTTGTGCGCTTACTTACGTGCGTAGGTAAAAACAGACATGGATCTCGTGGCTTTTATTTACAGTCCAGTTAGAAAAGAGCACAACACCCCGCCCCACCCCCCCATCTGATTCATTTGCTACATTTAAAAGAAATACAGTGTGGTTTGCCAAGACATACAAACTCTTTTGTTCAGAAAAGGCAAAGAAAGCAAGTGAACAGCATTTTTTTCCAGTTAAGTCAACTCCTTGATAACAAAACCACCATCAAAACTAGAAGGATATGTAATACAGAGAAAGTACCAGCAGGGAAGTAATTTACGACTACCACAAAAGACTGACAGAAACCAACAAACAAACAAACAAACAAACCCCACAAAATTTTTAAGGCCCATAAACCACCTTGTTCCTGTGTCATCAATACAAGATTTATATCCCTGGAGGTGTGACATGGAAGCTGCTCCATCTGCACCACTGAGCTGAGCCATCTGATACTGACATCATTTCCAAGCGCAGAAATGAAGATGGAGCTGGCAGGTTATTTGGTCCCATTGTCATACGTCACAGTTGTACATTCTTATACCAAATGCTGTATGTGTATTTTTTTTCTCAGATGCAGCTGGTAATCAATTTTTTCCCCCAGTGAACATCACAGAAATCAGGTGTAAAATGCCCCAGCTTCCAGAATCAGGTATATCATATCTAAACTCCATTCTCAGTAAAAAAATATATGGAGATTTCATAGTAGCAGAGGAAAAGTTTAAAATGTAAATCACAGTGAGCCTTTAATGCCCCAAAATAACAAATACATACCTCATTTTCCTTCTGGATTTTTACATAGTTCTTAAGATTTTATTTAAAGGCTCATTATGTCCAGTGTTTGAAATGAAAAACCACGATGCAGCAAAGCTCTCCATGTCTCAGGCCACATTCTATTTATGTCCAAATATATTTTTAAGTACACTCATAATCTTAACCCTCTCAGGTAAAAAAACACCACCAAACTCGGGACCTCAGAAAACCAAAGACTATCTTTTCCTAATCCTTCGTTATCTATTTCTTCCACTGCTTTGACAATTCCTCTCATTACCCAAACTCATCTCCACCTCCCCAGCTGCTCTTGCATCCTCTTTTCCTTCATTTCTCTCTCCCTCATCTACTTGCTTTTCCATCCATCCTTGGCTCCCTTCCACACAGAGCATGAAGCTCTGGAAAACCAACTCATGCCTGTAAACCAATTTCAGTTCAATTAATCAAAGGTTATTTTCTCGTCCTTACACTTCTTTGACCCGATCTGATTTTACAAAGCACCAGAATTTTTTTCAGAGAAGAGCACTCAGTCTTGGAAAGGGCCTGGCGCAGGGGCTCGGGGCTGTTGGTCCAAGAGGTTTTTCAGATCCAGGTCTCAAATTTAGTCCTGAGAAAGCAGCAGTGGCCTCGTGTCCTCTCCCGTGGGGCACGCGGGGCTGCCCTAGCGGACGAAGGATGCCACATGTGCTGACACTCCAAAGGGAGCAGAATAGGCTGCTGCTAGTCCTTGCAGGCCGATCACCAAGTAGTGACAACCCTTCTGCAGAACCTTCCCGACATTCTGGGGAGAGAGATGAGAAAAAGGGATAAAAAAAGCACAAGGTGATAGAAAATACCGTCACACAAAATCATTCCGACAGCCAATGTCACAGCCCCAGAAAATGAAATTCTCCCACAGCTAACGAGGGCTGGAGAGTGGAAAAACATTTTACCATCTATTTTTACATAGGCATACACACCCACAGGGTATAGTTAAACTGAACGGATGCAGCCTCCACAGGAAGCCAGGCTTTTACATGTGATTCTATTCAAGAATCAAATTAGTTTAAAATTCACCCTAGTTTGTAGAAGTACATAATTCCCACATTATATGTTCTAACTGTGTTACTAACTCCTAGAAGCTCATAAGGTGTTAAAACTGGAGCTGAACAAGAAGGCAGTAATCACTGAGAATATTTTATGGAAATTTCATTGCTTTTTGTTGAAATAAGGGGTTTTTTTGTCAAAATAAGAAAGTTTTGATCCACATCGGTACCCATTTAGGAACTCATCTATGCACTGCACTAGAGATAAACTTGCCATGGATTATTTAACTGAAAAACTTAATCTAATTTTAATTTCACTTTTGATAGTTTTCGTTCACGTGGCTGCTCATGACTGGGGAATTAATACAATGTGGTCAGATTTGGAAGAATTTCAGAATTAGTTGTTAGTAACTCTTCATGGTTGTGTGGGACTAGATTAAAATGACCTCTTGTAACATGGAAAACACTGGATCTGAGTAAATATTTTTAAATCAGTGAAATCCAGTCAATATTTATTATATTCCTATGATTTCTGAAACTAGATTACAGTGGTACTGGCACATGAAAACCTTCAGCTGTCATGATGCTACTACATAGTTGAACTTTGCTGGTTTTACTTCTATGGAAACTTACTTGAAAGGAGTTAAGATGCCAAAATAAAAAGGCAGCTCGAGGCTGGGGGCAGATCCTGAGGCTGGAGGAGGAGATGCAGGGCCTTCCCTTCCCACATCTGCCCCTGCCTCACTATGTCACCCTGGAGTCTTCTTTCCCCCTTCCTGCCCTTCACTTACCTACCCAGACCTCACCCATGCTTGCATGAGCTGTTCTTGATGCCAGAGCCAAACTGGCAAACCTTCCCCGTGGGAATGTCATCTGACCACCACAAAAGGGAATACACAGTGCCCAAGAACTGACCTGTGCTCTAAACACCATTAAAAGTACTCTTATACCAACATCAAAGTGATGACCTGCTGCAACATAACCATGCTCACAAAACTGCACCGTGCAGATCAGGCCCACAGGCTCGAGACAGCTTCCTACAGCATGGAGCCTGGAAACACAGGGCTGGAAACTCAAAGTATCAAATTCATCACGAAAGAATGAAATATTCTGTTCGTTTCTTTATGAAACAGTAGGATTTGAGAGGCAGCTCCTGACTATGCTGACATCTGTAAACTCAATTTCAAAAATAACTTTGCCAAGCTAACGGCATTTTCTGCATGTCGGACATAGCAAGCATATCTTTACCAAAATCATGTTTTTTTTAATAGAATGCAGTAGAAGGTCATGTCTCATGCCAACATCTGTAATCTCAGCAGCAGGAAAGGATTCCTGACAACAGACAGGTTTCTCCTGCTAACACAGAAACTATTTTTTGCTATGAATATCCAAGACATACCTGAGATGTACTTAAGTGACATGAACAAGAGAAAAACAATAGAATCCTTCCACAGAGCAGTTTTGTAACCAAAGACACCCGTCTTCCGGTGGGAAGAAAACCAAACCACCAGACTGTAGGACTTGTGACTTCCCACACAGGAAAGCAAAAGAACAATTTTGATCCAAAACAGTTGCTACAGATGAAGAACAAGCTGCATTTTTTTTCCTGTAACTCACAGCAGTGATTTCTAAGGGTCACCTTGGCCAAGGAATGTCCTGCAGGGCTGTTTACCGTTTCTTTCGGGCATTTCAGTGGAAGGGAAAAAATGCAGGCCAATTAAATGGAAGTTTTAAGGAATAGTTTTAAAACAATGACGCCGAGGGAAACGCAGAACCAAGCGAGGCAAAGCACCCGTCACATGGATCAGCTTAGTGTCATTTTCACTCTGAAGAGACAGATTTCGTGCTCTTTGATCCAGACGAGGGTCGGCGTCCGGCCCTCCCCAGCAGCACCGGCTCCTTCCCGGGCAGGTCCAGCGCAAGCCCTGAGCTCCACCTCGGAGCCGGGCGCTGGATCTGAAATGCCTGCGGGACAGGGGGCATTCCGAGAGCCCCTCGGAACTGTCGGAGCCGAGGCCCCGCTGCCCTCCCAGCACCGCAGCTCCCGTGCCGGGAATCCCAGTGCCGNGCGGGCAGGATGGAGACCTGGTCGTCGCCGGGCCCGCGGCGGGAGAACCTGCCCCGCACCTTGGCGCCCAGCCGCGCACCCACCGTCATGGTGCCGCCGGGCGCCGACCCGTCTGCGCCGGCCTCGGGCGCTTCCTCCGCCGCCGCG
>VZTG01009087.1:84579-144871 GCA_013397845.1 Melanocharis versteri
GGGGTCCCAGTGCCGAGGGTCCCCGCTCCGGCCGCGCTGTGCGCTCACCTTCCCGTACTTCTTCAGGCGTTTTCCGTAGGGCCGCTTGCAGGGCGCCCGCGGCGGGCGCAGCGGCTCGTAGGAGTCGGGCAGGACGGCGAAGCGCACCTTCCTGCACCCGGTGCCCTCCTCCTCCTCCTCCTCCCGCAGCGCCGCCGGCCGCGGNGCCCCGGCCCGGGGCAGGCGGTGCCCCCGGCTCCGGACTCTCCGGACTCCGGCCCCGCTGCTGCTGTGGTGCGGGAAGGCCGGGATTCGAGCCCGTCAGCTCAGCGGGCACAGGTGAGCGCTGACGGGGCGGCACAGCCCCGCGCCGCCCCCGGGCTGCCGGCCAGACCTTTGGAAGATCCTTCCGTGGCACCGCACGCACCGCCCCGGCCCACGGCAGCGCCGCTCCAGGTCACGCTCTTTCCCCGTCAGAGAAAAAAGCCAAGCTCCTTGGACACCCCTCAGTTATCGGTGTTCCTGCTAAAGGCACGGGTGAACAGCCTCTTCTGCGTCCTGGGCTGCGTTCGGCCACCCCTGGCCAAGAAGTTTCTTCTGCCGAAGAAGTTTCTCAGTGGCCTTTGCCCAGGTGCTCGGGGAGGCTGTGATAGCCCCACCTCTGCGGCTGGGGTGCTGCAGTGCCTTTCCTAAGCAGTGTTCCTCAGCTGGGGTACATCAAGAAACGCAAAATTGTATAGGGAGGATAAATACAGTTTATTAAACCGGTTGGTGTATTTATCAACATTTGATACGCATATGAACGCTTTGGACAAGCAGATGCAACACAGCGACAGACTAATCCTTTCCCTTGGATTTTTCTTGCCGAGGAACACAGCTTTGAACCTGCATTTCCCCAAGACGTCTGCATTACATTCGGCAAGCAAATCCTGCACTTCACATTTTTACCTGCCCCAAGGACGGTGACTCACCACCTTCACAGCTCCGGAAAGCTGTGCGAAGAACAGTGGGGCCACGGCCCTGAAGGCTGGAAGATGTGAGCTAAGGCTCAGGACTGTCACTACGGAAGTGCTCTATCGCATAAATGACAGATCAGAAGTAAATAATCTTTCACTACCTTCCCAAGAGGGGCAGGCCTTTCCCCACAGACTGGGTTTGTACCTCGCAGGTTTACTTCCTTTCCCAGAATTTAACTTCTAAAAACCTCACGGAATACATCTCACAGCTGGTGGTGATTTAGTGTCTCCATTTGCGTGGTGGCAGGGGAATCACATGTTCTAAGATGCATAGGTCCAAGGTACCCTTAGGTGTGACACCAGATATCAGCTGTCTGAACAGCTCATGGACTTTTAGCATCATCCATTACCATATGGCATAATGACCCCACTTGGTTCTCCAGCAGTGTCGCTCATTCAGTGGATCAGGAATGATTGTTTACTGTATTTTCACTGACTTATATACATTTTAATGTTTCTAAGCTGGACTGTGTGAAAAGGGATGCACTAAGTTTGGACATGTCTGTATACCTCAAAAGAAATAATGCAAAAAAACCCCCCAACCCAGACCAGCTGAACCATGCAGTAACCCCACTGCTCACCCTCGACCCATCCCAAACACCCCCAGAGACGCTGCCAACAAATTACAGCTGAATTCATGAGGCCTCTGAAGATTTGAGGCAGCCCTATCCCTGCCTGGAGCTGGGAAACATGATGTGGCATTTAAAACTCTTCCGTATTTCTAAAGTGAAAGCTGTGCTGATAAAATGCCACACCAATCCCCTCCCACATGGAAGCTGGGAACATTTGGATTGAAATGCAGCCTATCCCACTCTTACCTAAGGAGTAGCTAATACGTAACAGGTCCAGCACAACGCAGCTGTGGAGGGCACCCAGAACCAGGCACTGAGGCTGGGTAGGCACCATCTCACTGATCCCAGACTAACAAGACTGCTCGCCAATAAAACCAGAGACTTTTTTCAGAACTGCTTTCTCCGATCTTCCCATCTTATTCCTGCTGGTGCAGCAGGAGATTTGGAAAGCCAAATGCTGCACTTGTGTGCACCTACACCCTTCACCCTCAGACTGTGTCCTTGAGGAAGCTCCTGGTATTTGCTATGGAGAACAGTAGGTGGGTCACAGCTCATATTCCAGCAAGGCAGAAGGGCAGCAGGATTTAAGAATTGGGCAATTTCACACTGCTGGCAGTCACTGGAAAGAAGACCATTTGCAAACTGCCCTGATACATAAACATTAAACTGGCAGTGCCATGTTTCATGAGGGAGTTGAATTAAAATTTGTCAGCTCTGTCCTCTGGAAAAGCTATCAGTGTTTCATGGAACAATGCTGTATCCCTGGTTTTATGGAGCGGTGAAAACCAGCGACAATCTAGGGCAAAGTTAGCCATGGAAAAACAGAGCCTGTAAAGCGGGAAGCTTCCTAAGCACTTAATCTACTGTCTCACAGCATGACCTATATTTTTTTCACTAAGGCAAAGGGTTTTGTTTCACAACCAAGTTCATACGTGACCTTAGATTAGCATCATAGTTACATTCCAGTTGTGTATTTTAAAGAAAAATTGAGCATTTATGGATGTTTATGGGTAAATTGAGCAGACGCACAACCCCCTCCTCCCCAGGCTGATTTTTAGTGAATTCCTGTAAAAGCTCCTGGACATCCATTTCTAAGCAATGCTAAACCACTGATAGTTTCTGAACAGTGCAGGACCACTGAACCCATGCAACGCTAATCCTGAATTCACACCACACTGAAGATGGAGCCTGTGCACCTTTAAACTGTTTTGCTACCTGCAGTAGTGACTGTGCTTCTATAAAGGGCAAACAACAAGTATTTTAGTATGAGAACTGTTCAAGTAAGTTTTAATAGAGTGCACCAGTGAATCAAGATGACTTGCATCAGATTTTGTTTCAATGAACATCAGGTAAAAAAAAAAAAGAAAAGGGGCTACAGTTCTTTCTTTCCAAACACCACCCTTTTTCTAAGGCAACAATACACGTTCATTTCCGAACATAACTGTTACATAGGAAAGCTACATCACAGTACAGTATGTAAAGTCCATCTCGGTCAAGAAGCCATTAGAGAATGGCACATTTACTACACTTACAGCTTTCTAACTTAGGGTTACAGAGTTTACCACAGCTTTTTTTTTAGTTTTTATTTTTTAAAGTGACAATTTCTTTATGAACTTTCTATTCTTCACAAGAGTGTGCAGATGGGGCCCATATGTTGATATTACAGTAATTACGACATTAAATAACATTGCACAACCAACCTCTATGGTTAATTCAGTACAAAAGAACAAGTATTAAAATGTACCAGTACTAGTGGTTTTACATAGTTTATAATCATTAATTATGAAGGAAAAAAAATGTGGGGCTGTTTTTTTTTCTTTTCTGTAGGCAAGTGCCTAATTACAAAGCTGCACATTACAGGCATAATGATGTGGAATAAATACAAGAAATCTGGTAAAATATTAAACACAAACAGGTTACATGGGAACAAACTGTACAACCACAAAAGCATAAATCAACAATTTATCATTATAAACAATGTATGTTTAGCTGTAAAATATTATGTGGAATTGCATGTACTCTTTGGGGGCACATGTTCCAAAAGCCAAGCTAATTCCTGAGGTGGTATTATTAACTTACACAATTGGTCAACACTTCAGATTATCTTGTGCTATTAAACAGTCCCAATGTTAATGTATTTCCATAAAATGGAATTTGTAGTATTCTGAAGGCAGCAAATAAGTGATATTTTACACCAAGATATTCAAATGAAATAATTCTGGTTCTCCGTTTTGGTGCTACATTTGTTAACGGGCCATGGGATTAAGCACTGGAATTTGCAGACAGAAATCACTTATGCCTGGTTTCTGTTCCCCCACAGCTCTGAGCTGGCCAAAGGCAGAACAAAGTTTCTAAACTGTAAGTGCCAACACTGTAAACATGTTTGTCTCTTTTTTTCAACTAAACACTGTCCAATAACGAGGATAAGAGCCAAAGATAAGCAGGAACAGTCTCATGTAGAACAAAAGCGAATTACTCATCGACTTTTGGTTCAACTCATGAACAATTTTTAAATAATTAAAAATGGTCATGCTACAGTTGTGAAAACTAGTTTTGTGCATTTGACTCAGGACACAAGTTTTTTTAAAAACGCATGGTAGAGGTAAGACTTATAAAACCCACCAAAAATGTAAATGATAGGGAAGAACTTTTCCAACTCAAAGCATCAAACATACATTTCTGTGCAGAAATCTAGACAACTATACAAGATCTGAATTTAAGCAGTCATCTTTTTATTATACAACTCTATGAACATAAAATGAACAGAATGCTCTATATACTTACCTGTACATGTGAACATAACTTCTTTAGCTACAGTTATTTAATATAGGTCATACTGGATTTAACTTTACAATTCTGAATAACTATGTATAACCTTATTGCAATAAGGGCAATTTCTACATGGGGAGTTTCACAGGCCAATCACATTAGGCGAAACCAGTACATTCAAAGTGTAGATCATGTATGAATCTTCCCTGATCCCAAAGAATTTAGGTTCTCTTTACAGCTTAAGCTCGTTTGCTATCTTGGATGCAATGTTCTTAAATGCGATAGAAGTCCCAGATATTCTCTTGAAGCGAACTCCATTGAGTGACAATCGTGGCAGTTTGCAGACTTCCATCTCCCACTGAACAAGGCTGTCTTGTCGTGCATCACCGTGGACACAGAAGAGCAAAAACCTCTCTTTTTGTTCGTAATCACAGTTATTGGCATCTAACACTTTCCGAATCTCTCTCATCATATCGTTCGGGTCCATAGAACTCGTGGTCTTCATACTCCACGTGAACCGCAAGGAGCGTGGCTTTGAATCTTTGCTATCCTCCTTCTCTCTGTCTTTAGGCTCCCCAGAAACACTCCTGGAACAAGTGACATACGGCAAAGTCAAAACCAAAGCAGTGCAGCCGAGAGAGCGAGAAGAGAAATACAGTTGTTGAACAGGGGTTTCTAAACTGCCATTGAGATGCCACGAGCCACGGGCAAGGTAATTCAGGGAGTGGGATGGACACTGCTGCAACACTCGTGCCCCGCGTGCTGCGCGCGTGTGCTCAGCACAGCACCGTGCCACAGTAGTGGCACACAGCAAAGCAAGTTTGGAAACCCCTGCTCTATAATGTTCTGATGACAACATGTGCAATGGGAACTGCAGCAGACACACGTTACTCCATACTGCTCCAAAGAAAGTGGCATCTATGTAAAAGCATGACTGAAATTCTGCTGATTTCATGATCTGGAGCATGCCATACACCAACAAAACTGAAGTTGAGAGACACAATCCGGAAGCAGAAATCATACTGTAAAAGCAGCAGAGGAAGAAATCCCACCCTGCAATTCACAAGTCTTTAGTTAATTCCCTCCCCTCTTTTCTGCCTTCCCCCCGTTTTGTATTCGTTTAGATTTTTGACACCTCTCTGTGTCAAAAGACCTTATAATAACGAGTTTTATTTTAACTGATGAGGCAGAATTTTGGACTGTAATTTGGTAGTGAACAGCCTGTTGGTCACCATTTGAGTGCACAGCCAGTAGCTTTTACACGTAAGAAACAGCGACATGTATTTTACAAACACAGACACAAAGTATTTTATTTGATTAAGGAAAAAATTGCAAAGGAGCAATTTCCAGTTAATGCTCTTAGTCTGATGCTTCCTTCTCAAATAGATTACTTGTTCCATTGCATAAAACATTTTGAGAACCAGCACTAATTATTTTAAAGTAATTCCACAGTCAGCTCTATCTGTTCTTGCCCCAGGTACTCCTGATGCTGATGCCTCCACATCCATCACTGGGGAAAGGTGCTGCTCTCATTTTGAGTCTATAAACCGTTGTTATTCAGAGAGGAGTCAAAACAAGCACTTTTAATTTAACTTTGTGTGACCCCCAGAGAACCACATTGATATTAAGGGATAGAGCAGGGATAAGATCTCAAATTACTTTTTTAGCCCAAAACAGACACTGTAGGATGACAAGAAGCAGAGAAAGCTAGAGAATGAAAGCAAGAGCTGAAAGCAACTTTACACTTCTCATTTGAACACTCAAATAATCTCTTTTCCCTTTCCATATCCAAGAATTTGACAGCTGAATTGAAAGGGCTAACTTAGATAAATGCATTGTGTATTATATACAGTGTATCCTGTTAAGAATGTGCTGCTTATTTTTTTTAAATAGAGGCTTTCTGTTTTGAAAACTAAATCAATACTTTCTGTAAGTGACCAGTTTAGAATGAATGCAAACTACAATGCCTGTTCAATAGAGAGCAGAAAAATAAAGAGGTATGCACTGTGCTTAAGCACACCAAAAATGTAGAACCAAATGCTGAAACATGGCAAAAGAGCAGATATACTGGAAAATGAGCATATGAAGGAATGTTTTATTGCTAACAAAGCATTTATAGATTTGTGTACAGTGCTTGCCACAGAAATTCAATATTTGGCAGTCACCACCCCTTTTGTCTGAATGTCACTTGCCTTATTTCTCAGAGCAAGTGACATTCATTTCTCGGGGACTGTAAGGTGTTTACTTATGGCAAGCAGCAGCTTTAGTAATGAGCACGGTATGTAACTATAGTAAAAATTTAATAGATACATATATACACACAGACACACGAAGTATTTACACTGTCCACTGAAACCAAAAGTAAACACCATTAAATATTTGTAAGTCAAAACACGATTATAAGTGCCTAAAGGATTGGTTAACTCCTACAGAGGGCTTTATTATTCAAAGGAATATGCTTACATAAAGTTTTATATTAAATACTTCGCAAGAAAGCAGAAATGAGGGATATAAAGGACCTCACCAAGACCCCCTCCCCCCATACAGAAAGCATTTTTGAAATACAGAATACTTAAGCACTATTCTCTTTTACATCCTGATTAAAAGGCTTTAAGAAATCACTTGATTCAAAAGACCTAGGAGCGAAGTATTAATAGTGACTCCTCACCTTGAGGTGTCAGTTCTGCCACTGGCTTCGCCTTCACTTGGATCCCTCAAAACAAAGTTAAGGTTGAGATTCAATGATAAAGGTGAAAAATAAAAGTTAAGAAAACCTACACCTAGAACAATGTTAAATAACTACTGACAAAAAAAAATCAGTATAATAATGTCAAGCCTAATACTGTTTAATAAGGTTTTTTCACAGCTGTAATTTTAGTTTCCCTTTATGACACCTGAACTTTTCAGCTCTGACATGTAATTGTTTTATTTTTTGTTCCCCAATTGATGGCAAAATTAACATGTTGTTCTGAACCTACTGCAGACAGAGCAATGGCCACACGTAATTCCAGCAAGCACAGAGGAGCAGTTGGTCAAGGTGGTCCATGGGGGCTCCACTCTGCACCCTTGTCCGTCAGGCCTTTGTATGTCAGTCCTGAAAGCACTTGGAGACAAGCCCATGCTTAAGCACACTCAACCAATTAACAGTAGGATGTGCCTAAGGGCTTGTGAGACCAAATGTTTGAAGCTCAGTTCAGGAAGGTTACTTCAACATCTGCTTAACTTCAAGCAAATCAGCTGTTACACTGACTTCACTGAGATTACCAGAGAGCTCGAGATTAAACATATCTTTAACTTGTTGCATTAGAGCTGTGCTTTGCAAGGAACTGTTTTATGTTATGTCTTTTTAGTATGAAGCGACTTGAAATATATCCCCACATTGTCTAAGCCACCTAGGTATGTTCCTAGTGCTGCTGTACCAACATTTTAGCACCCAAATTCAATCACCTGATTAATGTAATACCTTCAAAACCACAAATACTTTAGTAACTAACACCAGGGAAGTACCATTTGACATAAACCATTGATTCAAAATACTTCAATACCCTATTCACTAAGCATTCTCATTATGCATTTATTTTATATACTTACCAGAAAAGGCATTTACCCTTGTCAAAAGTTAGTAAAAAAAGTCTTTCATGACACCTTCTAGTCAAAGTATGCTTTAAACCATTATTTCCTGAACAGTACAGAAGTTAAAAGTTATGTGATCCAACTCAAAGAACAGCAAAAAGTAACCCCCTGGACCTCCACCCATGTAATCCCAGCCATTAAGTCTTAACCCCAATTTAAAAAATAAAAACACAACAAAACACCCCACCATCACCAGTAAAAAAACAAACACATGCCTTACAGGGCCATGACAAAATATACTTTTAACAGTATAAAACACACTAGGAAATTGTATGAAACCTTCTATAATAAAGTTAAATTTAAAATACATCAGTTTAAGATATCTTAATTCTGAACACAGTTTAAAATATTATTTTAATATTTTAAGATAATGAAAATATTATTTCTTTGATCTGACTCTTAAAAACAAAATCAAGATACCTTTCCTTGCAAATAACAAGGAGCTGTTATGCAAAAAAGCAGCCTGTACTCTTGAAATTGATTAATTACTCAACAGAAAATATCTTTCTTCCCGTTTAGAAATCTACACTAATAACAGCTGACTAACTTTGCTGTAACATGTTTTTCCTCTTTAAAATCAGAGAACAACTCTCTCCTTGCAACTAATTAAGTGCTGGAGATACCAATAATGGAGGATCATAGTCCTGTATGTTCAGGTTTCCGGAAAAAGAAAATAATTCATTCACTTTTTTCTTTTTAGGTCTTCATAGGAGGTATTACTTAGACACACACTGATGCACTATCAGCTCAGCAAATGAAACCAATTTTGTGAGAAACATCACTGCATTTCCAGCTTTCTCTCTTCTCTTCCCTTGTAGTACCATCTCATGAAATTAGTGATATTTTACTTACAAATTTGCCACTACTAGCTTAACCTGACCTTCAATTTATCTTTTTTTCCCTGCACACAAATGGTAGAATTCAGTGCACAACAGCAGGATTCTGCAAGGGAAAGAGAAATTTCCAGTATATAATTGTGTTGTAAAACTGAGAATAATGCAGTATGGACACATTCATTAACAGGCTTGAGAATTAATAGATAAATCACTGGTAGAAAGAGGCAAACTGAAAATTAAGTCCCCTTTTGGGAAAGCTCTTGTGACTGCTAAGTCAACAGTCGCTTGATCTTGAAGACTGTATTTGAAAATCTTTCTCAGCACCTCTCCTCACAGAATTATTACTGATAGCATCATAACTGGAACGAATGCAGATCCAGGTTGTGTGGGTTTTCTTCTTTCAGAAACCTGAACTTACATTTGAAGAAGCTGGCGACATAATAAAACAGGCTGTGTGATACTGAAATACTATTATTTCCACACTTCCAGACTTCTGCCTGCTTCTAACTTCTCATTTATTCATAGATTTTAGAATTACCTGAAATAACTTGTGAATACCTATTCCTTTTAAGCACAGCAATAAAATGATTGTAAATATAGCCCTTGCAACAAACTGCATCAAATTAGAGAAGTAAAATATTGTTAACTATAAATTATGACTCATTTTGAAGTCCCTCTTCTCAGTATTTAAATTAATTTTATTTTAATTAAATTATATCATAGCTGTGAAACAGGAGCAAAAGCCCCTTTTGAGCAGTGTTCTCTTGCTCCTTTAAGATAAAGAAGCAGAACAGCTGGCCAAACAATGGTTAAATATATACACAGAAGGGAAGCAAGGCAGATTCTGGAAGGAACACACAAACCAAAGCAGCATCCTAACTAAATTTATATTTCCTTCAGAGTTTAACTGGAAATCGTCAAAGACTTCGCAATTAAAGCCCTGGTTACAGGCAGGGCTTTTATAATTCTTTTTTCTCTTAAAACTCGAGGTACCAACCTGCGGACGAACTTGGAGGTGATCTTGCTGATGATGCCGGTGGACGTGCCCCTCCTGGTGTGCGCGAAGGCCCCGGTCTCGTGGGAGGGCGAGGCGGGCGGGCCGTTGTAGGTGGCGTTGCGCCGCTCCCGCAGCTGCTCCCCGTGGAACGTGCTGCGGCTGGAGCTGCCCCGGGGAAAGCGGGTCCGGTCTGGAGTGGTGGTGCTAATGCTATGAGCAGATGGGGAGGCAGCAGGCACTCTTTGAGTTGCGCTGCTGGGAAAACAGAAGCATAAATAACAAGAAAGACCAGGCTAAAAGCCCTCCTACATGACAACTGTTTCTCAAAGATGGGAAAGAAACTCCGCTCTTGATTATTTTTAAAAACTGAACGTGCTACTGATTTGCTTTTATGATTCATACTTGGTTTGATTTTACAATGAAAATATCTCTTGGTTATTTATATCTCTAGTATTAGACCTGTTAAAAAAGTATACACAGATAATAGAACAAAAGGAAAAAGAGAGAAAAGTCTGTAGTGAGATCTGAAAGTGTCCCCAGCCCTTCTCCGGAAAAATGTGTTCATTAACACCCTTAACACAAGCACTCCCAAAAAACTTAATGGATATTTCTTAAGTCATAACCTGACAGAAGTGAGTGTATGAAGCTATTCAGGCAGTTAATAGTAAGAACAACCATACTGTGGTGCTTTTAGACACCAATGAGCTTAGCAACCTACAAATCAGAGAGGTTAACACTCCAGTATTTCATTTCAATTTATGGTGGCCTGCGTTGTACAGTCCGGTCTAAAGTAGTCAAATTTTTAACTACTTAAGTTTTCCAGAAGTTTCCAGAGGGAGGCAGTCAAGGAACTTCTTTAACTGTATGCAAACATGTGCCATGAACAAAACCAGGCTTAAATCATCCATAATACCCACAATACTCGAGCAAGCTCCTTTTTAAAACCAGAACGCAACGTGGCGGTTTTGACTGGATTACAAATACACTGAGGTCCATCACAAACCGAACAAGAGCATTTCTGAAGTGCACAGCAGTAAAGGAATGCCCATCACTCTGTTACCTTGGTCGGTAAGCTTCAGTACCATCTTTGATGGTTGGCAGTGTGACTTTGATAGGGTGACCAGAGGCAGACATCGACTTTTGATGCCGAGGGCGCGTGGAGACAGAGGCCACTGCAGAGCCTGCAGATGATGTGCTGCTTGCAGACATTTCTGTCAGGCTTTTCCATGGCAGCAAGGCAGCAGGGATGGACAAACGACAAGAGAAAAGAAAGGTTAGTGTAAAACCCCTTAAAAAAATAGAGCGAAAATAACTAATTTCTTCTTTTAGAACACAGCAGTGCTGTTTAATTAAACAGAAGACTGAGTGACCAGGCTGCCTTAGTCAGCTAAAGTAAAGAATACAGAATTCTGAGAAAATTATGTTCATCCATAAATGAATTCTCCATATATGTTAAGTTAGGCCTTTTCATTCCTCCCAAGATTAAAGCTTACATACACATTATTCAAAGTAATGAAGAAAGAATACAAAGAATACAAGGACATAACAAAAAATACTGAAAAAGAAATTCACAAAGACTTAAATAGACTGAATAAATAGACTCTCCTTTCAAGAATACCCTTATTTGTAGTTAAATAAACATATAAAACATGAAACATTTGGAACTGCTGTCACATTATCACTTGGAAGTGACTGGTTTTTAAAGGACCAATTTGTCCTTCTCTGGACTATACCAGACACTGCTGGGCTGAGTCAACCCTTTCAAAGTACAGTTCCATCTACCAGTACTTTTATTTCTCCTTCCTTAAGTGGCAAGAAAGACGAAAGTAGTGGCAAAAGTATTGTGCCATTAATTTTTAAAACAAAAGTCAAATGAATTAAGGCAAAATACAGCTTTGCCTCTACAGCATAAGTGAAATTGCATTAATAATGTATTAGCAACTGGAGTCCCACAGCTAAATAATATCTGTAGCAAAGAGGTAAAGATTTCAGATGAATAATTCGATGACACAAGACATTCAGCTGCACCAAATCCAAATTCAACTGCAACACAACATCTTGTAGGAAAGGCAAATAATACAACTCAAAAGAAAATTCTTCCTCATTTTTCAGAAAATGCTTGAAGAACTGAGCACGATATTCATTGCACTCATGAAAGGAACACGGATTAAGAATCTTTCAATATTATAGAAAAAAAACACCTGTAAAATGAAAAACTTTGAAAAAATCCCTTCTCTTTATAGTGTTTTATGTATTAAATCTCTTGAAAGAAAAATATCTTCGTCAGATCAAGAAAAATACTGTAATATACATTATAATCCTCTAAAAAATATGTTATCTTCTCTCTTTTCCAAAAAAGATTGTTACTAACTTCATTCAAATATTTGAAACTATACACAAAAAAAACCACTTTTGAAAGCACCCATCCAATCATCTGAAATTAAAATGCTTTAAGGAAGTACATTAAAAAGTAGAAAACTAATTTAAAGTGTTTAATTAAATAGGTGTCTTTTACATGTTCCACAGCTCATCATTTTACTGTAAATGAACAACCCTGTACTACTCTTATTTCCAAAATTTTATGCATCATTAAAAAATTCAAACACTATAACAGAAAACAAAAGAAAACTAGTTTACTAGATTATGCTATTTCATGCTATGTATTTTTTTGTCCATTTTACAGTAACTGTTGTATTTGAATAGCTTAAAAAGCATCAGAGTAAGACTATTATTTGAGTAAAAAAAATCCAGTTTTTATAACTCTCCATTAAAGCCAGTATTTTATTTTTCAGTCAAGTGCAGGGGTTAACTAACACCAGGGACGAACAAAAGATTTTTAAAAAGACTAACTGGCAGAGTTAAATACAATACTACTTAACAAAACATATTAAACTGAGCTTAATTGTCATGCCACAAATAGACACAAACTGGTTACCATCACTATGAAAATATTATTTAGGCCAACAACTTATATTGAAAACAATTGACAAATTTTAATCATTTCAGCTTTTTGAGTGATTGAGGGGAAATGAAAAGGATCAGGCTACACTGTCAGAGTAATCCACCTGAAGTTCTCCACAGTATAACAGCCGACTTAGCAATTAGTTGTTAGCACAGTTACTTCATCCTGTGTTGGAAGACAACCCTCAGTAATCAGTGTGATTCCACAAAAAGATGCAAAGGCCAATTGACACATTTAGCTTAAAAATTCACCACAAACAAAGAAGCAGCAGTGGACGACAAAAACATACACTTAGACTTTATGTATTTCACACTGTGATTCATAATGGTATTGATTAATTGCAGAACCTGCTTCTTCTGTGCCTCAGTTCTCGTACTCAAACTAATAAACAAGGAAAGTTGAACAATACCTGTTGTCCTTCCCATTCTGTATTGCAGAATAGCGATCTGAAGAACGTTCACAAACATAAGTGTTCCTCCTTGTCATTCCACTACCAGAAAACACATTATTCTAGAAGAAATTAAGACGAAAGTTAAATGAAATACTTTCTACTGTATATCACATTGTACAAAAATCTAAGCATTGGAAGAAGCAAATCAAAACAGCGTTTCAGCCACTTGTGTATATTGTTAATGCTTTCAAATGTACGAAGTCAATCTGTCAACACAAATCATTCGTATCATCAGCTGTTTTTTCCAGTAGCTCATTCACCATCTCATTACTGCACCATTGAGAATACACTGAGAGAACACAAGGAAGTTTAATTTCACTGACACATGCTTTACTAAGTATTATTATGCAATTCCCACATAGTGTGTTCCTGTATTATTTGTCCCTGGGATCAAACAAACTGGGATCCCAGAGAACACGCCTATGGCTGGCTGAAAGGCTTTCCTGCACAGCATGATTTTCCAACAAGGGATCCAGTGTGTTGCCCCTGTCAAAAGAGCTTTCAAGAGGAAAATGGAAATACTATCAAGGTCAGTCAACCCAGAAATTATGATGCAGATAACATGCCAAATACATCTTATAGCAACAAATACTGACGGTATTCCTTTCTGTTACTAATTTCAGTTTGGAGAGACTTCATAAAATAACCACAAACATTCTCTCCTTCCCTACCAAGCACAGGTTAGCTGCTGAAGGTTTAGCTTTAGTACGTGACATACAATTCTCACTTTTTAATAGAGTACATACTGAATTTGGGGTGGGAGAGGTTGCAGTGCGCTAACATTACATTTTGATGCCTGCTGGCAAAAGATTTCAAATATCCTAGGCTCAGGTGCTGTAGGACATCATGAACTCTGCAAGATTTACTGTGTTTGGATCTCCCTCATCTACAGTTTTTCAGCATTAATATGACCCCACAGAGACGACTTAATAAATTGTTTAAAGGCCAAATGGTAAGGAAGATTAACAACTGCAGTAACTGTTTCTGAAATTAAACTCTCCTGAGTTACACAAATATTACTGAAGGTGATAAATATGTTTTCAAGAAATTCTGCCTTTCCGAAGGTCACATTACAACCAAAGTTACACAAAAATATTTTTAAATTATCCACATTAAATTAGTTTTTTTCACTTTAAATGTTTGAGTTTTAAACAAAAATATTCACTATCTGTGTAAGCTGCTCAACCTTGAACTACTATTGTAATATGGAACACCAATAGTCCCTAATCATGCCCATCACAAAGCCTTTCGAAGTCCCCAAAATAGTAACAGAGCTAAAAATGCACAAATATTGAGGTTGCCATTAGCAAGTAAATCAATTTCTCATTCTTCATAGCAAAGATACTTCATTTAATTAGTTCTCACAAAGCAGATAAATGCTTGTGACATATCAGCTTGTACCACACATGACTCTAATCAGCTTTGGGGCAATATAGTTTTGGGAAAGCTCAGATATGAAATCTAATCTTAGAAGACTCAAAGTTCCTGCATGCAATCCACAGAGCCATAATTTCAAAGACTTTTGGGGGGGGATGGGGAGACAACAACCCTATTCAAAATAAAAAAAAAAAAATTTAACGCATGTGCAGCTGTATTGCAGACACAGCCTACAGAACATTAGGAGTTAAATGAACTTCAGCATTTATTTGCCTTTCAGAAAATTCTAGTAGAAATGCACATAGAATCCCAAAGGACAATGAGAATTCCTGCTGCCAGTCTACTGTACTAAAAGATGGCAAGAATTCTTGTATTTAATAGACCATGTCTCCTAAATTGCACAAAGTATACTTGAATCTTAAATCATGATTCATGCCTATTTTTTTCTCCCCACATGGAACTCTTGCTCCTAAGTAACTGTTTAAACACCACGCAGAATTTTTTCACTGTGAATCCTAAACACCAATACTGCTGCACAGGAATTGCCACAAGGCAAAGTAGATGCTTTCACATTAGAAGAGACAGACTCTCCAATTTGGAACAAAGGTGTTTGAGGCAGTAATATGATAGCAGTTTATAGAACTGTGAATACCATAACAGAAGCATTAAGAAATTATTAATTTGCTAGTTCAGTTCCTTAATACAACAGCCAGGTTGTAAATCATATCAGCAGGCACACGCACCAGGGAACAAGTGGGTTGTTCCCCCTCATCTCACCCCATTTCTAAAGTCCAAAATAGTTTCAGAAAACCAAACAGCCAAATTTACAGAGAAAGTTCACGAGAGCTATTATGCAGGATTAACCAGATCAAATCTCTGATTCAGAAGTCCCTTGACCTCCTTGTAGATAGACAAGCATTAGAAACTAGAAAAAGTGCACTCCATATTGGCTCCATTCTTATGTTCTTTCCTTAAATATCTAGTATTTTTCTTGACAGAAACTGAAGTTTCCCCAAGTGCAACATTCTCATGTTTACTGTATGTTAATGTCAGAAAAAGTTAAGTTGGGGGGTGAAGGGAAAGGTTTATTTTAAAAGGCATCCACTGTAGCCTATTTCTGTCTGCCAGTAAAAGTTACCAGAAATAGACTTAGTGGCTTATTCAGTACCCATTATGTCTATAGTAACCTTGTGCTGCACATTTTGTTTAAATAGGGAAAAATAAATATAACAAGCCAAAAGCACACCCAACTCACACTGGTAACTGCACTTGACTTCTTTCTTTCTGGACCCACAAGTGGACTTGCAGCCATCTCTCCTTTGGATCCCACTGTAGTGCTGCCAAGTTTGCGTGAGACATCCTTGTCCCAGTCTTCTTTCTGCTCACTTTCCACACTGTTTGCCTGAGACCTTTTTGTGTATGACACAGCAGGAGGAATCGAGGGGCCAACTGCCAAATAAAAATAGAATTAATAAATATCTAAAAATAATCACTGCATTTTTCTTGGCCAAAGTAGTCTAAATATAATTCCCCGAGTCCAAAAAAAGCATTTGAACAACTCTGACGGCAAACTCAGCACACAGACCAACCTACTAAATTGAGCTATGACAGCCTGTGTTGTTTTTACCCACTCTCTCTTCACTACCAATTTGCAGTTCAGAATTACTTCTCACTTCACATCAGTATGTGAATCCTAGAAGAGCATTTTAATTCTCATTTTAAATCCATGCAATTTGTACTATATTATGAAAAAAGGAATTAAATTGTATTTTTCAAATTTTTTTAGTACTTTTTGCTGCATACCTTTTCTTCTAAATACTATGGAAGATTATTTTCCCCTGAAAACCCTAGGCCTACTTTGTTTACAAGCATGTTTATACTTGGAAAATATCACAATTCTTTTCCTCTCATAATTCTGTAAAATGTTTTGGGAAAACTCTTCCGTCAGTAGGCTTTTACATTCCTTTGAAATAAAATCACATCAGCTAACAAAAATGCAGAAAACAATAATGTAAATCAGGCAGAGAAAAGGGCCAAACATTTTAGAAATACTTATAGCAATTTGATAATTGAGAAACATCATCCATTTTATGTATGAAATATGTATTCCTTTTTGATTTAAGCACTTTCACCTGAAAATGTTTCCTGAACACTTGGTAAAATTGTTGTCTCTTGGAAGCAAACAATTTGGCCCCACAACCAAATGTAATGATAAATAATTGGTTTGCTGCCCTTGGGGTTATCCAGAGCAATAGCTGCCATTAGTTCCTAAACAGAAAACACCCTCAGTGTCTCATTTAGCGAGTCAACCAAGTAACAAGTCCAAAGAATTAAATCCGTGAGGTGCATGGATCCAGATTTACCATGGAAGCCTTCATACAGGGACACATCACAGACAGCACAGCGAGCTACACAACGAATGCACAGAGTGGGGGCCCTGCCAGGCTCACAAACCTCTGCCCACTCCCACTACGCTGTGTGTGTAACTTCACTTGGAACGTCATCCTCACCGTGGTCGCTGAACCGCCGCTGTTTCTGGTTGGTGGAGATGCTCCGCTGTACCTTCAGGTGAGCGGGGGACTGCACCGAGCTGTTGTTGAGGTCGCTGCTGGGACGAGACCTTTGACCCAAGTTGCTGCTGGACAAGGAATCACCTGCTTCAAACTACAAGAAAAACAGGTTTTCAAAGCATAAACGAAATTCAACACTACTGGTACTTTCGTGGCATTATAAAGCAAAAAGTTCCAATCAAAGGCTTTTTTTAAAATTTAAAATTGTATCCAGAGCTGAATATTCAAGATTAATTTTATCACTTCATCTGTGTTTAATGTGCTTTAAAAACACTTAGCTAAAGCTAAGTAGTTAATGAATGCTCGAAACAAAATTAGAAGAATCTTGACAGAAACAAAAATGGTGCTATTTTAAAATCTAAGCCACGGAATGGCTTCCCTTACCTTTTTTGATTTTATTTTAAAGCCTAAGAGCATTCATAGCTTCAGAACAATTTTAAAATGCATTGGACTGAGTCAGAAGGACTAAAAAAGCAAGTACTGACTAAAGGATTCTTTATGGCTTTCAAAACATCTTTATAAGGTCTGTAACTCAGCCACTGATTTGTTCATACTTAAGAAGCGTAAGTTCTATGTAAGAGCAGAGGAAAAGACAAATATCCTCTTCCAAGCAATCTGAGCCAAAATGATTTTAGACAGATTCCATCCATGCTCTGCCATCACAAGGGAATTCTGGCTCAGAGATGTGAGAAAATGCACTCAAGGATGCACATATCAGATCTACACTTCCTTGGAACTGAAGGAAGGCCAATGAAGCAGCAGGAAAAAATTCCTTCAAAAAGAAAGCCTTGGTCTCTGATTTCCTGAAAAATCCATGTAGTCCCAAAAGATGTACAGATTCTTCTAGTGCCAAAACAATCACAGGACCTTCTGCCACAAATTTATTAATGACTACAATGTAATGACTTATTAAATAATTAAATATACTATAAAACAGCATATGAGTGAGAAAGGATGAGCACATTTCTGAGAAATAAAGAATGTCACATCTGAGTAGCCAGAAAAATAACTGTTATTATATTTTTCAGATTTTAACTGAAAGCACACATGACAAGAAGAAAACTCAGCACCTAGAAGTCGTGGCACTTCAGATTAATGGCTAGCTTTTTAAAAAAGCAATTCAACATATTTACAAGCAAACATGAACATACTGAAGATTTTATTTATTTTTTCATATGGGAACTAACAAGATATCCAAGAAGATATGAAAAGAGAAAGATCTTCCTTCTGTTCCCATAAGTTATCAATCACAATTTTTAAAAAAATGTTACAAAATAATTAATAAAAACATAATTCAATCCAGGAACATATAAAGGCCAGAACAGAAAATGTAAACAGCGCTTACTTCAGGTGGTTTTCTACCTAGAAGCAGGTAAGTAGCCATGACTTCATCGTACTTTTGGTTTACTAAAGATTCATGGATTTCTTCTCTTGAAAAGCCCATTGTGACCATAATGTCTGAAAATAAAAAGAGCCAGATATATCAGCAGAGTAAGTGTTTGGGCTTGCTGACAACTTAAGAACAGTGAAAATAGAAAAACAGCCTTATAATTTACAAGTAACTAAGATTCAACTCAACCCGCTGAGGTTTTTTTGCTGTGCAAAAATAGAAAATGCTACAAACTCCTCTCTTTCATTGTTATTCTCATCTTGAAAACTCCCAACTATATTGTACAGCTCTTAACTACTTTATACAACATTCAATGTTATTCCACAAATAAATAAAGCACTGGCAAACAGAAACTATGAATAGCTACTGGGCTGAAACAGTAACTTTCTCTAACCATAGCAGGCAAAGTGTTGCCCTCATAACAAAATCTGTCTCCTTCAGTCTGTTAAATTCTGTAGTCTTACTTATCTTTTGCTATGCTTGTAAACTGATGTCAGCTCAGTGAAGTCACAACAGTAGGTACAAGGAGGCCATTGTAACGGAATTTCTCATTTAAATAAAAAGAATGCATTTTACTTGTATGATGCGATTATCGGTCAAATTCATAAGAGTTTAGTTTGGCTTCCAAGATAAAATTGCCTGTGTACATCAGATGCAACATCCTTCTGAAAGTCTCACCTATTCTTTTGGTGTCATTGAAATCTGGTTCAGGCTCGGTATATGGCTTTAGTTCTTCTTCTTCATGGCCAACATTCATCCACCGATCCTTCATGATTTGCTAAGAAAAGAAAAGAAAAGAGCTTTAGGCCAACATGCCATTCACCATACTCCATTACATTTGTGCTAGCTTGTCTGCTGAAATGCAATTTAAAGTTCATAATAATCTGAATGCTGCTCTTTCCCTCACACCTTTTCTCCTCACATCTTCTTCTTTTATCTTTCACATCCTTCTGTTTCCGTAAGTTCATTCATACTATTTACCTTTCTCAATACAATCTTCCTGCCCAAAATATCAGAAAAACTACTGAAAGAAAAAATCTTTTATTTTGTACCCTTTGCTTCCACTGTCTCCTTATCTCATTCTGCCCAGTGACTGGCACTCATGCGCTAATCTTATTTAACATCCTAAGATGGTAACACAATACCAACTTAGGTTGTATCACAATAAAAAGCTTCTTCAAGTAATAGTAAAGGAAGTGTTTAGAAACTAAGGAATATTTCAGGAATGTGCTGATGCTTCCTACAGTCATTAGTTTCAAGATCATGATGCCAACTGGTCATTTTTTCCTACAGATCTTCTCACTGCACTTGACCTAAATATGTTCTCAGTTTGGCTGGAGGGAGAAATGCCTCTTAACTCTCTCTATGCCATGCAGTTATTTACGTCAAAAACTTCTCCTGCCTTCTTTGGAAAATTTTCTTCTGTTGTGGCCTGGATCTTTTTATAGGCCTTCAAGATTGATTGTCTGGAATCCCTAACCATCACAATTTCTCCTTAAGGGCATATTCATCTTTAAACAGCTAAAATCATTTTCCCTCCTACAGCAACAGGCACACATATCTCTTCAGGGACAGATGCTAATACTGCTCACTACAGGGACACCAGAATGAAACAAGTGCCAGCAAATCAAGTTTCCCACAGGCTTCAAATATGCCTTACAAACACCGAATTAAGTTATTTCTCACAAAGAGCCAAAGACTCAATATTCCATTGATATAACCAAATTCTTCGTATGTAGTGCTGCTGCCAAATTACAGACCCCAATAGCTGTACCCTTACAAGAACAATACAGAACTCTGTGCCAATTAACATTTTGCTGACAGTAACACTCAAAGATTTGTTCTATCACAGAATTGATTTTTTGGCTTTTGAGGGGGATAAAGAGGGAGGGATTGTGAACACATACTGCTATACTGCATTTCTGACACACAGAGCACAAGTCTACTTGACAACAGACTTGGGTTACGTATTTGTAGCCTTGCAGGAACATGAGAGCCTCCCCAAAGAGTACTATGCAGTCTCCGCAATCACAATTTTTTAAAGATACTGTTAAATAAATCTGAAGTTTAAGCACGATGAAGTGGATGACATAAATCACTGCTCAAATTCTACCTCCCTTTCTTGATCCTTCTTGAATCAACACGCAAGCCTGAAAATTCCCACTTAAGAGTTTTTCATGTCTCTTCAGTAGGTGGATCTAGAGTTCAATGCAATCCGCTCTCTGTTTCCATCTGTTAAATATCTACATTTTTGCTGGCTTCTGTCTTTTAAATACGTGATCTCAGAGGCACACTGAGTTATTGTGCAACTCTTAAACAGGCTCTTACAATCAAGCATTTTGAAGCGACACAAACAATCCAATTCCAGGATCAATACTACATTTGTGTAAGTTCTGCTGGGCTTTCAGTCAGCTGATTAAAGAGCGGCAGCCTTGGTCAGAATATTTAGAAATCTGACCCAAACTGTACAGCTTAAACACCAGTCTAAACTAAATTTCAACCAACTAGATATTATTGATGAATTGTTCCTCTATTTTCAGGAAAACTATCTAATAAAAATCTGATCTGGCTCAAGTCCTGTCTGTGTCAAAATTACTTTGCTTTATTACACTCTGTAAGCATAAATCTGCTCTGGAGGAATTTCAGAGCAATGCTATGCAGAAGAATTAAAGACTGGGGGAGAGGGAAAGAGGAATTTGTTGAAATCCTGACAGTTAAGGGATATTTTCTGACAGTACATTTTTCCCATCTCTTCCTGGGAAGATTTACTGGTTTATAACAACATTCTCGTTTCTAAAATGTTTCTTCTTGGCCGTACAATGAAAAAGTCTAGAGGAACCATTTTAACAAAGATTTGCCTGGTCCTTGCCAGAAGACAAGTGCTAAGCCTAACCCGTACGGTGCTGATCCTGTGTGGATCTCAGCTTTGATGATGATGTAACTCACAAACATCCTTTTGGATGGTCTGCCAAAGACATGCATGGGAACTGAGACGGTGTATGGCTGGGACTGAACAAATAATTAATATGCAAAGCACAAAAAATCCTCCCCACCTAAGATGGCATCATCTTTCCACTTTTGGAAGCTTCCAATTCATACTTTCATTCTAAATATGTATTTTTAGAAGCGTTCAGACAGAAATTTCTTTCCAAACCATATGCCATACTTTCTAATTCAAAAAATGTGATTTCAGGAATATTCCTTTAAAAAAAAAGATTGTGATGTCTCTTTCTCTCCCCTTCAGGTTAGCATACTGATCAATGTCTGCTATCAGTATTTTGGAACTGGCTCAAGACCCTCGGTCACACATAGCATTCACTTGCTCTCTTCCACACAATCTGACAACCTTGTCCTTTCAGCAAGGCTGCTATCCAACACCTCTCTCCAGAGACAGGAAGGAATTTTAGAAGAACTGGATAACGCTACAATATCTAGAATGAAAGTGAAATTAGATTTGAAGAGAAATTGCCGAAAATCCAGAGGAAAATTCAATTTAAAAAATATTTCCCTAAAACCTAAACATGACACAGGTAAACAGTGATCATTGAAGTGACTACACTCTTACCATTACGTCCTTTAGACAGAAATCACAGAACATAATGAGCACATATCAGTAAAGCAGAAGCCATCATTCACTATTCTCTTCAGCACAGACTATTCAACTTAAAACTATTTATAAAAAGCAATAAACCAGCATCAGCTTGGAATGAGTTGCATGCAGACAGAGCTCAGTGAGTGCATGCTTCCTTGCACAGGTAGCCTCCGTGCCAGGAAGCATAAGTCATACCACTACAAATAAAAAGCTGCTTAAATGGGATTTATTCTCTGGAACACATCCACTGCTGCACAAGTACGTGTAGAAAGACGAAACAAAAGTTGCTAGTGATTAACTCATGCAAATACTATTTTAAAAGTATTCTATTTATCTTCTGCTCTACTTTCATCTCTATGGTAAGTAGACATTATTTAAAAAAATCCCTCCCTGTTAAAGAATTCACAAAATAGAACCAGGCAGCTTCTAGAGTGAACTCTACACCAATTATTTGCTAAATATCAGCTATGCAGCAAGAACAATCCGATACATCAATCTTGAACAAAACAGCCCCTTAAAAAACACTGAACCTTTTAGACACCTTACAAGTTATGCACAGATATTCTCTGCTTTCCATGAAAAGAAAACCTAATTTACTAACGACAACAATCATAACTCATTAGAAATCCTCAAAACAGGTTTTACCTGAGGGACACACGAGGTATTATTATATGTATATAATAATATATATATATATGTATATATAACTATATATTATATATATAATATATATATATGTATATATAACTTTCCAACTACTCAGAAACAAAGCTACCAGAAGAGGGAGAAGAAAGGCTTCAACAGAAATAACTAGCCATTATTAGCTTATCATTCACAGAGTTCTTAGTGTTTACATGTATTATGGCACTAAAACAAACAAAAAACTCCACACTGTTTTCCATCAGTTAGTTATTCTTCTTGTATCTATCCTTTCTAAAAAGTCATGAAAATTGTCAGTCAAAAAAGCTTATGGTACTGCCTGCTGCTGGTCTTGTTCTTCTGAAAAACTCCAGGAGGATATTTACAATCTTGTCCTGCTTTCCACAGATTTTGAACTAGCTCCATTATCTGACTGAAACAAGTGGGAACAGTTTGCACTTTGAAATGCTCTTAATTTAGTCATTAGTCAGCTGCAATTAAGGTTAGATTTTCATTGATTAACACTTTCTATTTTCAAGCTGCACTGTTTCTGGGACATGTCCTCCTTTTTTTTTTTTTTTAAACAAGATTTTTGGGCCCTTAGAGCAGGAAGAAAGTATCCAAACTGAAAAATTAAGAATTCTCAAGCAACTGTTGTATCTTGTTCTTTCTTAATCTGACCCCCCTTTTTCCCAAGACAAAATGACTTACCTCCAAGCTGCCTCGTTTTATTGGATTCAGTACTAGTAGCTTCTTCAGTAGATTTTCACAGTCTGTGGACATGTAGAATGGAATGCGGTACTTCCCCCTCAGTACTCGCTCCCTCAGCTCCTGTAAAATTAGAGTTTTAAAAGGTGAGCTCCTCACCACACAGAAGATTTAAAGTCAGGAGAAGCCAAGCTTTCAGATTGTAACCGTACCTTTAGATTCTGACCATCAAATGGCAGTGATCCGCTCACTAGTGTGTACAAAATCACCCCAAGGCTCCACACATCCACTTCAGGGCCATCGTATTTCTTTCCTTGGAAAAGTTCAGGAGCGGCGTAAGGCGGGCTGCCACAAAACGTGTCCAGTTTATTACCAACCGTGAACTCGTTACTAAACCCAAAGTCTGCAATTTTAATGTTCATATCTGAATCAAGTAGAAGGTTTTCTGCCTAAGAGAAAAAAATAAAAGAGGAAGAGGACAATTTTTGTGTCAAAGAATAAATATATATATAGTACAATGTATCATTTTTCAATAAATACAAATACGTTTTTTCTAAAATGATTCACCATCTGCCTCTTTCTTGCAGCATAAAAGAAATTAATCCCCCCAAGAACATAACAAGTACTGAAAATCTATGTTTACTCAAGAAAACACAATTGCTAAAAACAGCAAAACAAACTTAGAAGTCAGCTAGTGAATTAACTATGAACATTTTATTTTCTGGAAGAAATAACTTAGTTCAGCCTTAGAGTGAAGTATCTAGACCTCTCAGAATAGCAGTTTCAGCTTTGACAGGTTCATGCCAATTTCTGATGCCAAAGAGAGTAAATCTAATCCTAGACATCATCTACCATTATGGTAGAGTAAATGTTAGAAGGAATTTAAGATTTCAGAAGAAGATACCTTCTGCTTCTAGGATGAAACACTTCAAGCTACATGCTGTACCTTAGCATTCTGTACCAAAAAATCCTCTCCCTTTAATTAATAGCGTTTGCTTCAGCAACAGCAACACTAAGTAGTCAGCAGTCAAGTATTTAACTCTTTTCACACACTGTGTATTCTATACATCTAAGATTAATGCCTGTGCAGCAATCACGTGAATGCAATGCTTCACATATACATAGATGCAAGTGTACAGGTACCTGGAGAGCCAGTAAACAGTATCTTATATTTAATAGCACAGGTAGGTGAGAAGATTAAAAGGGTGAAGTTACAGAAATACTAATAAATTACTGGGGGAATAAAATGATTTCTCAAAATGCAAGATGCTGTGCAAGGAGTGCAGCAGAACTGGGCAATGTTTATTTATCTAACTGTGTTCCAGCTCCTGATCTGCACATGAGCAACACAGGACAGCACCAAGCAGGGCAGGAATCCTACTTTTTCAACAGGAGGACCAATATTAACCAGGGTAGAGGGTTCACCTTATTGTCAAACAACAGTTTTATAGCAAACAGACATCTCTCATCAGATGCTGTGCTCAGAATTCAGCCCAGAAAATATAAAAATGTCTGAGCTCACGACCAGAGAAGCAGCAATCTAATTGTCAGCTGATTTGATTAAAAGGGTAAACATGATTTTGTCTGGGTTTGTTTGGGTTTATTTTTAATAACTTCACTTACACTCAGTGAACAGAACAGGAGACAATTAATTACCAGTATATCAAGCCAATAGCTGCACAACAGAATTTAGCCTTTATCAGGAGTAAAATACAGCCCATTTTTACAAACTCCATCCTGGAAAATATTTTATTTTTCCAATTCATGACCTGTAATCCCAGCTGGTTCCAGCTGATGTGCCTGCAGACAGACTCACAGAGCTGTTTTCCAGATCTGAGAGCCTTCTACACTACTGCACAAAGACTTCATTTTCCTTGTGGTGAAAACAGTACTGTCAGTGCAGCTGGTTTGTGATTACAATAGTCCTCCTAGTTCAACAGTACTCTGCTACCCAAGTGCCCCATGCTTTTAGGTTCCTTACTTCAAACAAAAACACCAGAAGACCTTTTTAATATGCCAAATAGAAAGACTATGCTCTTGTTGATTACATGTTCAGAGCAAAAAGTATGAACTGAAAAGGTAAGTTCTGTGCATCACAGGATGAGCAAAGCTGGAATTGGTTACAGCCCTTTCTACGCAAGCTGTTTATAATTACAAAGTTAAAGGAGACAGTTTAAGTACCCCTGGGCCTTGCACTCCCTCCTCTGCTACCAGAATAGCCTGGACAAACTTGCATATTTTCTTACACATCTCCCCAGTTTTGTCTGAAATAACTTGCAAATGACAGAGTTTACCCTGTTATTAAAGCTAAAAAGTCTTATCAAAAATATCCAGAGTGGTGCTAGACCTCTGCCTTGTTGTGCTGCAATATCAATTGCTCAACATGCTGATACCATGGAGAGTCAACAGAAGCAGATGAGAATGCAGACACCACTTTAAAATTTCTTCTTCCTTCTCTGCAGCTCCATGAGAAGAGTTTTAAAGGAGACAGACACGTCACATCACTTGGAAAGAAGAGGTGAAGCAAGAACACCTCTCCAAAGCCACACACTTAGCCCTTTTTCCTTTGGAAAATGTATTTTTTATCGGCTAGGCTGACTGGCTCTCAATCACACTTTATTCTGAACTTTTCAAATGAGTCTAGCATAACTCCAGCCAAGAGAAGACAGAGAGAAAAAAATCAAATAAAAGTTATTTTGGAGCCTGCCTGCTTGCCTTGCAAATAGGAAGGAGATCAGCAGCAGACTCCTCATGGCAGGTAGTTCCTGTGTGAATGCTGCAAAGCTGTTTTGCACAGGCTTGAGAGCACAGCCTGTGAGCCGCGTGTGTGCTACGGAACTAAGGAATGGAAGAGAGGCGGAGGCTCTAAGGGACTCTGGGAGAAAGAGCAAGATGCAGGATGCTGAGTAGCTGCATGGGTTAATGCAGCAAGATTCAGTCTCATAGCTGGGCTGAAGGAGCCAGAGCTAGATAAGCATGAGGAGGTGGCTGGCTCCCAGCTGAGTGTGGGACCGAGACAACCAGTGAAAGGGGCTTGTCCTGGCCAGCCAAGAGGTCCCTGGGTGCAGCCTTCTGCAAAGCTCAACAGCAGTGGCTGCAGTAAGCTCCAGGGAGCTTGACAAAACATTCACAGGCTCCAAACCATCAGGCAAGATACGGAGGATTTTTTTTAATCAGCATTTCAGTGAGATCCAACCCTTTTCCTTCCTTGCATTCTGACTTCAGAGTGCTGGGCAGGCATCTCCATCATCAGATGACAACAGTCCTGAGGCAGGGACGACTCAGCAGAAAAGGATGTATTCATTACCCATCCTCATGTGCACATGCAGGAGCTGGCAGATTGACAGGTATCGGGGAACAGATTTGTAAGAACAAGGCTGAGAGAATGCTGCAGTGCATTACAAGATAAGACAAAAGATACTGGTGAAAAAAAAAAACCCTTAGGAATTATTCAACCTCAGCTTTTCACAAGTATTTAGATACATTAGTAAGAAAGAACCTGCACCAGTGTTTTCTTTGTAAATGTGCAAAGACATCAAAGCAACAGCACAAGACAGCTTTTAAGTGGGTGAAGATAATGTCCAAATCCCATGATATCTGAACCTGGCATGAAGACAATTTCAGGCAAGGCTTAGGTTGTACCTGCATTTGCTGAACTCTTAGTATGGTCTGGTGGTTTACACAGATAGATTACTAAAAAGGATCAAAAAACCCTAGAAATTTAACTAATTTCTGTTTACCCTTGGTTTATTTTTCCTGCCCAAATTAAACACTAGAATATGAACCAGAAACTCAAACGGATTAAAAACCTAACATATTTCTTATAAATCACTAAGAAAAGACTATTTTATATATCCTTGCAATATACTTTAATTGAAAATATTTTAATTAAGTAGTGCTGACTAGTATCAGTTGATCTTCTGCAGCTTTGCTGTGTAGATACCAGCATGACAGCAGGTATAATTCTTTGGAGAGCACGTCTTTTTCTTAAAGCCAAAACTGGAATGAAAGTAACACATGTTCTATTCTTGTCTCTCCCCTGTTCCAAGAGGCAAGCTACATTATTTTTGTGCTTCAGGAAATTGAGAATAAAATACAAGTGATATTTCCCCCATTCACATGTTTGAGGCATTTACAGGCAGTGGCAAGGACTAATATATAGAAGGCAATTAAATCTGTATCATAGGCAGCAAAAAGTAAAATAAGTAACAACATACCTTAAGATCACGATGAACTATACATTTTTGGTGACAGTACTGTACAGCAGATACAATCTGAAACACCAAGATGATGAGTGAAATATTTTATTTCAACTTCAGCATAAGTTTTTGCATATAATTTAGTAATTTTGTTTCCTGATATGATTCACTAGAACGTAAGAATTTACTAAGTAAAGCATATATCTTAAAAAATATTCATCTAAGTTTTTTCATTAAAGCTTAAATACTAAAACTAGAAAGTCCCTAAAGCAGCTCATATTCCTACTAAAAAAAAGTTTAATACATACCCCTCAAGGTAATTGGAGAAACATATTTTTTAAATGCAAATCACCCAATAGCAGTAACTATTGAAAAGAAATTAATCCACCCTTCAACCCAGCAGCCAGATACCTCATCTCAGATTTTATCTTCTAAAATATCAATTGTGTATCTTTGCAGTTCATCCCTAGCAGAACAATTCATTCAACATTTTCATGTCTTTCCCATATACAACCAATTAGAAGTCTGAAGCAGCCAGTTAAGAGCAGTTTCTTTAAATGTAAATTATGTAACTTAATTCTGAAAAACACCAAACTTGATATATTTATCTGATTAAAGCTTTTCCAAAACAATCAGTAAAGCCAGGGTAAGAAAAGGATTAAGATGAGAAAGTCTGTAATAAGAATATAAAATCCTATTACAGATTAGCCTTCATACTAAACAGTGTGACATGACACAGCAGTACCTGTCATCATATCAACATCTCTAGATAGAACAGCTGTAAAATTCTAAAATATTCAGAAAAGGATTTAAACCTCAAGTGAGTCACAATAAAAAAAGTGACTCTTAGGAACATTGACTAAAAGAAAATGTAAAAAAATCTCACTATTTTTAGACAGTATGTAGGAAGCAGACATTTTTCTCTTCTGGGATTTTTTTCCACTGCAGCTTTAATAAACATTATCAAAACGTATTTTTTTCTTTTAAGTAAAAGAAGTTTGCTCACACTCATGTCTATCTGAAAACATAAATACAAACAAAAGAAAGAATGAACACACTAATTTCGTACCTGCCTGAATTTTGAACGAGCCTCTTTCTCTTTCATTCTTCCATGTGCAACTAGGTAGTCAAACACTTCTCCTGATCATGACAAGGACAAAATATCAGTATTAATTTTCTTGATTGCTACACACAATCAAAACATGCTTGAAGACAACACACACCCCATGCTCCCCCCATCCTTGAAGGGAAAGGAAACAGAAGCAGCCAAGAAAAATTCCTTTTGACTTTTTGCACTGGATTTCATTCAGACAAATAATAACTAAGAAGTAAAAACGGAACCCTTCATACTAAGACTTCTTCAATTTTCAAAATAAATTGACTTAACCACTATGAAACAAACAGAATCAATCATGAAAAATATTCGTATCATGTGTAAGATGCATTGGGAATCAGGCAACTTATGCACCAGATTTGTTTTGTGCCTCTCTAGTGGCTTCACTTAATGTTATTTATATTATTTCTGTTTATTTCCTCTTGTTCTCTTCCTAATAAAGCTGCTCAAATGCCTTTCAGATCCTCATCTTTGCACTGTCTGACAGCAGCCTTTCCTAGCTGGTCACCGGCGCTGTGCTGGATTCTCTTCCCACATTCAAACATTTCCCATTCAGATGCTAAACAGCTTCTCCAGCAGGCACTCACTATCCTTCTCACGATGAGCCTACTGGTTCCCCTTCCTGTGTTACTTATTCCCATCCCCGGATCTGCCTCTTCAAGTGCTTTAGCACACATTTGCAAGATGAAATGAGGCACCAGTGCTTGCCTAAATACGGCAGATAAATACCCAGCCCAGAGTTTTTGCCAGAAACTGTGCCAGATTATCTCCTGATACTGCAGCAGGAACCTCAGAATGGGAACTACCCTCGAGCACAAACCTAAGAGGTTGCTTAATAGAATCAAGAAATCCTGCCCTGGGAGGTCTGCTAGGACTGCTCTGAAGGCCAGACTGAAATAACCCATTAAATCCTTAAAGCGTTTCTAGGCATGTAACGGGCATTTCAGTTTATCCTTAACGCACATTTCAGAATCTACTTACCCCCACTGGCATATTCCATTACCAAATACAACGTCTTTTCAGTCTCAATAACTTCAAATAATTTTACTGCAAGAAAAATGAATGCGAGAGAGATTGCAGCCAGGAGTAAAAGCACAGCACAAACAAACAATTATACTCATGGAATGAGTATAATTTATGGTCAGTGATAATGCTAAATCATACAGAAACTTTATATCCTTTAGGTTAGCGTTCTTTTGAGGGGGAAAAAAGACCAAAAATTAATTTCTAAATCACAGTTGATAATAAAGCATATTAATTCACAGTTTTCTCAGAAGTTTATGCACACTGTACAAACGAGTTCATGCTGAAATTAGTGTTTAATTTGACACAGACTTAATTTAAGATCATACAAACCTCCCTTGTTTTGCTAGCAAACTGCTCACAGTCAGAAATCCAAGATTCTGACCAACTAAAAACCAAGTGGATACCAGAAATGTTAAGTCTGACTTTCCTCAAATCGCAATATAACCACTCATTTACAACAAACACACTCCCACCACCACCCCCAAGAAAACAAAAAACAGCAGAAGCTATGAGTGCTGAAAAAGCAACAAACAATTTAAGGGATGAGAAGGGAGTGCCTAGCATGTAATAACTTGTACACCTCGTCCATACCTTGTATGCAACAAGCCCTCTGGCCGATTCAGGACCATTAACTGTCTCTGGAACAAGACTGTCCAGCCCTCCTCAGCCAGAAGAATTGTCATCACAAAGTAGGGCCCTGAAGCTGTGGGGTAGGTGAAAGAACTAAAGCAGAAAGGGAAAATTACATACTTGGTAATTCTAATTTTCTGGAAATATCAGTCAGCAGGAGTCTTTCCTAGACTGAACTAATGGAGTTTGCTACTCTCACCTAAGAAACTCATGCTTTTGGGTCTCAAGAATAATTTCAATAGAATAGGGGAGTTGGGGTACTTGATAGACGGGAGAGCTCACATCTCCCACTCTGTGTAAGGCTTTCCTGGACTGAGCAGTTTATCTCCTCTGAACAAAATTCTTGATGCAAGCAGAGTCAATAAAGGAAGTGAGACAATGAAGCATTTACTGGATGCTTACTGTCCTATTATCTCCAAAAAAAGTTTAATAGCAGTACATTCAAATACAGCCAAATAGAGTAAAATGTAAACAGTACAACAGAAAAGAAGTCTGCAGAAATGCAGGGCTCCTACCAATATTGGGATGATTCAGTATCTTCATTATTCGTACTTCTCGAAACAACTGTCAAGGAAGCAGGACAATTTCCTTAGAACATGTTTATTAGGGAAAAATTACACAAGATATGCAATTTTAAATGTCAAAAAGAAGACAGAAAAGACCACAGGAAGTAGCATTAGCATAAAATATAGATAAATATAGTGCAGTGAACTCCAGAAAACATAATCTACGTCTTATTAAATAAATAGAACCACTACAAATAACTACATACCAAAACCAGACTAATTTTTAAGCTTTATGCAAACAGACACACGAAGTTGCACAGCCCTTTCCGGAGTTTCATGTTGACCAAACTCCACAGATCATTCACACATGTTTTTCACTCTCTCTTTCTCTGACTTCTTTGGTGACTGGCAAGCTCAGCCAACTACCCCGAACACATCAAAACTGCAGGTGCAAGTACAAGGTGCAGCACTAGAGCGAAGCCACACGCAGATGTTCAAATCAGGTACCAGGAATTCTGACATCCTCCAAGTCCTGCTGCTCCACAGAGGTGAAGCAGGCAGGTTTGCTTTTCCCACATCTACCAAATTTTACATTGATCACAAGCAGCAGCGATGTCCCCTCTCTCCCCCTGCAAGTCCTGAAGATTTATCTTTGCTGAAAGTCTGCTGTGTGATGCTGAATCACATAATTATAAACAACTGGACAAACTTAAAGCCCTATGTATATATACTTCAGACAGATTTTTTTTTAAACAGAAACAAGAGGTTACTGCTCTTAAATTTCTACCATCCATGGCTTTATTAATTAGAGGTACATCACAACTAACCTAGGGGCTCAAAGGAAAGAAGGCAAAAGAAAGAAATCAAAAATGCCTACGTAGTTTCGTGCTGTGTACTTGAGGCTGACCATACTAATAGGCTTGCACTGTTTAAGTGAACAGCACAGCCCCTCTTTACTGTGCTGCACACTCTTTGGTGCCTTATTGAGCTAACATAGGATACTGAAATAAATGAAAAAATGCTCACTCTTCAGTGTAATGCTTAGACATCTTGGTAACATCTTAGCACTACAGTCCTCCTTAGAGAGAAACTGGGCTCAACACATTAAGTGTGTTATTGCCGTTCTGTTTGTCTGATGTCTCAGGGACATCTCGCCCTCAGTTTTCAAAATCAGTCCCATTTGATCAGATGCAACTTTTGCAAAAGGGTACAGTGATGCAAGCCAGAGACCATACAACCCCTCAAAGCGGAGCACTTTAGAGTATATTTTATGATGTATCTAAAATTCTGCATTTATTCTACAAGTTAAGACTACAGAGCAACATCTTACTGAAACTCAGCTTTTGATAAAGTACGATTACTACAGCTCAAGTAATAGTATTAGAGTTTTATACTTGCATTATTTAAGTATTTCAAGCTAGTTACTATGCACTTGCCTTATAACTGCCATTAAAACAATTTCAGTGAGAGGCAAAGACTACAAATGCATTTCTCTGAGCAAATATGAACAGACGCAGTTTGCTTATGTCTAAAATACAAAACAAGCGTATGTAACATTATGCAGCAGAATTAACTTCAGCAAGTATCTTTTCCTCATAAAATCAGTCATTGCTAAGAAAAAACATCACACCAGGACATTCTTTGAATCTGTTGTTTTTGTAAGTATTGGAATTTGTGGCACAAGAATAAATTTCTCAGCTCAATCAATATAAACTAATCAGAAGCTAACAAATCCAAACCAATAGATGGTACAGCATCAGAAGAGCTTCTAAGCAGGAATGTGGAAAATCAGCTCCTCCCAAAAGACTGGAAAGCTATTTCATAACTTAACACTATTAATGCTGGTATAAGAGGTACAGCAATCAACACGGAGCTTCATAGGCAGAATTAAAATATGAGACTTCCACAGAAAATAATGTGAACTCTCACAATTTTGTATTTAATGTAAAGCACATAGGAATTGAAAGAAAAATGAGATGTGCGTTTTTCTATTCAATATTCTCACAGGATTTAGAAGTTTACTAATTGGTTTAAGACTCTAATTGGCTTATGATTCAAATTGATTTTACAGTGATGTGAAATTTTTTCTCCAAGTATTTCTGAATAAAAGCCTTAACAGTATCTGAGGACATTTTTTCATTGCAACTCTGCATTCCATGAAGCACTACCTTGAGATAAATCTCCTCCCCCAAGCTTTCCCCATGCAGAAGCATGCTGGCCATTAATAGCTGCAATGTCAATAACTATGTATTTACAAATATAAACACCTTTAAACAATAGCGACTACACCCCTCAATAACACTCTGGATACATCTCTTTGCATATAGAGGTATTAAAGCAAAAAGACCACAGTTATTTCCTACAAAGCCAAGCTTGTTAAATTTATAAAAATATGGACAGAACAGTGATATTTGTTCTTCTCTGAGAACAAAACAACCTGCTGCAGGATTATGATCTATTTTACTGACAAAAAAATAGCATTTTCAGAATTCAGACACACCTGTATTTTCCTGAGCAGCAGCATCCTGCTCTCACAGAAGGTATAAATGATCCCTAACTTCTCTCTCCTTACCCCACCACATATTTATAGGACCACTCATCATTCTTAAAAAGCGGTATCATTCAAAAAAAGCTCTTGAACAAGCATCTCCTTGTTGTAAAGGTGCTGTAGCCTCAAAAGCTTCACTTACAGAAAGGGACAGCCAGCACTATACCCAGTTCCTAAAATCTGTAGTTAAGAAAAAGCGACAAGACTTGAAAAATTATTTCCTGTGTTTCCAGCTTAATTTTCCAAGGCACAGGCTGCAGAAAGCAAAGATCTGCCGCACCATTAACATTTCTACTTGCTGTCAGATTGACACCTATGTTTAAGATTTACTATTTTAAGTTACTACAATCAAACTGAAAATCTTCAGTTAATCAAGGCTTTGACTTGCTTCAAAAAATGTGCTTGAAAGCTGCTCTGCTTTCTAAACTGTTACAGAGAAGGGATGTGGCAAAAGAAGCACAGCTTTCAATAGGTAACATATTGAACTAGTTCCAAATCTTCTACTACTACTTTATTTCTGTCCTGCTTTTCTTAACAACAGAAGGAACTTAAGTTGGAGGCTCCAAATATGTTTAAAGAATAAAAAGCTTGCTGACCCCTAAGAGGCATATCTGAAATATCATTTCCTAATTAAACCTATCAATGAAAAAAAAGTACCTTCTGCTCCACTAGCAGTTTGCAGAAGAGCAACAGAATGCTATTTCAGAAACACCCCTGGTGAAGCCAGTACAAGACAAAGTTTTCAGTGTAGCAGATATGCAAAAAATAGACCAGCTATTTTGATATAAATTTGTGTTATGACAAAACCCAAATACTTACATTTGGGAACAAAAATACAATAGTGACAGTGGAAAAAGCTAAGTCAGGACAGGATGTTACTACCAAGACAGCAAGTCAACAATAAAGTCAGCTCTGTTCTAAACAGATGCTCGCTGAGTACGGTGGTAACCACATACTGAACAAACTGAAAACAAAATAAAAAGGCAGGGTTCAACACTGGTTTTCTATTTAAAGAGGTAGAGGTCCTGGAGTGAGAAATATAATGCAAGTTAAGACTATCGCATTGCATGGACAAGAAAGCAAAACTAAAAATTCACAAGGTCAGCCTACTTAAGCCATCAAATGTTAGGCCATGACACAAGCTAAAATAACTCTGTCTGAAGTACCCTGTGCATACGACAGGGCATGAAAACCACTGGTGAGCAGCTAAGGAGAAACGAAACACTCTTTGCTTTTAGACCCGTGACTAACTACAGACCCAGCTTGTATAACACTTCCAGCAAGTGAAGTATGTGCTCAAATATTTCTGTTTACAAAACAGAATGGTGCATGTGAAGCTATGATGACTCATTTCACTTAATTAGGTCAGTTGCAAGTACTGTAGCAAAACTGACTTGCACTCGGTATCCTTCATACTTTGGTGAATGGAAAGGGGATGGTTTTGTGAATGACCCCATGCCTAAGATAACTACAAATTTGTCTTGTTTGATTAATAATAATCAGTAGTGACTGAAAGTCTAAAAGTTTTGCTGAATTGCATACAATTTATCAGCTTTGAAGTTCTAGAGACCATCCTCTCAACCATGAGAATTTAGATGGGTTCAAACTCAGGAGTGGTATTTTTGTGCCAGTAACATACTCCAGTGTCCTCTATAAACCTTCATTAGGTGTCTGTTCCTATTAACACAAAACTACTATCACTGCTTCCCGTTCCCAACAGTGCCTCTCAAAGAAAAAAACCCAACCACTTAACAGCCCTTTGTACAGTGTAAGCCTGATGACAAAATTATAAAAATTTCACAGTGATACTAAATAGTATATGAAGAATCACAAATATAATGTAACAGTTCAGTGCAGAAAGAAAAAAAAGGGGGACTGATTTCAGAGAAAGGAACAAGAATTATTATTTTACTTACAGTTCACAAATGACCCATTAAAATACTAACAGAAATTATCTTAAGCATGCTAATGAACCACCCTCTCACCCTTATTTGTTTTGTATGTACAGTTGCTTCAGTGACTGCGCAAAAATTGTGCTAAAGTTTACTTAAGAGCTTTCAGGCAATCAATATTCGTTCACTCAGTCACAGCTGAAGACATATAGAGCTTCAAAACAAAGATTATTTTTTCTGACCATCGTAATCAGTATTCTACAAATGAAAACATCAATCGCCTCATTTTTCAGTGTGAGAAGTTGCATGCGATAAATATATTTAGAAGTTACTGAAGAATGAATTAAATCACTAAATTTAAATGTCTATCCTTAGTTCTACTATCAGCTGCTTCTAACAGTACCTAACACTGCTTCTCTTGTTGCCAGCTTCCCCCTCAAAAAAACAAACAACAGCAGCAATGTCCTATTGCATGAGTATCTTATGCACTATTTGTGCAGTGTGACAGCATCTCTCGTATGCTATGAAAGTCTTATTTATATTTGGAATGGTTCATTGAATTATTATTAAGTATTTTCGTATGAAATACAACTTAATGTTAAAACTATTGTCCCAAAGCCGAGCTTTTCATGCTTAGTTTTCCAGAAAGTTTTGCCATATTTCAGCTTCTCATTGCTCAACAATGAGACAAACCCAGCTCTTCAAGTGTGAACACCAAGCCAGGTAGGAAATAAGCTACATGAGTGGCACAGGATTTCCACAATATGCTCTGTCACACACTGCCTCTGTGGGTCCCTCTTCTCTACCTCAAATATTAGCACAGACTTGCTTAATATAGGATATAGGTCTTAATATAGGATATAGGACTTAACAGCAAAGCTTCTGCATGGACTGCACAGCAGGTTGAATTAAAAAAAAAAATCCAAAAGAACCCATATTCACAAGTACTATAAATGAGACATTAAAGCAAATAAATCAAAGTATAAAAGGGATAAAAGAAAAAAGAAATTAAAGCAAAGCTGTTTGTAACTCCCCATAACCAAAGTTACACAATAAAATAAATTGTAACAGCAGGCAGAGATAAAAGAACAGCAATAAGCCCTGGTCTCTCATTTCTACAGCTACAGACAGCAGTAAACAAAAAATACCCCCAAATTTTTATAATGGACATCCTCCAGTAGGACAATACAATATTTCTGTGCCTCCGCCACAACAGAACATATGCAGATTTAAATAGCAAAAATCCAAACGAAACAAAAATCCCCAGGGTTTTGATAAAACTCTTATCACAACAATTATGAAGGACTTCTGAATTTCTATCTACAGGCATAAACAAGACTGTTCTGATTATATTCACTCATTTTGTCAATTCTATGCACAAAAAGTAATCGCCACAGGTCCCTTGAGTTCAGCAAATATTTTATCAAAGTTGAAAGAGCATAAAGACAAATGTAGAAAAACCCATTAAAGCAATAAAAGTTGTTACTCTAAGTCCACAAAAAAACAATTACTACATTAAAGAAAAAATCCAAGAAAAATCCCATCCTCTACAGCATTACATCTTGGTTTAGCATGTACACAAACTGTTTGCATACCTAATTGGACAGAAATGTTCCTGTTGGCAAAGAGGAAAGCCAGAGGAGGAAGGAAGAGCAAAACAACAAAGCTCAGATAGGAACCACATGGAGTCACTGCCCTCAGACAAATGTATGTGCACATCATAGCAGGGAGACCACACTCTCCCAAGGTCACACACAAAAATGTTGTTTAGCAAGATAAGGGGATCAAATATTTTTGTCAAGTAAATAAAGGATCACAGTTCAACTGTTTACAGAATTTCAGATATTATGGTCTTTTCTTACCTTTTGCAGGCTGGTAGGATTTAGCTGGGTTTTATCTATTATTTTCACAGCAACCTTGGGAAAAAAACAAACAACTATGAATTATTAAACTCAGAAGAAGGTTTGAATAAAAATATATTGCACCTCTGTGAGCAAGAGTATAAATATACCTCTAAAACATGCATGTGTGTCTACTTCTATACATTCCATCAAGCAAAATTCTCTAACCTATTAGGATTTACCAGCAAGAGCTTGGAACTTTGCCACCAAGGAATCAGCTTTATACTTCTGTCTGTGTTTGGACTGAACAATGTTATCTTGTCCACTGTTATCTTGTCCAGGCCCTCCAAACACAAGATTTATCTATTAACAGATCACCAATATAAATGAAATCTGCCTATCAGTATATTTCTCTTCAGTTTTAGGAATGCTTGGTGATGAATAGATGCCTTCCCAGCCCCAAAATACCCTTTGATGCACAACATTTTGATCCTTTCACCAAGAAGTAATATTTTAAAAAGGGGGTGGGTGGGTGGTTAGGTGGAAACTCAGGCCTGTCAGGTAACATCTATATCTTGAAACAGCCTCCAGAAGAAATACTTATTATAAAGATAGCCAAAGAAAACTGACTGTCAGCCTTTTTTTTCCCCCAAGGCTTACCTCTCTTCCAGTAAGCACATGCCTTGCCAGCTTCACTTTGGCAAAATTTCCTTTTCCTATTGTTTTCAGTAAGCGATAATTTCCAATGTGAGGATGCTCTTCATTTGTGGACGTGATAGAGTTCCTACATCGGGGGATGTTTTGTCTGCTACTTGACTTGATGGGCTGGATGTGTGGTTCAGTGTATCCATCCACAGAGGTGTGCTGCAAAGCAGATGAAATAGTTGGGAATTTAGCTACTTGGATTTTGGACAATTGCAACAAAATAGACCACAAGTGTAAAAAGATGTAAAGGGGAGTCATTTATTTAACTTTCACAATATAACTGATAACTCTGGATGGCAGCCTAAGGAGAAAATGCTGCCTTTGGGCAGAGTTTGATACAGGTCTCATGAAAAAGAGTCTGCAGAAAGATTTTACCAGCTCCAAAAGCAGAACTAGAGACACCTAGGCAGTCATCTACAAACCATTACAGAGTTAAACATGCCAAACAACACAGTACAGCACTATGTTGCAGATAAATTTGTCTAATCATAATCAAAGTAAGTCTTTTAAAAATACATTGTACAAAATATAGTTGTACCTTGGCATATTTGGAAACAAGGTTTCACTATTTTTTTCTTAACTTTCTTCAGTCAAATGACATTAACAAATTTTTTTTCAAGTAAGCTTTCTTCTCCAAACATGTCTGCATCTTTTTAAAGTTCTTATTCAAGTAGCAAACTATCTACATCTTTATTTAAAAATAACTATTCTTTAAAACTCCATGAGATTGCATAAAATATTTTAAATCTCAAAAGTCTGAAGAACTAAAAGGAAGTTATTTTTAATGCATGCCAACACATCATCCCACATTAAATGTTAGTCACTGAAATCTGCAGTGCTTCTGTACTCTAACTTCCAAGTATATAAGGGGCAAGTTACAGATGGGGCTTGGAATTGTTCCAAGGAGAAACCAAAGTAATGAAAAATGTCAAAGGAGTGCTAAGTGTTTCAGTATTTCAAATACTTTCTAAGAGTGGCAGATGGGTACAAATTTTTAACAGGTAAAATTTAGCTTCTAATCTTTTAAGTTACAGACTTTGAAGGCTGGCAAATACTGGAGGTAGAAAGAGTGTCTCCTGGAGCAGTTTTTAGATTTTGTAGCAGAAAGGGATGCTTACTCCCGGCTAAGCACAAAGCACCAACAGACACCTGAATATTTTCCCATTACTGATTGCCTCCATTAAAAAGTGGATATCTTTGTACAGAGCACTAACGAGCCTGTTCCTAGATCCTTGACCTTAAGCTGAAAGCAGCATCTGAGGGTAGCTGGAGTTTTATTGCTTCTCTCAATACCCAACCTAATGCTGGGCTGTGCTGATCTCATCCATCATTCCTTATGGAATTATTTTCACATACAACCAGAATTTAAAGCAGTACTTCCAGCTTCAGAGTGCATTTGTTAGAGACTGACGTCAATCTCCTCCTGTAAACACCCAGGCTTATAGACAGTCCCAGTGAACCAAGTGAGATTATTTCAGGACATAAGTAGTAGTAGAATTGGGAAAAATAGCAAACAGCTGCAACACAACCAGAAAAAACAAGGAGTATACCACAACCAGAATGTTCTTCCCAAATGTAGCACAACCCTCCTTACATCACCTCCAGCATTATTAATTATTCACTATGGCCAAGAGAACAGCCCTAAATATAATTTTGTTTGTCTTTTCATTGCATGAGTCCTTCTGCAAAATACTACTGTACTCCCGCTGCTAAACTGTTCTCCAAATTACTGGAGAACCAAGCAAGCCAGGCATGTTTAGATTTTGTATATCAGACACATTTATTCAGCTGTAAAATAACACACCAGTAATAGTATTTATTCTTTAGAAGCACATCATTAAAATATTTTCTGTGGACTCTGAAAGAGAAAATTAGAAGCGCAGCTTCAGGCAAAAAGGCTTTGAAACATTCCTTCAGCATTGGACACTGGTCCCACATGTGATAAACCACAGCCCAAAGAAAAGTCTCCCCTAAAAATACACCCTGCAAAATCAGCACCTGTATGGTGCTAAAATAAGTATTTCAGCTGTACCTAGAAGCCCATCCAGGGCTCCAGCACTGTGCTACACTAACAAGTTGTAGAAGTCTTTGAGCCTCTTTCCTCACTGAATTAATCTCCACTACAGGAAATACAATGCCTACCAGAAGCATTAGCAATCCTAATATTAATTGCCAATTTCATATGCTTCACAGGATTAGCCTACTCCCAGCAGATACCTGAAGGGATCTCTTAGAGAAACAGTTGGATAGACTTAACCAGTGCCATGGGCAAAGAGGAAGATGCCTTCACAGGATAGATAATTTTAATGCAGATTTCTCAGGGAAAGCATTATTTAACCAAAATGACAGTGTAACAGTACCAAACCTGAAGAGGAAAAAAAAGGTAATAAGGTTCATGGTCATGATGATTCTGGATTTTGGTCTTTTTGTGACAGAAAAACTAAGCCACTCGGGACGGTTCCTAATTTTTCTTCCCAGATTATCTTCAGAGTCAACCAACCATTCTCTCCAGCTATGCCCAAGGATGACAGAAATCATGCATAAAGAAGGTCAAATTTCCTACTTTGTGAGTCGCACATAAATAAATATATACAATTTTTGAATTTGAACAGCACTCAGTGAAATTCAAATTATTCTTGCAATAGGCCTCTTTTCTGCACGTTAACAGCTTGCTATTGTTGGAAAGTAAAGAAGAATTTAAAGTAGAAATTTACCAACTTCTAGAAATCAACATTCAAAGAAATTGAAACAAAAGATTAAGTTAAAAAAAAAATATAAATCAAGGTTAAATAACAGTATCTCAGAGATTATTTCCTAACAGTACTAAAGCTGAATTTCACAGAAATATGTAACATCCAGACTGTCTAGAAGGCCAGGCTACATAGTTTTCAGATCCTTCTGGTCCATTACAATACCTTCATTCATTATGCATCAGCTACTATGTGGCTATTTAAAATGCCATTTCAGTACAACAACCTCTAAATTCTGAGAAATTTTTCAGGGTGCTGGAAACAAGCGGGCTGTAAAAACCAACACTCTCCTTGAAGTTCACTGCCATCTAAAAACAATTCCAGCCAACAAGCTGCATTTCCCACACAGGATTTTAATTAGAGATTATTTTATTTCACTAGATACCCTGATTTTATCTACTTATATATATATATATATGTGGGAAACACTATCTTATTAGTACATCATAAACATGACTCAATATATTCAATTTATGTCAGTGTAAAATAAAGTGTCTAGAAATAAACACATGAAATTAGACATTTCTTAAAATAAAATGCAATTTTAAACAAAAACAGGGCAAAGCAGTAACAAGTTTAGAGCTGAAACAGTTTATTATAGCAGTCATTTGGGTATTTTGCACATTAGTCAAGTATTTGAAAATAAGAAAACTCATGAGAAACAAAATCCACCACCTTTTCAGGAATCTCGAAAAAGTATTTCTAGCATTCATTTTTAAATTGCAATGGAAGAGAGCTCAATTAACACTTATTGCTCCCTACTAGGCCTGTTTCTGACACAATCCACCAGCGTTACTACAGAAAGCCAAAGGCAGTAAGACCACAAGAGAGTTAACCTGACGCACTGCTTCTCAAAGCTATCATTTCCTTTGTTTAGCCAAGGTAACTTTGCCAAAGCAAGATGACACGATGGCCAGACACATCACCTTTAAGAAAGTGCAGAAGAACTAACCCTGCCAAGTAGGTACAAGGTGTGGGTTTCAGTGCTTTACATATTCAGCATCCTTTAGCCACTTACTGGCCACTGGAGTAGTACTCTCAGGGATTATACACTGCAATTAAACTTACAACATCACCTATATTAACTGCTGCTACAGCTTAGTCTTAAAAATTCCCCCAACCCATTCCAGTCACCAATCCACAGAACCTTTCTCAATCAAACAATACTGAAGGCCTCTACAGTCCTTCAGAGTAAGAGGGTAATTTCCACACACAAATCTGCCTACCAACACACCTCACCTGATTAAACACACCTCTTAGTCCTGAATTTTCCCCATCTTGATTTATCACATGGCAAATTCCTCGGTAGAGTCAGCCCATGGAAGCAAAGTCTGCACATGCAATTCCAGAAAATGCAAATCACCACTTTTTGCTCTCAGTATTTTATATCCTGTCCTGGACGTAAGTATCTTGCAGCCAATTTTTATATTCATAACTCCTACCATTTCCAAGCATGTGCCATAGACATGAGCATTTGTAACAGCTGTCATATTTTGCAAATATGCAAATATTTTTCAAAATAGCTAGCCCAGACAGAGGGATTCTGAAGGGTTGAGAAGACAGTCTTCTAAACAGCTCTGATCTGCAACAGCTTTGCTCTTAATAGATGTATAATGTAGTGGGAAACATTCCTTTACTAGTTCACCATAAACATGACTCCTGATATACTCAGTTTATGTCAGTATAAAATAAAGTCTCTAGAAATAAACACATAAAATTAGATGTTTCTTAAAATACAATGCCAGGAAAGGAAAGTGGATAGAGATGTGAAATAGTGTCCTGGATGTCCAGCTGCTGTCATGTTGCTGCCTGTAACTATTCCATTAGGACCTAGGAGCTTCTAGCAAGCCACCTCAAGCAAGACTTTCTGAAGCAACAATCAAACTAAACTGGAAGAGTCCAATTTTTTGAAAGCTCTTGGTAAACCTCAATGTAGAAATCATCAAGGATGTTCAGATGAGCTTGTTCTGCATCATGAGTCAAGAGCATCCAGGTGGTACAGGTGTGATGCAAACTGCACACGATTATAGTACCTGATCTCCCAGTTAGGGGCAAAAGAAGGGGATTCTCTTCTCTTCCAGGTAAGCCTCACATCTGCACAAAACCACACCTTACTCTTGCCATATGTACCTATCACATCATACTACAATTCCTAAAGCACCTCTGGTCTAAATCAAACCACTAATGGAGCACTATCTAATTTTTCCTCTCAGACATGTGAAGAAGTGCTTTGGAAAGGGCAATTTAAAAGACTGAATGTATGTACACAATCTTTTTCATAATTTCTTATCAGCAATCAAATGCATACTAGATTGGGAATGCATGATAGAAACTTTGCTAGTAAAAATACCCACCAAAACACAAAGCAACCAACCTTCCCCACTGAAAGAGGGGATAACATGCAGGACTAAGCTCAGAAAAACCAAAGCAACAACAACAGAGCGAGGAAAGAAGTAGACACAGTTTTTAAATCAGATACCAAGATCAGTGCATGGCAGACACAGAAGAGAATCAGACAAAACTGTGACAAAATGTAGAATGTACCCATCTCGTGTGCCTGCTCATGCACACTTTCCAAAAGTGCGTGAAGCAAACAATCGAACACGTGCATGTGCATCCTTCTCTCTAGATCACTTGCATAATATGTAAAAATGCCACACATGATTTTTAGAATAGCTTGAATCTATCAGCTATAACATACAATGATTTGAATCAAGCTGGCCTGAGTTAAGCATACACAAACATCTCATTAACTGATGCTGCAACTCTGAAAAGCATTTTATAAAACTTCATAAAAAAACTCCACACTATACAGCATCAAAAGAGATACTAAACAAAATAACTTCCTCATTTTATTTTTGCATCTCTTCCCTTTCCTTCCCAGTTGTAATATTGTGCATTTCACAAAGACAACTTCAATGGTAACAGTAAAACATTTCTACTGCAAGGTGAAATACAATCCCCCAGCAATACACATATAGCATTCCCTTTCTAAAAGCAGACATGTGACCGGTAAACTTATGCTAAGCATTGAGTAAATCTTAATCTGTGCTCGTTACTGCAGGATCTAAGCCCCACGCAAGTTTTGGTGGGGTTTTTTGTTTTGTTTGGGGTTTTGTCATTTGTTTGTCTTTTAAGTGCTCAACATATGTGGATCTATGTGAGACATACAGAAGTAAGTTTGCCAACTTTGAGACAGAATTGTTTTTCTCATCTCAAGATACACAGGATGCAATGTTTACAGCTCCATACTTGAAGCAATCTAAGAAAGAAAACATCCCATGATCTACCAGCGCAGAACCAGACACAGCTAATAAAGAGTTTCAGAAGTTCATACAAAAGGATCCTCAGAATAATTCTAATTTTCATACGGTTACAACAACCTGTATTAATCCCGTGCATGATATAGTATGCTCATTCCCTTTTTTTAAGAAATCACTGCAGTAACGTCATAGGGAAGGGTGGAGTTCATTATCACATGGAATAACAAATCCTTTTTATTTGATGGATAAAAAAACCTTAAAAATGTGTTGGTCCACCCCCAAGATGACAGCCAAAGCATTTCAGAAAAACAAATACCTCCATAGCATGAAATCAGGTCTTGTAACCTGAACTCAGCTAACACGTTTCCTCCTCTCCCTGGGCCTGAAGCCCTCAGCCCAGCCAGGCGTGCAGGTGCAGCAGAACAGGACCTTCCTGCCTTTGTTCCATTTCATTCAGAATTGGCACAGTTATCTCAGCCTGGCACTTTCCTTCCTGACTCATCCCAAACACACAAACAAGATTTTCCAGGGCTAATTCAGGACAGCCAGCCCATATCATCTCCATTAATTGCTAGGACAAAACTGAACCCTCCCTGTAGCCCCACGAAAACTGAGACAAGCCAGCTAAAAGCTGCTGCAGTAAACCACCGCTGGAACCAACATGAGGGGGAAAAAAAGGGAAGTCTTTATAAAATCCTCTTGTTTACTCATTTTTGTCATTTGGTACAGTACTAGAAACTACCGTCAGCCCTAACAAGCACAAAAGTAAAAAATTTCCTATCCTGTCAAAATAAAATGTCAAATGTCGCTCACCCATGAAACACAAAATTTTTTTGTAGGAAAGCACTTACGGGAGGGTAAAAGAAGGAGCAAGACTATTCTTGCAGCCTCCAAGACAGCCCTTCACAGACAGAGTTCTTTCAACATTTCTTGCCAGCCACTGCTCCTTCCTCAGGAGGTGAACAGTTTAACCTCGCCAGTCTTTTTTGACTTATTTCATGAGATCTTCAAACCGGGCAGCACAGAACTCCCAGTGAGCATTCCCATCTCTCCCAGGACATCCTGCCAGCACCTGGAGGCACAGGCAGCGACAGGGCACTACTGATTCTGAATGCCACAACACCCACAGTTTGTTAAAAAATCCTCTGTGAAACAAAAACAAAACTAAATGCAAATGTTGGTTGTTAATTGAACCAACCAAACAAGAACAGGAACACACCCAGAAAGCGAAACTTCTGGCAAAGGAAACTGGCAGGAGTTTTTATTGCACTTATAAATGATGCAGCCAGGTCATTTTTCAATCAGCCTGATGAAAGGCATAAGAAGGGAGACATGAAACAACTTACAGTTCAGGAACATGTCAAGCACATGGAGCTTCTCAAGCATTTGCAGGGCTCAAGAAGTAGAAAACGCTTTAATATCAAACTTCAAAACTGAGGGGAAAGGGCTGTTTCTACCGTCTAGAGACTGCAACCCTGAAACCTGAGGCTTGTCTCCAGATGAGGAAAACAGCAGCAAGAGGCAAGGTTTACTCACAAAAGAGAGACCAGATTAGAGTGTGAAGCATGTCTGACACTCAGGATCAAACAGCCATTCTTCTGGGCCAGCTGAGGTTTTCCTACAGAAGGAAAGGATACAGCAGCTAATTGGGACCAGGCTCTGAATCGCAACTCATCCTTCCTCTCAAAGTCTATGAAACGGGCATTTTTTCCTTATCCACTGCATACCTACAAAAACTCTGGATGAGTGCCCATGTGGCATGATGGCTGCTGAAGCTGATCCAACACTGCTCCCAGGCCCACACACACCTACAACCCCACTACTGCTAGGGCAGCAGGACAGACAGACAGCACAGGCAGCCAAGCCAGACAAACCCTGGCAACTCTGCTGCCAGGCTCACCTCCAGCTCCCTGAGCACAGGCACCCCCAGATACCTCCCCAGCAGCAGCACAGGCACAAGGACAAAGGAAAACACCCAGCACTGGGAAGACAGGACCACATCAGCTCTATGTTAAATTCCCGTGGAACCGTGCTATCGGGACAGGAACAACATGGAAAAGAAAATTGATCACACTACTTTTCTTGATAATCCAAAGGCAAATTGACACCAGTAGTGAAACTTTAGCTAAGAGATACTTATTCCCATTCCACAACAAAGTAAAAACACACAAGGACTCAGAAAAGAACCAAAACCGACACAACAATAAAAATCCCCCAAAACACAAAAAGCCCCAAATCAACAAAAACAATCCCACAAACAAGTAAACAAGCTTGCTCATGTTGTTTACCCTCAGAGGAACATACAATGTGAGCTTAAGAAGCTCCCCTTCAGGGATGACATGAGTGAACAAAGCACCCCGACACTTTGCTACACAAAAGAGAAATTTAAGTTCCTGCTCCAGCAAGCTGGACCGTATTTCTTAAGTCTTTATATTCCCATTACTGGATTCATCCAGTGGATCCAATGATGAATTCATCTAGACAGATCACCATCTCATTTTAAAGACTATTTTACCTCAAGGTCTTATTGACTTTCTGAAGTAAAGCCAGCTTCTAAAAAGCGATGAGATGACCAATTAAAATATCCAACCTGATAGCAGTACATGCTAATTGATGCACACGTGTCCCAGGAAAGAAACTGTCTTGGGCAATACAGGACTCTGCAATGTCTGAGGACCACATCAAGCTCTGTTTCAAATGCTGTTACCCAAACTTCAGCCTGATTTTCCAATATTCTCTTGACATGCTCCTTTTAGGGATCCCAGAAGTCTAATCTAGAGTATGGAGATGCATCTTCACAATTCCCCTCATACAGTAGAGTACATACAAAATAAATGTAACTAGAAGTAATTCTCAAAAATAACTTCTTGCCTAGCCAGAAAAGGGAAGTAAAACACATGGATCTACAGCAGATTAACAAGGCCTATCTCAAGCCCTTCCACAGAGCCTTCAAGGGAGGGGCAGGGAATCCTTCCTGACCTAAAGAGCACTTTCAGGGCCTCCTGCACTACAGCATACCAGTTTAGTTTCTCCACCTTCAAGGCTTGATAATATGTGCTGGTCCACCACTCTGCAGCCAAGGACTTCTGGCCAGTAACAAGTCTTGCCTCAGAAGACTGAGCTGCAGAGGGCCCACTGGACTCATCTGTCAAGGACATGTTGTTTCCATATTTAAGCCAGAATCTCATCAGACCCAGCATTCTGCAACCGCACTTTTTTTTTCATAAACATAAGGTTCATGCGTAAGCATAAGGTTGACTCTGAGGAGTAACACATTTTCACACAGGAAAACCAGAACACCTTCTTAAGAGGAGGAAGCACCTTAGCTGGCATGGGCGTTTCTACCAACAAGCCTGCACTCAAGCAGCATTCAGTTTCATGAGTTTTGGCTCCTGAGAACAGGCCAGCAGAGCATGACCCGATGGTGGGAGCTGCAGATAAAGTTAAAAATGACACCACTAAACTTCGTTTACACTTTCAGAAGACCAACTATGCTTTACACGCAGAGCAAGATTATGACAATGTATCCAACTCAACTGGTTGGGACATGGTGAACTCAAACAAAACAAACAGCAAAATGAAGAGTCTTCCGCTGAGTGCTCTCTACCTTGTTTTTCATGTAAGTGTTAATTAACAGATCAAATAAAATGTCCTCAGTTGAGCAGCAGTAATTATTTACCTTTATCTGGATAATGCTATACCACATTTCAACTTAGCAAATATATTCCCAGCCTTGCACAGATTTATGCTTAACTTTAAGCTGTCCAAACAGTGCCTGGCCCTTGGACCAGCTCCTATCTTATGATCAAAGAGTGCGTTTTTCACAGAGCTCAGACTACAATATCCACAGAGCCCCTTGTTCCTAAACTCATGCAACCACCCTGTTTTAACCTCTGGACTTCCATTATTCATGATCACAAATTACTGCAATGTAGCATTCCAGAAAAACATGCAACTAGGAAGATAAATCGTTAAATGGAAAAAAGCAAACAGCAGCGATATTCCTCAAAGATTTTGCCAAGTATGTAATATAGCTAGGAAAAAAGAACACATTTCTTTAGCTGTTTTAAACTGGAAGATACAGTAGATAACGAATACTGACAACCACACATATACAGCAGATATATGTCAATCTGCTGAATTCAAACCATGGACAGAAATCACACGTGAGTGTAACTGAGGTGTAAAAATAAAGCACAAGAAAAAGAATGAACAAAACAAATTTAATAGTCCATGTAACATTATTCTGCCAAGGAAGTAAAAGAAAAAAATCACAGGATGCAAAGAAAATATTAAAACCAGTAGATACTGCACTCACCCAAACCATTAAAATAACAAGTTAGAAAAAATGTGGAAGAAACAATGTACACATATATATAGGTAGATCTTAATAAGACAAGCAGATAATCTGTGATTAGAGGTTTGAACAAATCTAGTATGCATTCAAAATGAATGCAGTCATCAAAATAAGCAGCCAATCCAACAGTAAGAAAAAAGATGTATGACCTTCTCTAGAGTCCTTGACAGCCTGTGGGTGAGGAATCCCAGATCCTCAGCTATGGGCTTTACACAGCAGGCCAGTGTGCAGGCTGTAAAAATGGCGCATTTCAGACTTCTCTATCTAGCTGGTGAGATATACTAAATAACCAGCAGCAGCAACAGTAGCCTCCAGCCCACCATTAGCAGGGGCAACTCTCGATTCTGTCCTCAGCTGGACATCACAACAGTTTGAATAATATTAGAGCAGCATGCCTGCAAATCCCCAGCTGAAGTGCCTTACCGAATCAGATGCTGTCTCATATTAAAACAGGAATTAATTTTATTCAATCTCAAGGAAGGGAAAGTAATAAAAGCAGAGGAAGTCATGGGAACCGGAGGGCAATGTCACAGGTGACAGAGATTACCAACCTCCCTACCGGAAACTGGGAATCTGTCTCCAAAACCTTAAAGGAAAGTCATTCCTAAGCAGATTTCAAATGGACACAACTGAACTTTTCCGAGTCTTACAATGAGCTGACAGCAATGTTTTGTTCTCTCTTCCACCACCAATGAGCCAAGGGTCCTTCTCCCACCCACAGTCCTAAAATGCTCCTTGCCTCTTAAAAGATGAGGAAAGCCACAGCATGGTAGAAAAGATGGTCTCATATCCCTTTATGCAACATTGCAATTGCTGAATTATCACAGGCTCACAGGGAACTCTATTTTTTTCCTTAATTTACCAAACTAATGAGAAGGCTTCCAGCCTCTGGGGATGACAGCTACTGCATTAAATATTTTTCTCTTTTCATCTAGGAGTTAAAGATCTATTCATTTTCTATTGCCTTTCTATGATCCAACAGCTGACCTGAAATCAGGCACAGTTTTGGAGAACAGGTAGGAAGCCATCTGCAGCTATACTTAACTCCAATACATAACTGTTCTACCAGGCAATAAACTTGACAGTCCCCCAGTCTGCCCTCTTTTTTTCCTCTGACACTCACCAAGTTTAATCTTCAATTAAATCAAGACAATATTAGGAAAATGGCTGGCACACCATCAACACTTCACGTGATCGTAACTCCAATCTAATACTCAAGTGCTGTATTTAATTCAGCTTCTTCAGGTTAGTAATTGTTATGTGAAGGTAATGAAAATAAACAGATGGATAGAGGAGCCCACTTTGTCTCTTCTACACCACTCCAGAAGGTTTGACATCTCTCACTTCGAAAATAATTCTATTGAAATGTAATATTACACACCACTAGGAAATTCATTTACTGAGCGACGGTGAAAAAGCTTGTACACAACACCAAAATAAAAAGTTTTACAAAAGGTCACACAAAAAACTAGTCATAACAACAGCAGCAGTAATAATAATATGTTACCTTCTAGTATTTAGGAAACATCTAACTTGACTTTTATATGGGCACTATACTTCAGCAATCACTGGATAAGCAAGAATAGCTTTCTTAAAAAGGACCTTTAAATGCAATTTTATCAGTCTACTTAGCGCAGGCTGTGGGATTAGATTTCCCTTAGCCTGACTACAAACATTGCTGGAGGCATACATTCCCTGATAATAATTATGTCTTCCACTGACTAATTCCAGCATCTATATTAGCTCAACCCTCATTGCTCATACCAGGTTTGAGGATAAGATTTCTCCGGACTCCGCAGTAGATGGAGCAAGAGTTACATCGTGAAGGGCTTTCATAAATTTTCTTTGTTCGTGTGCATCTTATGTCTATCACTGGAAGAAAGAAGTCTAAAAAGCAGGCAGTCTTTTTCATTTAATATCAAATTAAGAAAAACAAATTTGAAAAGCTATTATACATAGGTATGCCTGCTAAAGACTACTCAGGACAGTATTATTAGTATTTTCTGTATCCATTTCATTGTATTGAATGATTAAAACTGCTATCCCTTTGGGAGGCTGATCTTAAGGAAGGAGTCTGATCTTAAGGAAAAAATACTATTTTAGTCCTCCTTTACTTTACTCCAACAAGTAAAGACATATTCTTTATTTTTTTTTAACCACCAGTAGACTGTCCTTATTATAATGGTAGTGGGAAGAAAATCAGATTACTGTTGGAAAAAAATTACTAAATAAAACCCCAAATGCTTTAAAGAATTATATTACCTTGAATCAATAGTATTATCTGGAACGAGATATGAGTAAATACATTACACATGTAATCCATTTGCGGAAAACAACCATATCCTCTGTAAGAGCTCAATGTAGCATTTCACAGACTAAGGTAATTTCCACAGCAAAAACAAGACTCCTCTTAACACACAAGATTCTCTGAATTTCTGAGCTATGCCTCTACTTATTTTAAGTGAAGACAAACATCTAAGAAGTAGAAAGATACTTACATATGACTGAAGCCAAGCATGCACTCTCAAAAGGAATTTCAGATATTTACTGTTTAAGCACAAGTAAGTAATTTACACTGCTGCTACACGGCCTGCAGTACACCCTACACTCCCCTTCTCCAACTCTGCAACTCTCACCCATTAAATTCCTCACGTATCTGAGCGTATGGAGAAAATCTCTAACAGAACATGATAAAATTGTATGTCCTAAGTAATCACTATGAAGCTTTGGTTACTCTCTGCTGTTATCTGAAGGAAGAAAGCACAGTAACTTTACCAGGGTGGTGGGGAGGAAAGGTAGAATGAGGAAAATATGGTCTAACTGATGAATATTTCAAGTAGTAATAATCTTTTTTGCTAATATTTGAAAGAGCCCCCAACACAGAAACAAGTCTTCCCAGCTCACCCACAGAAAAGTATTTCTTCGCTCCCTTTAGCTTTACAATTCAGATTATTCCCACATTAAAATGCTGCTTGGGATTCATACAGAAGGGTTTTACTTGAAGGATAAACAGGAGCTACAACTACACGGCTTTTGTAAAGCTTTGTATTGGGTTTGCTTATGTCATTAAATGAGCAAAACTGGAAAAGGTCCCAGAAAGAGTGAGAAGCATAAGGAAGCTGGCAATGAGTATGCCAAGCTCCAGCACAAAAGCACATTAGTAAGCAAAATGGGGGAGAAAACAAGGGGGGCAGGGGGAGCCAGAATGTGAGATTATAGCAAATTGCAGGGGTTTAATGGCCAGCAAATTAATCAACAGAGTCAATTGGAATCTCGGAAAGAGGGATATTGGATATGTAAGTATAAAGCTGATGTGATGGCAGGTTATAGACCAGCACCAGGTTTAAAATTAAATTGGTCAAATATTTGAGGGACTAAATAAGAGAAATTATCTATGTGATAACCTTAAGATTACAAATAAATGGCCTTTTCCCTTCTGAAAAAAAAGGCTGCTTGAAGACAAGTAAAAGGTGTTTTACTTTATTTTCCTATTACTTTCTTCTTGAGTATTGGGTTAAGATGAAAAAGATAAGAACCAACAGTGGGGAAGGGAGGAATCCAGGAGAGCTTAAAATAGTACTCTACCCCAGTGACTAAGGCTGAGCCTCTACCTACAAGAAGGTGTGTGTTTTACTGCACCATGAGTGAGGTGTGGGCCCTCCTACAGAAGCACGGCAGAGGCACTACCGGTTTTACCACGAGTTCACCTTAGGCAAGAGCCTTTCCAGCAAGCCCTGCTACTATCCAAATCTCATCTATTTTCTTCAACCACATCTGTCTAATGAAAGATATCACTTCTCTCTAACAACTTTGCCTAATTCTGTGTCTGCTTGAGATTTTAGAAGTTATCATGCTCTACTTTACTTTATAATACAGAAGCAATTAGATTTTGTCACCAGTAATATTATCATTATCTGCTCTTGCTAAAGACTGCCATGGGCTATCCAGTAACTCTGTATGTTCAGCTACACGAACATCCATGTACTACACAAGTGCTTTCATCAGAGGTGAAGTAAAGTTCTGTCCTATTACTCAACACATCACAAACGTGTATGTTTAAAATACAGTTCTGCAACACAGCTGGACAAAATTCCTTGAGTTCAATCAGCTGAAATACATATTAAGTTTGGACACCATTCTCTGCTTGGATCAACATTCTGCTACTTTTGTGAATTCTACAGGTGTTTAAACAAAAACCAGGATAATTATTCTGCTTATTGCCAGCACATCAGTAGGGTCACAGTGAACAAGGCAGAGGCTGGTATGAAGCCACAAATGTGATTCATTGTGACCTCAGTAAAACTCCATTACGTGTAACAACCCTTACCTCAGAAATCTTCACTGCTGTGAATACACGTATCAGTGTGTGGCCACTCAATGCTCTTTTAGATCGGGTATACATCTTGGAAATATAAACAATTACTCTGGCTAAAGCTTACTGTAACCAAGAGTCCTCTTTCTGAGATACTGTCAGGCTTTTGAAGAAGGCAAGAGTGAAGAACCCTTTTTTCAATACACAGTGTGTTACTGTATTTTGAATTTAGGTTTCTATAACAATCACACACTTTTATAAAACATTGCTAACCTGAAATAGTTTGCACACAAAGGGACAGAAGTCATTGGTACTGAGCACTTAAATCTTGAACTGCCATGAAGGATTCTTCACAAAAATCCTCCTAATTGTAAGGCACATTCATGCCAACCAAACATGTGGAGTGCAGACCGCTTTTCATTTTGACACCACAGCCTACACCTAAGGTGTCCCACAAGCATAGCAACAGAAAGATAAAAAAAGGAAAATTACTTTTTCCTGAAGCCATATACAACAAACAGCAGGAGAGCTTGAAAACTCAAGCTAGAGAGCCTGCTTTCCCCAAGGATTTAAGCAATGTGAAGTGACTGTTCATCAGCTGTCCTGATAAGATGGAGAATTTTAGAATAACATAATGATCTTTCACTCTACAGAGATGCCAAATAAACCTGTGATTTTGGGTTTCACATAAATACAGCTATTGATCAACCATTAGACACTAAGCTGTGGAAGTGTTCCATGAGCATGTCTGACTCACTGCTTTTAAGGTTAATTGTAGCCCAGCTGAATTTAACTGTGCAAGCACCTTACTACAACTGTGAACATATGTCTCTCAGCAGAAGTTGCTGTTTTCTTTGAAAGCATACAAAAAGAAATCCCTGAAAAAATGCTTATGTTGAAAAAAAAGAAAACAAAACCCCCCAACAAATCAACCAAAAAAACCACACCACCAAAACTTTTTTTTCAATTGCCATCTCAGGTCAAAAAGAAGCAGGATTGTGACAAGCACAGAGAGTACTTTCAAATGCTCTTGCCTTCAACTACTTTCTCACAATAGCTACAGCATGTTTGGTCACTACTGAGGAAATAAAAATTGAAACAGTCACAGGGAAATGTACTTTAAAAACAAGGGCCATCTTATCATCTTGGAATTTTTAACCTTAGATTCACTAAGATGCCCACCAAAACAATCTAAGCTGAATCATCACATACAGCTATGAAGTCTCAAACTGACCTTGAGATCTCAACAAGCCTTTGATTTTGCTATTTTACTAAGTTATTCACAGAAAAACAAAGATGATTCATTCTTACATGAAATACAGCTGGCCCAATTTAAAGCTCGGTTTAGCACTGAGCACAGAGAACACACCACAGAAAAGCTATTTGACAATGTGAAAGAAGTAGAGAACTGCTAACAATTAAACAGGCTTGGTAGTTGATGTGGAGAAAGAGCTTCTTATTAAAACTCAGATTGAGTTGCATTATATTCATTACACTGAACAATGTGAATGTTTCGATGAAACTTTCCTGTTTTCATGGCTGTTTTCACAAATAGTCAACTGTGGAAAACATTTCTTCTTAATTTAGCACTATCTAGAGCAGAGTAAACATTCAAGAATCAAGACCCAGAAAAAAATTGTGAAATCCTAACAGAATTTTTTTGGCTATTCTAAAATTCCAGAAAGATTAAAAAAACACAACAACAAATCCAACCACAAAAAGCAAGCATTGTGTTTCCAACAACAGCAACAACAAAAAAATAGATGGTGTCATGACCACAACGTAAATAAGCTAAATTTGAAACTTGTCACTGTCTGCAGCAGCTTGGGAGTAGTATGTTTAACCTGGAGGGCAGCACAGACTGTAAACACGTATTTTAAAATAAAGGACAGGCTGAAGTTACTAAAAGATAAGATCTAAAAAGAAGTGATAAAATGCTTTCTCTCTGATATTGCAACATACGAGAAGTTCGCTCAAACTCTCAAGTTGTGAGTAGGCCAATCTGTAAGAAACCTGTCTGAGGGCTTTAGTTGCACTATAGTTTTCTAGCTCCATATTAATTGTAAAATCATCTCTCCTTCTTACAGGATAGTTTCTCAATGAATCTGCTCTACTGAAACACTGTTTAAAGTTCTCTCAAGCATCAGTAAGATATTAAGGTCAGGTCTATCTAAATTCTGAGAACAAGAAGAAAAACTCCACAAGTACAACTACAAAGCACTACTTGAGAACATGATTTTACAGAAATCACAATATCCACACTTAAAAATTAAATGACTACTTTTTCTGTGCTTAAACTATTGATATCGATTAGAAGCTGGCAGGAGATTCCTCTATTAAGCAACAGCAATTGTGATGGTAGAAACAACACATTTATAGTAGAAACATTAGTTTGTAAATCTAATCAGGTGTCATAGGAAAAAAAATCCTGCCTTTACTGATGACTGAAACATTTTAAGTGCAGAGTTAAAAAAATTTTTAAATCTCTATTAATATAAACAGTAAGTCCATAGGATCAGAAATATACAATAGTAAAGACCCCACTGGTAAATTTTCCTAGAACATGTTCTCCTTGTTCTAGTTCAGTGTTTAAGTCCACTGACCATGTAAGTACAGTTTCCAGAACATCAACCACAAACAATCCAACTTCACGTTTACCTGTGAACCTCAAAACCCCATGAAGTATGAAATGAAACAAGTACTTAGAAGCAAACTGCATTAACTCTTTCCAAACTTTTAACACTGTACACTCATTTGTGATGCCTAGAAAGAACACTGAAACATGAAGCTACATTTTCAGTGCTTTGCACCAAAATATTCCTCTTTACATAAAGAAAATGAAACTAAATATGCGTATCACCTGTCCCATTACTCTCTCTGATCCACATGGAAGGTTAACTTCAAAACAAACCTTGCTCTCTCCATACATAATGCTCTAGCTAAACATGTGTTTTCCCCCCACAACACAGGAGTTTGCTCCAGATGTGAAGTAAAACAACAACAACAAATCTGCATAGAGGAAACACAAACCTTCAAAATAAGATTAGGAGCACATACCCTCTTCTTACCATTCAAGCAAACATACAACCTAAAGGTGTGTTTATGATCAAGGAAAATAATCTTGCAAGGAAAAAACACAGGCATTCTTCACTTTGCTCAAGTCCATCTCCCGTGGATAAGAAAGATACAGCTGTACTCTTGAACCCATAAGGCTTGGAAATTAGGCCATTCTTCTGCTTAAGGCACTGAAGGAAAGAATTCTTGTCAGATACTTTCTCCCACACCCCCTCTGTCCAAATCAAAACCATGTGTTTTTATTGTGCAAAAGCAAATCCAGAAGGAAAAAAAAATCAGAAAGAAATTAAACATGGTATAATCATTATCATCCCAACTTGACCACTTCATTCTATCCTCTTATCTCTTGCCCTGTTCAACTTCTTTCCTCTTTAAAACGCAGCTGTCTCTTAGGCTCCCCTGTCAGAAAGGCATCCTTAACCACACCCACTTGAGCTGGCATCCGAGATGTCACCCTCCCATGGCTAACCCACAAACGGGTGTGCATGTGTCGAAGTTGTAATTATTTATATGATAACAAAGCCAATCACATGATCATAGGTCACTGGTTTATCCTTCTCAAAACTTCCCCTGCCATGACATCTCAATCATTCTCACATAGCACTGGCTAGGTAAGACAAACCACAATTCCCACATTCCTCCTCGACTCTGGCTAGAGTTATCATCCAGCACTCCTGCCTTGTTTGTTCCCTCTTCCACTGTAAACATGCAAGATCACTCCAGCAGAATTAAACAACTTGGAGGTATTTGAAAAGTACAAAACAAAATAATACCTTTAAACTGAGCTAGATGGGTGAGACCACAGCACAAGTAAACAGCAATACCTTCACAGGTAATAGTAATACCTTCAAAAGATTAAATTACACTTACTACAGAGAAAAAACACATGTATTCTTATGCCAGATTAAGAGATCCTTATGTCAGAAAAAGCAAACTACAGCCTTCTCATTCTTATTAACTTTACTAAAAGTACTATACAGCAAGTACTATAGTGCCAACTGTTGAATCTCTGAGCCTTTTCTTACACAGAGCTCCCCAAAAACATCTAAGAGAATACATTACCTACGTATTTCTTCTCTTTTGCCTTAATTCAGGAAAACCATTCCACAATTTAATGACACAATACAAGGCAACACATTATGAAAGGAAAAACATAAAAGCCCCCCTTTCCTCAAGTAATACCAACTCAGTGAAAACAGAGGAGACGCTCTGGCTCAAAGCTTTTGATTCCCGTCCTTCTCTTCCTCCAGCAACAGCAGAGATAGGAAGCTCACTTCACTCAAACGAACCCTAAGTGCAATTGTTTGAGCGCAGTGACACACTACCTGTCACAGCCTACGAAAAATGTATCAAGAGGAGGCTGTAAATAGTTACATGTACAAAATCAAAACACAGGGAAATTATTATTTTGAATACTACTCTTACCCCTCACTTGAGAAAATAAATCCACTGATACACATGAAAATACAGTACTGCCTCCACCCATTAATTTCCCCAAGATTCTCAATAAACTGTTAGTTAGAATAAGTGTTTGATAATCATAATCTACTCTGCTTCCTTAAACACAGCTTTCATGAACGAGAAATAACATTTCCAGTGAAAAGTATTTATGGACATATGCTAGGGAAGCTAAACATAGCACTGGGAGATGTCAGGAATAGCAAAAAGGCAAAGAAAAGAGTGTGAAGCTCCACAGGGCAGACCTATCAGTTACACACACACTGATGCTTCCCAGCCCCTGGCTCCCTCCACCTGTTGTCCGTCCCTTGCTGCTGGTTCCTGTACTTTTCACTCCAGCTTTCTGATAAGACTTTATCAAGTAATATGCTGCCTGATCTTATCCCTTCTAGAATATTTTCAAAGGGCACTGTGGGACAAAAGGCACAAGGAATTACGGAAACAAGCAAGTTTTTCACCCATCCCATCAGGAGCTCCTGTAATTCCTCAAGGAATGTATATTCTTATGATAGGTGCTATATCCAATATTATAATTTCTTTTTTCAAATGATAACACACATGCCTGCACACTCACTGAGAAAAGCACACATTAAAATTTTATTTATTTTCTATTTTAAAGTACTGAAAGCAGCTGCCAAGAGACAAAGGGTGGTGGTGGCAGGGTAGCTCCCCATGATTTCATGAAACAACCTCACCCCATGTGCAGAGCACAGCTGGACTCATACTTAGGTTTGTACTCAGAAGCATCAATCAGCTCTCTCCGGGATACAGGGCTCCAGTCTGTCCCTTGGGAGTCACACAATGGAGCAACACTGCGAGATGGCCACGCACACCAGACCGAAGAAAAGAGCCTCTCCTGAAGATCACCATTAGCTGCTCGGGAGAGCTTTGCTAATATACATACTGGAGAACTGGAAATGTGCACTACAAAGATGGACTTTTCACCAGGCCAAAACCTACTTCTTAATTCCTCACTCTTTCCAATTACTTCTCCCTTTAGTCGCAACTTCTCACCACCTCAGAGCTCACTAGCTTGACTTTGTCCATCACGAGCCACCAGCATAAACAGCTCCCCAGTCCATCAGTGTTTAATAGCAGAAGGAAGCACACTGAAAGTAATTTAAGAGTCTCACCTCACCCTCACAGAATCCATTTTAAATCAAGGAATGCTGCTGATCAGGAAGTCAGCAACGGACCACCTACTCCTCCTCCATCCTACATTTGCCGCTTTAGCCAAAGGTCTGACGTAAGGGACACCGCGGGTAGCAAGGACGGCTTCCTGAGGCTGCCCAACAGGCAGAGCTTGAGGTCTCTGCTCCAAAACTCTGTGGACGCCCACTAATGACAGCACTGGAGTAACTCTGGGCAGATTTGGGAACTTACAACTGCACAGATCTTTGGTGCTTATCTGGCTGAAGGATTACCTGCAGTAGTATAAAGTTGCAGGCTCACACCAAGGTTTTCAGAAGTAAACATGCAATTTTGAGCATTCTGATACCCTGTACAAATCTGAGTGTTTCAGATGTCCACTGCACTCTCTGAAATTGCAATAATAAAAAAATAACATTTACTATTCCTTAGGTGTCAAAATTGAACAAACAAGTAACATAGTATTTTTTAAATTAACCACCAACACTTTGAGGTTTTCATTCCATAAAAGATTATGATATTTGAAAATACTTCCATTTGCCTTGTGTAAATTCTGTAAGTCTTATGGACTGTATTACCAGATATATACATAAATATTTCTTATCCCTTCCTGTCATCTACCTCTCATCTGCATTCCTATATACATTTGAAATAGGGACGCATGAGTAACATGTATCGTGCAAACTCGGACTTTATCATTTAATTAAATCGAAATTTTCATCCCAAGGACTTGCTTCCATTTTTACAGTAACACCGAACTCATCAGTCCATGAAGAGTAAGGACAGACCAAACACATCTATTTGCTCTAACTAGTAGTGAGTCTGATATTGCGGTGTCAATTTAACATCCACTGAGTGACCGATACTAAAAGCTCATTATAATAATTCACCATGCTAGGGTTTTACTTCTCTAGCTATATTACCTCTCTATTACCTTTTTCTATACCACCTTTGTCTTCCAAACCATCTTCTTACATTCACTTTTCGTTTCATATCAGTCAGTAACCTATTCAGAAGGCACTACTGCTTGGGCTTCTACAGTAACAAACCTTAGGAACTCCTGCTACTACCAGAACCTCTATAGAATAAACTGATGCAATACAAACATCTTCTTCAACCCATTTCAGCCCACTAGGCCATCTTCCTTCGTTTCTTACCAGTCACTTTACACACAAATAGCAGGTTGCATGTGTTACATTTCCTATGACTGCTTTTCCCCCTCCTTCTAACACCTTCCCAAAGGCAACTAAGGATACTCATTGCAAACATACTGCTTTTAACACTGGTCCCCTCACCTGAAAAGAAAATTTCACACCTCCCGCACTACTACCAATGTAAATAATCACAACTGATGGACAGGACCAGACACGGTCCAACATTCCTCAGGTACACCGTCCACCATAGCCAAGACTGGTTACTTTCTATGGAAGATCACTACAGCAGAGAACACCACCGTGCTCCCACTCCATCGAGTCCGGGCGGAGCAGAGGAGGCCGCAAAGATATTTAAACAGAGCACAAAGGAAGATACAATGAACTCGGGAAGAACCAAGGACACGACCACAGCCTCTCTCAGAGGCAACACAAAGCAAAGCAGAGGAAGGAATACAACAGCACCAGAGACCGTCTTGGAAGTGCAAACCGAACAAAGAGCAAGTACCGCTGAACCCCAAAAGGTGAGGCAAGGCCAAGTGCCAGGCGGTCAGACAGCCCACAAGTGGATATCCCAAGGCAGGCGCGGAGGTGCCGCGCGTGGGGGCCGCCCTAAGGCGGGGCACCCCGGCTGCCGCCCGCAGGGGCTACAGGCCTCCGGCCGGCGGGGGCCCGCGGCCGGCAGCCGAGGACATTTAAGGGCAGCCCAGCCCAGTCCAGTCCGGCCCGGCCCCACAGCGCTGGAAGGGGCTGCGGGAGGGCTCCCGGCGGGAGGCTCGGAGCCACGGGCGGGCTGGGGCGACGTGGAGCGCGGCGGGCCGGACC
>VZTG01009087.1:145146-202868 GCA_013397845.1 Melanocharis versteri
GGTGGAGGCCGGGCGGGAGCGCGCCCTGGGCTGAAGTGAAGAGGGGTCTCACAGTCAACAAGAGGCAGGACTGATCTTTTCTCTGTGGTGACCAGTGACAGGACCCGAGAGAATGGCCTGGAGCTCAGTCCGGGGAGGTTTAGGTTGGATATCAGGAAACAGTTCGTCACTCAGTGGTTGGGCACTGGAACGGGCTCCCCAGAGAAGGGGTCACAGCACCACCCTGAGAGAGTTCAAGAAGCTTTAGGGCAACGCTCTCAGGCACATGGTNGGGCGGGCGCTGCTGTGGCGCCAGCGCCGCTGTGGCCGCGGCTTCGTCACGGGCCCAGCCTGGGTGGAGGCCGGGCGGGAGCGCGCCCTGGGCTGAAGTGAAGAGGGGTCTCACAGTCAACAAGAGGCAGGACTGATCTTTTCTCTGTGGTGACCAGTGACAGGACCCGAGAGAATGGCCTGGAGCTCAGTCCGGGGAGGTTTAGGTTGGATATCAGGAAACAGTTCGTCACTCAGTGGTTGGGCACTGGAACGGGCTCCCCAGAGAAGGGGTCACAGCACCACCCTGAGAGAGTTCAAGAAGCTTTAGGGCAACGCTCTCAGGCACATGGTGTGATCCTTGGGGATGTCCTGTGCAGGGCCAGGAGCTGGACTCGGTGGTCCTTGTGGGTCCCTTCCAACCCGGGGTAGCCTGTGGTTCTGTGGGCCAGGTGCGATGCTCCGCCGACGGGAGGGCGTGTCGCAGTGCCCCGGGGACAGGGCCCGCCGGGGGACCGGGCGTATTCCTCAGCCTGGCAGGATGGAGAGGCCTCGGAGAAAGCCAGCGGGGCTCGGCGAGTCGGTGGCCTGGGGAGCCCCAAGCCCCCTGCGTGTGAGCTGTGGGACAGAGCTCATGGGGTGCTGGGGCTGCTGATGTTGGCTAGTGGGTTGCCAGGAGCTGTCCTTCTTCGTCTCTGGTAACCAGGAGCCTGAGGAAGGGCAGTGGGGCAGCTTCAAGTCTGCAATTCATGGACTCTCTGGAGGTTTGTAAAACCCTGTGTCAGCAGCAGAGCGTCTGTGTAAATCAGACCATTTATTTGTGCACCTCAGCCAGCCCGCCAACCCACTTGAAGCTGAAATTGGATCAACAAGACTGTGCAGCACATCCCTCCGCTCATGTCCGACCAGCTCACAGTCCTTGAACACTTAACCAGTGACCTCATGTGCTTAAAATTAGAACCATACATGCATTTTTGTCTTTGAGAAGTTAGTAGTGTTTACACAACAGCAGCTTTTGCTAGAAAACCAGCCAAACCCTTCACGAAATTCTAAAAATAATCTGCAGAAAATGCAAGAAACCTCCCAACTTCCCCTGCATCAGAAGCAAAACAGTGGGTCTGAATTTCTATTGCAATATTTTGACAGATTTGTGTAGCCGAGGCTGTAAACACACTCCTTGTTCTGGAAGACTTTCCTTAGGAAAACACTTTGGAAGGCACTTCATGAGTTGTATGTCTATCTTCAGGAAGCCCTTAACTGCTCGTAAAAGGGCACTGACTGTTATACATTACTTGTAGATAACATATATAAATGCATCTGTACGTATAGGTAAACACACTAGTAGTGTATGTTTAATTCTGACTATGTTAATTCTGGTGTTATTCAAGAGGCAGCCCCAGCTCCTCAGCGCTGCTCAGCCCACAGTGGAGTTTTCCACAGATTTAGGAAAACAGCTGATGCAGGCACAAGCAGAGAACAACCCCATGTTGTAGGAGCAGTGTAACTGGACTCGCTGTTTGCACATTCAGCATCCTGTTGCTCTGAGCATGCATGATTTGTCAGTCTGGAAATGATAGAGGTTCCCAGCTCATCCTCGGACCAAAGCCTCCCAAATCCTGGGAGGGGCCTCTGTGAATTTCTAGCTTTCTCTTCACATAGCTGGAACTACCAATTCCAAGGGAAATTTTAGGGTCCTTCATTTTACTGGGAACAAAATAATCCAAGATTAGGTTTACTCGAGGTAAGCAGCCATGGTCTAGCCAGCATGCCAAAACAAGTTTGTTGACAAACTGGATATTAACCCAGTTTAGTTGCTTAGCTCATCAAAATGCACTCACTTTTATCCCAAGTAAGAGCACGACTGTGTCTAGGGCTCTGTGTGGGGCCTGACTCTGCAATCCTTACTTGGTCAAAACTCCCACTGATGCAAAGCCATGCTGGTATGGATTTGTGTATGCACCTGTGGTGGGAGAAGAAAGAAGTGTAAGCTCCAATGTCTTCTGCATGTGTTTAATGACACCATTAACTCAGGAAAAGCTTAGAGAGACTTCCTGCCTTACAATTTGAATAAGCTTTGGTCAGTATTTCGTAGGAAAATATCTTCAGAAATTATAAGTGTAGTAATGTAATAATTTTTGTTATCTGAAGATCTGCTTTGCACTTGTTTTGACCATGGTTATTATGGTTGTCACCTTCTTTCATGTTACTAAGGTCAGTCGTTCATTTAATAGCTCTGTTTAATTTTGTCATGTTATTACTACAGGCTTCATGTGTCCTCCAGGTGGAAAAATGCAGGAACAATGACTGAAGAGCTGCATGGAAGAGAGGGTGACCACAGAGACGGTTCTGTCATAACTCAGTCACTCTCCAAAGAGACAAAGCAGAGCACAGGCAGTGGGCTGAGCACAAAAATGGCCTGGAAGGAGAATGCTTCAAACTGTCTGAGACCTGCAACTAAAATATGCCGAAAGTTACTGCTGCTTCAAGCAGCATTAAGTCCTGCTTGGTGCCCATCAGGAATCGTGTGTATTTACTGAGTGGCTTCAACTTCAGCACCGAAAATGTGCCGAAGCTGAAGGTATTCCACCACCTTACCAGGATCTAAATCCCATCCACTACTCTAGTAGTGATTTCAGATGCTGACTTCAATGAAACCTTTTCCCACAATTTTCAAATTCAGTTCTCAACAGCAAAAGTGTGAGAGGTTCAGAAATAACACAGGAACAGGTGACCACTGAAATGTGAATAAAACAGAGCAAAATCATGCTCTTTATTGCCTTTCATTACACCAGGACATCTACTGTAGAGTGGAAAACTAAATGAAAGGCCTGGCAAATATGAAAGAGTAAAGTACCTCTGCATGCAATAAGACTGCAGTAGCATTAAGGAATCCTGAGGTCATTACAAACTACAGGTACAGGGCTCCATGGCTTGTTTACTTTCAAGAGGGACACAGGAAAAAATTACATGTACTCTGAATATATGTAGACTTTGTAAATATATGAATAGTTACAATCAAGATTCTGATTTTGCTGTAAGAATCATTAGGAAGTACAATCTTAATGGAAAGTTAAGTAACTTATAATTTGCCCTAATACTTTAAACCTGCAAACAAATGAGGTTGTTTTTTTTAAAATTGCAAGCCATACCCTGTGTGAATACTCTTATGTACATTTAACAGGCCAAAAATTGTCTGAAAGTCAGTTGTACTGAAATTTAGTAGTTAAGTTTTCTGGGTAACTGAAGTTTTTATTGTTTTGATGCCATTATGAAGAACTGCCCTAAGAATATCCATGTAAGAACTTCGTATGAAAACGGTAAATAAAAGCAGCATTTGTCACTGAGTAGCCTGGACATCTCGGTGAGGATAATAAAATCACAGTACGACTTTATAGTTGCAGTACTTTGTTGCACATCCCCAAGGCCTCTAAAATGGTATCAGAAAATCTACTCGAGAGAAGAGAGAATTTTCTCTTAAACATGTGGGTTGCCAGGGGTCTGAAGAAGCTTCTGAGGGCAGTTGCTCTGTCCCTGGGCATGTCTCTGATGGCCTAAAAAACCAGAAGGGTCTTGTTAACTGGTCCCACTATGTTAAAGATCTCTGCACTGGCTCTTAATAATCATTGCTAAAAATAGCTAGTTTTGATTGTTTCCTTCAGCTTTGATATCTCAACTTTCTTTTGATGCCCCCAGTCTCTTCAGCCACGCAGCCAACTTCTTCCCACATCTGAAGAGTTTCAAAAGGAAACTAGCAAGCCACCGTAGCACTGAGGTAGAACCACAATGAAACCTGGGGCAATGGCAACTCTGTGAATTTCACCCCTTGTTTTCTTTTGCTGCAGCATTTTTTGACTGTTGTGGCTTTCAGTAGTGGTTTCAAACTTACTTTTTAAAAAAGTTTCATTTTCTTTCTTTCTTTCTTTCCTCTTTTTTTGTAGCTTGAGTTTAGATTAGTATCTTGGCAGAGGAGGTAAGGTTTGAATCATTTTCATGCATCAGCACTGACAATATCTTTTTGCTATTCATTTTTTGGGAAATGTTAACATTCTTAGAAAAGACTATCAGAGAGTAATAATGAAAACAGTGTTGTATGTTGGAAGTATCTGTAATGAATATGCAATATATTGGTATTCCTTTTATCTGAAAATATTTATTTGTTATGAAAGCATGTTAAAGAGTAAAATAACTATTTAAATCAGGTACTTCATGATTCCTATCATAGTCGTATCTGAGCTATCACGTAAAACATAATGCACCTCTGCATTCAAGCTGGGAAGCTTCCTGAGCTGTTGCTAAGCTGTAGATCTGAGGAGCAGAGGGACTAAATGGTCTGTCCAGGAGCAGAGAGGAAGCCAGGGACAAAGAAGACATCAGGCTCACTAGAAGTAGTCCTTGGGGACTCTCTGGATACAGTTTTAAAACCAGCTTTAGATAACCCCAGGAGATGGGGCAGGATGGCAGGAAGCCTGCAACAAGATGCCTAGTGATCTGCCATTGATCTTCAGAGGGTCACCAGAGACCAGAAGTGGGGGAAGAGTTGGGAAAGGCAATTAACCTAAGTGGTCACAGATGTTCTCACTCCACATCTGCCCTCTGCAGACTTCAGTGGTGTGGTTTCTGTGGAAACAGAAACTCTGTGCTAAATGGAGCTGCGATCCCTGGCAAGATCTAATTTTTCTGAAGATGTATTCTACAGTAGCGCAACAAGAACTCCTTGGTGCAGAAAGGTGCAAAGCTATCCTGCAGCAGTATTGCATATTCTGATCCAAGGAAGAACAGCTTTTGATCCAGGAACAATTGCAGGATTTGTTATGAGTTGATCCAATAAATGATTCTGTAACAGGAAGGTCTCTAACTGTGGCAAAGACCCTATGTAATCCTCAGGGAGTGTGGGGTGAAGTGAAGCCTTTCCTCTGCCCATTTTAAGGTGACCAAGAAAATAAAGATTTGAGCTAAACTCCTGACTGCAGCATTGAAGCATGTATGTGTATGTCTCTGTGCATATTTTTTTACTTATTTAGGACTTTTTTTTGTCGTATCTCATTTGGTTAAAATACCTTGTTGAGTCTACTAGGGTTCATTTTTTATTGAGTCACTCTACCACTTTAGAAGCTAAAAATGACTTGGGTTGTGTGGTACTTTTTTCCCCATCTTTCCCCTAGCCCCTCCTCCACCCCTCCCAAAAAAAAAGCAGTCGCCTTGTTTTGTTTTCTGCTGACTGAACTGAACTGGCAGAATAGCCTTAATTGACAAAATGACAGGATAGAATAAAATGTTGGAAGGAAAGAACTGACACAGGCATTCCTGAACTTTTTAGCAGTTCAACCACAATGGCGTGTTCACATGAATTCATTACTTCCACAAGAGAAAGTAAATTTTATCCCTACCAGAATATGCATGCGGAACAAAATGGCCAACAGCCGCTGACTGCCGTGAGTCGTCCTGACCACGTCTTACAGTGGACTGAAGACTAAGCTGAAATCTGTCCCACCTTCTCCGAGGTTATCAGGAGCAAAGGAAGCAATCTGGGCCTCCTATAACAGCTGCTGAGCCAGAGCTGGCAGTAGCCTTGACTGCAGTAGCTTCAGCCATGGATTTAAAAGAGGACGGGTTCTCAAAGTCTCCTTTAAAGATCCCAGGAGGGTGTAAAGCAACCAGGTGAGAATGATAGGCAGCAGGGTTCACTTTGAATTGACTAAATGTCTGCACAAAACCAGCGCCCCAAAGTCAGGTGCAGGGAGAGGGAAGGGAATCTTGCTCTGAGTTACCTGGTCCCTCCTGAGGTGGGATAACTGACTGTACAGGGCCTTAGTCTGCCACCAGTACCATCCCCTTGCGAAACCACGTCATCTTGCTTCCCCAGCCTGGGAAAGGAGGGTGCCTGGAAACAGATAGGAGAACATAGCAAACAAGAAAAGAATTTGTCAGATTCTACTTTTTAAGTTAGCCAGAGAAGTAAGAAACAATGTTAACCTGATTTCCAAAATGAGATAAAAATAAACCAAAGGGGTTATTTTTAGATGTACCAAGCTATCCAATAACAATTTAGCTTTATGGCATGTACAAATAGGATCCAGACTTGGATTTCGGTCATATTGCTGGAAGTTTTCCATTGGCTTCAAAGATAATTAGTAGTTTCACCAAAGTAATTTGATCAGAATTTGGCCATAGATCTATTGTTCCTTGATGTGAAAAACTTAGTAAGTTTTAGGGGAAAAATAATGATTAAAAAAATAAAAAGAAGCAACACACTGCTCTACCTCACAGTTTTATTGTGGTTTAAATGATTTTAAGTGTTTTGAGAATGAACAGTTCTCCATGTCTGCTAAGCATTATTATGCATTATATAAATGCATAGTATCAGGCATGCTATTTTCATCTTTTGCCCACAGCGTGGTAATGACGTCTCTGCAGTGGGATGAAATGCAACACTATGTTTAATAAAAGTTATGGATTTTGTTTCTATTTCATATTGTTAGGTGCTGTGCTGCTTCTGGTATCTAGGTCACTGTTCAAATCTGTCAGGGGTTAACCGTGGCCGGTCATTCCTATCTGGCCCTCTGCTGCTGCAGGGAAAGTTGTTCCCCTCTGTAACTCATCAGTTTAGTTTAAAGTTAGTGAAAATTCTCTGTGATGGTGCCAGCGATTTCAGAGATGGAAGAAAATGCCAGACTTTATTCTGGGATATTCATAACTCAGCTATGCAATGTTGTTGATAGTGATGTAAAATGAATTAAGGACATTTAGCTGAAACACTGTAAAGTCCAGCATCTTTTAGGAGTACTAAAAATCTAAGTAAAATATCTGAGAACAAGTTTAGTAAGCTAATGGTTTGGTTAAGAGAATAATTTCATTTTTTACGCAGGTCTGATATGGTTGCAATGAAGTATATGAAGTATAGGACAGAAGATCTCTCTGGGGTACCAGAACACTTTCCAGTATGGTTTGCGAGTCCGTCTTTGACAACCCCCAGGTTTATTTCCATTGCAAAACTAAGCACATATATATATATAAGTTCTTCAGGTTAGATTTGTTCTCAAGCCTTACTCTTGGCACTATCCTATATTGCCATTATTTTCCCTGAAGAAGTGTATAGAAAATCCACTGGAACAAATCTTAAGGCCTTCTGGTCAGTTTTCATTTAGCTTTTACTAGAAAAGAACTCACAGTAGTTCAAATCCTGATGGATAAAAAACAGCTGAGCCCACACCCTTCCCTCTGATTTCCATAGCAGTTTTTGCTGAGTAAGAACTGGATGCATCTCCTGCTCCTGCGTCAGGACTGCTGACATGAACAAGTGGGAGGAAGATCAAGCTCCGGCAAGGACGGACTTCAGGAGCTGCTTCATCGTTCTTTCACACAGATGGGAGTGTCACAGCGCACTTTCCTGTCTAATCAGTCTCAACACAGCCTTGCACAACTCAGCCTGCTCTAAGCTTTTAACCAGGGTGTAGGAGTTCAGAAAAAAAACCACCTCCCTTCCCCCAAGAAAAATGTAATTGCAAAGGTTCGTTTTGATGTAGCATGTACAGTAAACTTGAATCACTGAAAGGGAACCACACATTTGTGCAAATATTTTTTCTTTCCCTCATTTTCATTCCTAGTCAGTTATTCATTTTATTTACCTCCTAGAGAAAATGCACTAGAGACTGGATCTGACTTCCAGCAAGGCTCATGGTGGAGCTGCCAGGGCCATAATCCCTGGGGCTGTAAGGCAGCTCCTGTCTGGTGACCCCGCTGGGGCTATCCCAGTATATACCAGCAGACAATCTGGTCCCCATCATCATTAATGCAGACAGTGACTCATCTTGTGGGCCAAAGCAAATGTTAATGCTTAGTAATTATATCAAAATAGTGCATGGTGATAGATTCCACTCTCGTTGTAATTGTGTTACTAATTACAAGTGCTACTTATTCTTTGTAAGACTCATTTGTTTCAGTACTCTGAGAGAAATCACGAGGTTAGTGAATTTAAGGCTTCATACAAACAAAAGCCTTGATGTTACAACATGATCTGCACCAAAAGCAATGCATATATATGCGATTTCAGTGTCAAGATCATGGTGCTTGTAAGCTCTCCAGACCTCTGGTGAAGCCTACACAGAAGCTTTGAATTTATTCTTCTGTTAGCAAGCTCAGAATATGGATCTTGGTTATTATTATTACCGGTATGTAGCATGCTGAGACGTGGAGGACAAATGGCAGAGCAGACTAAAATTCAAATTAAGCAATAAATGAGCATAGTAAATAGCAGGGTGAGAGTGGAATACCAAGGGACAAAGCCAATAAAATATTGTTCAGTTTAGGGAAGATGATCCAACAAAATTAACTAATATTTAACAATCATACACTCACTGTAGAGTAATTTATTCTGACAGCAATAAGAAAACCACTAATGAACGGCTACAGAAATTTACTGATTGGTCCCCTTAATATAGATCTAAACCAATGCCACAAATGAAAATGGGAATTTCTTGACAAGACAAAAAGGCAGGCTGGGAATCAGGGCTGTTCAGCCTGGAGAAGAGAAGGCTCTAGGGACACCTCAGAGCACCTTCCAGTACTTAAAGAGGGCCTGCAAGAAAGCTGGAGAGGAACTTTTTACAAGGGTGTGTAGTGATAGGAGAAGGGGGAATGGCATTAAGCTGACAGAGAGTAGGTTTAGATGAGATATTGGGGAGAAATTCTTGACTGTGAGGGTTGTGGGGCATGGGCAAGGTCAGGTTGGATGAGGCTCTGAGCAACCTGCTCTAGTGAAAGGTGTCCCTGTCCATTGTAGGGGGGTTGGAATGAGATGATCTTTAAGGTCCCTTCCAACCCAAACCATTCTATGATTCTATGATATTTCTAACTCTGTTACTTATAAAACTTCTTTTACCATGGCACCTGAGCATCTTTGTTGTTACAGTCCTCATATCCCCTGCAACTGAGAAGCTTTGGAGCAGGTCCTCAGCAGCTGGCATCCCTGGGAGGGTGGCAGGCTTCTAGGGACAGCACGGCCAGCATGGATTGTCCTAGCCTGAGTACCTGATCCCTACCTCCTGATGGCTCAGCTGCTGGCACCACCACCTAGCAGTAGCTCTCCAAGCCTTCCCTATCCCATCCCATCCCATCCTTCTCTTCACCCTTGTTCTTGGTCTCCCTGCAGCATGACTGTACCACTATGTCAATCTTCTTACCCTCTATTCCTAGCAGCCTGTGAGACACAGGAGAGAAGGTTGGGACTGCTGCTTCCCAGAGGAAAGGAGAGAGCTGTTGCTCTTGGGAGAAGGAAAGAAGGTAAACTCTCACTCTTCCTATCCTCATCTGTGTTTCACGGATCTTACCAGTCTTCCTTGCTTCAGACTTGCTCAGTGCAACTACAAAATCCACTTTTACCCGTCTATCTTGGGATTCTTGGGGAATCTTATGCCCTTCATGCTAACGGCAGCAGATGCATGGAAAGAATAAATTAGTCTATCCAGAAAGTCTACAGTAAGCAGAGACCTCCCAAAATTAATCCCACATGCAGTATGTTACCCTGACTAATTTCTTTATGTGGAACCATATTTTTTACATGTTAATCCATGCTTCTCTCATTTTTGTCATATTTTTGGGTCTTGAATTCAGTAAAAATGCAGTTTTGCTTCCTCTGACAATGCTGATAACAAAATTTCCCTTGCAAGCATATCTAGACAGCAAGAAAGTTTTGCAAATATTTATAGAAGTGTTCACCTAGTTCATAAACTGCGTAAGTTACCCATGCTGAAATCTTCCTGTAGGCTGGAGAGCTGCACAGACAGGGGTCAGAAACTGTGCCATCCAACAAACCAGCCCAAGCTTTAGGCAGCTGGGCTGAGCAGTTGTCCTAATACATAGTTCATGAACAAGCCATTGGCTGCAATATGTTGGTGTTGGTCATGTATCAAATAATAATGAGCACTGAAGAGTAGATTCTGCAAATGAACGAATGGGGCTGACTCCCTCACCTTGGCATGAGGAATGTGTCTCCAGGCCCATGTTTATGGAGCTACAAATTTGTTCTTTGATCTCTACCCAATAATAAGGCTAAAGGAATGCAATTTTTGTTGTTAATATTTTGCTTAACGTTAGTCTAGGGAAAGGTCGTTAATATTCTGTAGCTATCTCATCAGTCTCAAGGGACATGTCATATACATTAAAGGAGACATATCAATAATTAACATAAACCCCTTCTAATCCTAAAGTCAAATATTAACATCCTCTCTTACTTTTTTCTTTTCTTCTTTTTTTTTTTCTTTTTTTTTTTTATGGCTTCTGGCAAATTCCTGAAGAACCCAAGGCTGAGAGTGGTAGAATTTTGCCCAGAGAAGATGAAAATAATGAGACAGCCATATGCCTGCCTGTCTGTGGCAGATTTCAGGCATATAAGTCTGCAGTAATCTTAAAAGTTAAGTATGCAGGGAAGTGCTTTATAATGTGTCATAATCCTGCAGTTAGCTCTAATCAAGAGAAGCTTCAATACCTATAAAACAATAAATATTTGGGACAAAAGGGATTCTTCTCTGGATTGCAGCTGCTTCTTTCTAAAAGTCTATTAAAAACTAATTGCCATAAAAAGAATACTTTTAAATATGCATATTTCGTTATTTTCAAAATTAAATATAGCTAGATGTTTCTAAAACTGACTTATGAACCTGTACATAAATCCTTGTATTAAAAGCTCCATTAGCATTTAGAGCATTTAAAAAGGTGTGATAGTTCCACACATTCAAAGCAATTCCGAATTCCAATTAAAGAGTAACATCGTGTTAAACAGCTATAAAGTTAAATATATGTGCATAATTTATTAAGTATAGGCATAAAGGCTTTTTTCAAATGTCTATCCACATCTGAAAATGGTGTCTATCCCTACATATGTTTATACCTGTATGCATAATAAACTGCAGACCCATAGATGCATTAGGTAGAGGCATATAGATAGTTCAGATGCATTCCCAAGGCATCTTCAATCACTAACTCTTTTGTCAGTGGGAAGGAACGTGATCTTTCATAACAATTAAGTAATTGTTTGTTTTCTCCTTGCCATTTTCTTGCAAGAATTAGACATTTTGGGTTACTTATTACAATGAGATAATTCCTGCAATTCTGCTGAAGGCTCAAGCAAGGCAAAGTGTTTCCTAATTCCCAGAAGGCATGTGTTATCTCCTGGTAACACACACACACACACTGCAGTGTGACATTTCTCCTTGATACAGGTAAATGGACCATACCGTATCCAGGATACATCTTTTTGCTTCCATTAAAATCTCACTTGTATTTTCCTGCTTGCAAAATACTTTGTCAAGTTGTATAATACAGGATATAAATTTCACTGAGCTCTTTTACCACTGTGATTTTAATAAAATGCAGAGAAAGGCTGAACAGAAACATCCAGCTGCCAAAAACCTACAGGACTGGCATTTAGGTGAAAGTTGCTATCATCTCTGCTCTTGTACATGTGGCAAAGGATAGTGATAATCTCATGCTCCTGATGGCGAACAGTGTATGGATAGCTGTCTTAGAATATACTGTGAATATAATGAAAATATGTTATTGTTCAATGTTTTCAGGATGTTGCTGTTGAGGCCCGACTATAACAAGGTTTCCTAACTTCAGTCAGCAAACCGGGCGAGGAACCTTCTGCAAGTCTTCTCCTCCCTGGCTGCCTGCATTTCTCAACATTCTCAGTCAGGAATGCATCCAGGATGCATCCCAGCTTTCAGACTGTTCCTTGTGCTGTCAGTTCTGCAGTTAGTCACTTAGAAAGATGGACAAGTCTGTGCAGTGGGTAGCCACCTCACGTCACCTCAACCACCCTCAGGGCCAGCTCTGGCTTATTTTTCCACACGTCGAATGCTCTGAGGCAGATACCCTCCATGCTGCTAATGTCTGCTCAGGGGAGACGTAAAAACTCCCTCGTACAGGAGGCAGGGGAAGGGAATAGAGCAAGGCAAGCCCCAAGATCCGATATTAGTTTCTGAGTGCAGCATCTTTTTCTCCTTTCCCCATAGCAGAGTGTCATTGTGCCACTCTCAGCTCTTTGAGTTCGAAGCCCACCGAGATCAATACCCAACGAATGCGGCCATGAGAGGACACATTAATGACAGGACAGGGAGAGGACAGTGAAAACAGCCTATTAACTGTTGCGCTTGGGGATTTGCCTCCAGAAACTAAGGTCCTTCCAGATTCTCTCTAGAAAGGAATTTGCAGCCACTGGGCACATGCTCTTTCTGTCAATAATTTATTGTATGCTGCCAATGAGGTAATGCAGCCCTTTCTTCATGTACAATTAGCTACTACCCTGACAGATAAAGCCACACATGGCATATTGTAGATGTGATCTTTAAAACCCAGGTTCTTCTGTGTTACAGAATCACCAACAGAGAAATCTTTCTTCTGTTGAATGGGGACTTGGATATGGGAAAATTTTCTATGAGGAACTCCCATATGCCATAAATAACTGCCATATGCCATAAAATGATCATGAACCTGGTTATCTTCTAAATAGAGTCATAAATAATGTTTTCCATTTTGTTAGTAATAATCCACCTGTTTAGTTTGGGACATTAACAGGCAAAATTTTAGCAAGAGCTTTTCATGCTTCAAATGCTTTCCTTCAAGAGAAAGGGGGAAAAAAATCCTGGGCTGATGGGAACTGGAGAGGCACACCAACTGGAACACAGCTGCAGTAGCTAGACCAACATGAAAAACAGATTTTTTAGGGGTTTGGTTTTCTTTTTTCATTAAATTGTCTGTGGGACTAGCTCCCCTGCAGATGTATTCTGAAGATGACAGCCTCTGCTTTGCATCTGTTACATACAGAGCTGAACATGGGCTCTGCAGTTTGAAACTGGATTTCCAGTTCATCAGAGTTCAAGGAACACTTGGGATTCTTTTGGCTTGGTTTCATAGCTCATTACATGGGGTAAAATCCTAGATGTCTTGAAGTCAAGGGCATAAATCCCACTGATTTCAGTGGGGCAAGGATGTCACCCCTTGCAGTTTAGAGGTCAACTACAAAAAAAAACCACCCCAAAACAACTCTTGATTCTGACCATACAGTAATTTTATCATCTTTATTCATGCGCATGCTTGTCATGCTTTTAGTCTACTGGAGCTAGCCATTTCCCTCACTACATTTTTATAAATGTTTCCCTGACTGCCTTTCTGGAGTTCTGTGATCTAGCCAAGGGGTGTGATCTTCAAATCTAAGAGACAGAAAGACCCCTAGGAAGTGCATAAGCATAAAACGCTGATGGCATTCTGGCACTTAAATTCCAGTTCCCAATGGGGTCACAAAACAGATTCCATTTATTGTAATTGTCTCTACATCAGTTCTTTTTAGTGCTTGAGAAGTACTGGACACCATCAGACAAGACGTGCCAAAAGTGTTTGTCAGAACAAATTGGCAATAATCTTCTGTTTAGCTATAATTTTTTTTATTTTATAATCAGCACATCTTCCTCAAATATTCCTAGCCATATATGGTAAGAATTTTGTGCCTTTATTCAGGAATTTCCTTTTCAATTTCTCTCTTTTTTTTTTAAGGCAGCCTATACTGGGAAAACATGAAAAATTTCTGGAGTGTGACCAGTCCCTTTGCATTCACATCTGATAAACTGATGGCTCTGTGAGCCTCGGGCACTGGGAGAATATCATCACATTTATAGGGCTCTAATGATAGCTCCTATAGTTACTCCAAACATAGTATGTTACACCAATATTTTGCACTGAGTGGAGAGTTCTGCCAAGGCTCCTCGGTGTGCTTTCTCACAGCTGTGCTGCTGTCAGCCCGAAGACAATGCCTGCAGTGAGGAGCCCAGCATTCCCGCAGATGCTCAGCTGACTTGAGGCTGGACCTCAGCCAAAAGGCTCCTGAGCCATTTCCGTGGGCTATGTTCTAATGTATGTTGCCTGTGCATTCACACAGCTCTTTCTAATGGGAGGATGATTTGCAGGAGAGCTGCTGGGCTGGCTCACAGTCCCCTCTGGAAGCACATAAGGCAGGGAGATCCCCTCTGCAGAACTAACGTTGTATTATTTTCTATGGCAGCTGTGAGTTCACACGTAGATATTGTCTTTTATTACTCTGTTTGCCAAAGCATCATCAAACTATGTGGCATTTGAATACACCAAGCCACGTTGGTTTATAGTGCCCTCCTTTTTGACTGCTGTGTTGATGTAGCTATGACCTTGTTGATGAGATGGTGTGGTATTTTGGGAAGACAGCCCCTGTTGTGATGCTGTGCCCCTTGGTTCTGCACCTGGTGGTTTCTCTGGCACTACACCTTGGGATGGCCACCACAAAGTAAAGGGGGCTTGGAAATCAACGTCCCTGCTTCTTCTTGGGTGCTGATTACGAGGAACTGAGCGAGTACTTCAGCAGAACATTTGTCTGTCACAGCTCTGCTCGGTGCAGCAGCATTTTGGGTGCAGTGGTGGGTGCAGCAGGGAACAGGTGCCATCCCGGGGCCACCAACCTCTGTTGCCAGAGGTTCCACTCCTGCCTGCATCAGCAACAGGCTCACACACAGAGCTTCTCTCCGGATCCAGTTTTGCAATGACTGATCAGCTGTGGAGGTTGTTGTTCCACAGGCATTTGTGATTTTTGTGGTGCTGCTGTATCACTTAATACGACACAGCAATACAAAGGATTTTATTAGTTGCACTGCATTTCAAACAGTTTAGAAAAGGTCCCTTCTGACAAATGGGCTTTCTCAGGTATCTGTAGCAGCTGACACACTAATACTTTGATTACTAATAATAACATGAAGAATAAGATGACCACACAACATTAAATCACATGCCCCAAGTCACGTGTGCCTGCTTTGGTGCAGAGGTAATTTATGCAAACCTAAATTCCTTTCATGCCCTTCATGCAAGGACAACACCAGTGAGAACGGTTACTCTTAGTGGATTTTGACATATATCAGTTCAGTGCTTCACACCATTATAGAAAAAACACCTTGCCTGATGCTTCTCTGCTTTCTAAAACCTTTCATTGTGTTGGCGGTACAGAAGAAAACAGTGGTCTAATTCTGAACTATGGGTTTGCGGAGTGCTGTGAAATGCTCCAGAATAGCTGAAGTCGATTGCAATGCCTGTGTTAAAGCTGCTGGTCCTTAGCATCATGAGTTTTTCATGCCAAGTGTCTGATGGCTTTTGCACATTTGTGAGTGTTCGAGAAAGTTGCTGAAGGACTGTGGGGATCAGGAGGTCAAGAGATCCTCTGGACATATGTAAGCCAAAGAGGATACGCTGGCAGGCTGCCTTGTGTGGTCAGGGAAACAGGATCAGGGAGGCATTATGCTCCCATTTAGAGACCAGAAAATAGTTGGAGGGAAGGAATGTCGTGTAACCAAGAATATGTGTTTGCATTTACTCACACTTGGAGTTAACAGCATGGAAGGATACTATGCTTTCAATAGGTGGTACTCCAATGAAATTTTGCAGCTGAGTGGCATCAGAACAAGTTTATTTTGTGGTAAACAACAACAGAAAATAAATGCAAAAACAGAGGTAGCACATTGTTTCTTGAATAGCAAGCCCCTGGTGAACTGACCTTTTGGTAATGAGGTAGGTAAGTAACAAAGCAAGCGGACTGGAAGTTAATTGGATACAAATCAGGACCTCCACTGGAAAAGTGACAGGGATCTGCAAAGCACACACCACAGCTTAGGAATGACCAGTGTAAGTAATGCCTTTGTTCTCGTCCATCTTCTGGTGGTGGGATTGCACACTGCGTGCTGTGGGGTGGCCCTCCAATCACCCCTGAACGTGTATCTTCTCCAGAGTGCAGCGCTCCGGGCTGCAGTCATTAGAGCCTATCACAAAGGAAGTTAATCCATGACATTCCTCCCTGCAATGCCTGTGTCAGGGCTCTTTCCAGGGCAATGAGCTCCATTTCAGTCCTCTGAGGATTCTCCGGGAAATGCTTTAGGGCCTTCTCTTGGATTAGGTCCAGTAGTTGCTGGAACAGATCCCTCTCTTGCTCCTTTTTCTTTTTGAACAACATGTTGGTCATTCTGTCTGTGTGCACTACTTACTGCTTCAGGGGAGTTGTGGCATCAGAAAGCCCAAAACAGATTTTAGAAAAGAGGAAAGGGTTTAAAGTTATACTTTCTTAAAATCAGTCCTCATGCTAAAGGAAACAAAACTGCTTCCTTAACACTGCCCCATTTCAGTTCATGCTCTGGAGTCTCAGCAAGGCAGCAGAGTGTAATCCAAATTGCTTTTGCTTGCTGTCAGTCTTCATGTAGCAATCATGAGATGCTTTGGAGCATGGCAAGACAGGGGGTAATTAGCTGGAGGGGGTGGGGGGCTCTGGTGGCCCATGTAAATAGAGGACATCAATGAGGAGGTTGGCAATCCCACTGTACCCCCAGTTCTGTTTGTACAGGAGGGTACTACAGCCTCCGGGGTCAGAAAGAGCTTTGCAAGAGTCCTGCGCAAGAGAAAGGACTTTGTCACAGCAGTGGCCCAGTGGGTTCTTCAGTATTCCTCTCTGTGCTGGGTTCTTGTGCAATTTTCAGCCCTGCTGGTTTGTGCAGCACTGGCTGCTCTCATAAATCTCCTGACTGAATCCTAATTTGTACACAAGATCAAAGGAGCTTGCAGTGGGGTTTATGCTGTTTGTTTGGTTGTCCTCAGTGCCTGTGCTGCAGCCTTGGGCGCTTTGCAAATATACAACCACCCTGGAACATTCAGAGCCTCTGCCTGCAATACCTGCAGTAAGGTGGTCCAGCTGGTCCTTTGCTAAGTAATTCACCTGGAGCTCTCCAGCTTTGCCTTGGTAGATGGGCCACTGTGGTGTTTTTGTTATGCCCTATTTGTCTTGAAAATGTTCTCTAAAGGTGTCTGCATTCTGGTGCTTCTTCTGGGAGAGACTGCAAAGGTCTGTACGGAGTGCTGGTGAAACCTTCTCTCTCAGAAAAGGTGTGCAGTGCAGGTAGCTGCTCTTCTTTACAGTTTTGAGTAGTAGCAAATTCACACATAATATTCCATCTGGGGTCAAACCCAAAGACATCATGACACAATTCAGGTTTGCTCCTTAGCACCATTGCAGGACCACAACCTAAGAAATTAAGACAAATATAAGCAGTTACTGATAGAGGTGAGCAACACATCAGTCTTTTAAATATACCACTGGCTGACTTCACATTCCAGAGAGTCCACACAGATCATTCCCTGGATAGTGTGGTGAATCATTTGCCCATCCCAATGTTTTGTTAGAGCAACAACTCTACCAGTCATCTGATTTGTCAGACAACTGGATGATGTCATATTTCTCCTCTGTGTCTCACTTTGTGCCCCCAAGGCTGAGAAAATAGATTGATTTTAAATGGGACCTATCGTGCCAAATTTCCTAAGAACTTCAAATGAATATTCTCACTCAGTCATGACAAATGCCTTCTCAGATTCCAAGAACACGTCCATGGTTTGCGTGCTCCTCTTTGGGTTGAATAATAAAGAACCTCCACTCATAGAGGGATCTTTCAAGAAACTTCTTGTAAATCAATCACTGACAACTGCACTGTCAATCTTCTTGGTCTTGTCAGTTTTTAATTAAAAAGTTGCGCCAACAAGTGATGACAGACACAAGCAACACAGCCTTCTTCAGAATGTCCAAATACACCTAAAGGTGAGCACGCAGGACAGGTTACTGTGCTGCTCACAGAATAACAGCTGAAAATGACCTGCCCTGTAGAAACAAAGAACAAACATTGAAAGGTAGATTTGTGATTTGTGTATGCCCAAAATGTGCTCTCTAACGTTTTGCCCTAATCCAGGCCTGGATGTAGCCCCAGAATAAAGAAGGTGACTGGGTTTACTCTGGCATCCTTTGATGGCATGACATCATTCACTCACCAGTGGTAGCTTACAAGGAGTCAGGAAATGATAGCTCTGTGTTTCCATTCATATATTCTCCTAAAAAGCACTTGTCTGTTTGGATTTTAAATGAATTAATGTGCTGGAAGAAGGAAATCTCTCTTCCAAAGCTATCCAGCACTAAGTGTCTTTCCCTTCACCACTTCCTGGTGATTTTAACCAGTGCCTGAGATATATTGATACACATCCTTACAGGATGCCAGCAGATGTTCATGCCAAAACAGTGAAGACCCAGAACTGACAATCCAGATGACGTGAGGTGAAAGGAAAGCAAGGCAATATTTTTTAGAGGTTAAATCTTCTCAGGATGACTTTCAACATCAAAGAAAGGGCAAGAGAGAGAGAAAGAACAACTCACTTTAAAGGTATTTCTTTCAAGGCAGATATCCTTAAAAATACAAAGAAGAAACCTACTGGTTTGGGGCTTGTGAAATCTTCTGTTCATAGATTTGTATGTAACCTTTGTAGTTTTCTGCTTGGTCAGGAAGCAGAGATTACGAGAATTGGACCTGATTCACAAGAAAACTTGAGACTCATTTGGAGACTTTTTTATCTTTGACCCCAAATATGAAAGTTTACTTTTTTATTATTCAGTCAGTCAACTGTGGATTGCCTAAGATGTAGGGACTTACTGAGGATTTGCGGAAGTCTTTTCAAAAGGCTTTTGTTTCTACACTATCAAGAAGTTCTGGCTGCAACTTCAGATTTCCCCACTGGTTTTGTTTTATGTAGCATGGTCTGGGAATAAAGTAACTGAGAGAGAGAGTAGAACGAAAAAAAAAAAAGATCATTTTTCTTAACCTTATCTGAGCACATTGCATAGCTTTTAGTTTCTCACTTTTTATGCTACTTCACCTGCATTTCTAGTTAGGGCTCATTTCTACCTATGGGTCCAGCAGTATTAACTACTGCAGTTATGTGGCATTTTATTCTCTGAGCCCTGTTTTCCTTGCATTCTGAGTAAACTAGGCAGATCATGGGTAAAACATAGTCCCCTCCTCCCAATAAATTATTTTCCCCCTCTTTAAAGAACCAGTACCTTCCCATACTTTCTTTTCCTGAGGTTTGCATTACTGCTTAAAAAACCCAAAAGAAACACTGCGGCTTGACCTGTAACTTCTGGACTTTTCCGTAACTACTATCATTAAGAGGAAAGAATAGTACTGTGGTTAAGGTGTTGCATTTGGACTCAAAATGTAGGGAAGTAATCCCCTAAAAGTTATTCCAGGCCTCCTTTGGCAGAGAGCTATAGGGCTTGTTTTCAAAACAAGCTTCTGGTTTTTGTTGCATTGGGTTTTGCTTGTCCATTTGGAGGCCTGGCCTTTAATGCCTCCAGCTCAATGAGAAGCCCATGGGACCTACAGTTTTTGCCATGTGTTAATCAAGGTCAAGGTGCTCCCAGAACAACCAGGAGTGGCATATCCCCAAATTAGAAGCCGTGCTTGAAAGTCAGGTTTTTAATCTCTTGCGATAATTCAGAATACCTAATTTAGTTGGCAGGGGACTTAACTGACTCTATAAGGAGCCTAAGGCTCCTATGTGCCAAGCCAGAAGCTCAAAGGTTGGCAGAGTGAATATGTAATCCCCTGTAAATTGGGATACTGTGCCATCACACCAAGCCACTGTGAGGCTTTGGAAGCGCTTGGAGACTCTCAGGTGTCCATCAAAGACAATATATGGAAAAAGCAGAGTAGGGAGCACTGATGAGCCTTCAGTTGTGCTGACTGCAGGCACAGAGCTACCAATTTACCCCCCAAAAAATCCCTTCAGTAGGCTCCTGTTTAACTATATCCAGAAATCACGCCAGCATCCATGCCTTTACAGCAGGGATAAGGAACGATGGTGGGTAGCCAAGCAGAAGGTTAATATATTAATATTAAGAGCCTGATTCTCATCTTTTTTTTAATACTCATTCAAACCAAGAGCATCTCCTCTAAAACCAATGGATTTTCCTCTGTGAAATTCCTTAAGTGGAAATGGAAAATGAGTTCTGACTGACAGAGACTCTTCAGTTTCAGGTGCCAGTAGGTAGGCAACATATATTGACAGCAAGGAAGAGTTTCAGTTCAGTTTAATCCTCTTAATGACTTATTATATGTTCTAGTGAGTTCGATGTCACTTCAGGATATCATCCAAGACTAATAATAATTATGATGCTATCACATGAAGGCTGGCTTTTACCCTCACCAGAGCCCAGCACAGCAGCATGGAGAAAAGAGAGGATAGAGGAGACAGAGCTCCTTCACAGCTTTTCCCTGTCCATGCTCTGCACAGGCACTCAAGAAAAACTCACTGTGTCTTCTGCAACACAAACATGCTTTGGATGACAGTCAAAGAAAAGAATAATGGCAACACTAGCAGCTATAACTCTGCCAAATCCCTTCCTGATGTGGGATTTACAAAGGTTATCATGGACTGGGGAATAATTTCAAAGGACTTCTTTATTGCTATGGCCTGGGGCCAGGGGAATAAACCTTCTGAAGCTGAGGAGGATTCCCTTTACCTCAGGCTATTTGTTCTGACTGTGAACACAGGGCAGAATTGGACTTACCAGTCTGTCCCCTCCAGAGGATCCCAAAGTCTCTTCTTACAGCACCTAAAGAAAATCAGCTGCTTCTGGAGATGAAAAGATTAGAGCTGAATTTGCCACTACCCAAAGCACATTGTGTAACTCTGTAAAGGGAAAAGCCTGGGCCAATGTCTGGGGAAATTCGTGCTCCTATAAAAGCAGCACCAGGACAGAGAGGCCGGGAACTGATTTCCAAACTTTCATGTGAGTCTCTGAGACAAGACTAGAGAGATCTATTTTTAAAAACTTAACAGATAAACTGAGCAGTTAAAAGGAGGATTTTTTTTTGTTTTTCTGAAGTCTCTGGTCTGAGGCAAACAGCCCATCCACTCTTTTGAAAGTCACAGCCTTGCTTTTAAAAAATTATTTATATTTTTTAACTGATGGTCATTACTTTCTCCAAGTCAGACATCATCTCAAGATCAGGTAGGGGAATTAAACACTGAACTTTCCTCTTCTTAAAATGAAGGTATGGGAGATCCAGAGTATGTGCAGTTGTATTGAGGCGATAAATGGGAAATTCCTTGAGATTGTGTTCAATGTGGGGACACTACCACTGCCATCAGGACCTCTTCAGGAGGTCCAGCCTCATTGGAATATCTCTATTCCTTTTTTCTCTCCAGTCCCTCATTTCATTGAATGATGGAGGCTGCTGAATCACCAAGGCTGGTAGAATTCAATATATGCCTTTTTTTGCTTTCAAATGGAGATGTTCTAAGCTTGTACAATCTTTGCATCCCAGGCAGGTTGACACAGTTGTGGTTTGCAAATGAGAGAAGGATAGAAACTTTCATTCTTTGCTGTCATTAGTCACACAGCTACAGCACAGTCACCCTGTTTTGATTGTGCCCGGTAGTGTGACAGAAGTGCTCAGACACTGATTGCTGGTTTACTGTGGAATATACTGAAGCCCCATTTTTTTCCTCCTCCTTTATTCACTTTCCCAGTCTCTTCTTTCCACAACAATCACAGCTGCCATTATTCTTTGCCTAAACAGAAATTCCCAGCCAGTCATGAAGCAGACTGAAATGCTGGGAGTGGCCATACGCTGCTGTCAGCTTTAGTGCACATCCTTTTCATTGGCATTGAAGCTGGGATCACGTGGAGCTGATCACCACAGACCGAGGGCAGGGTATGAATGTGCATGTGCAATCACAGGATTTATCCCTCAGGCAGTGGGAACACAAAGCCCATCCCCAGGCCATTATTCATTCGACATCCTGCCTTTGGTTCAGTCAGTTAGGACCTACTTTTGGATGATTCTGAGTACATCTAAACTCCAGGTAACTTCAAGGAAGCTAAGAGCAAGGTTTCCAAGCACTGAGCATAAAAGAATAACAAGAAAACCTATTCCTGACCAGGTCTCATGGCTTGGTTGGTTCCTCACTCAGAAGTGAGCCTCAGAGCAGGTCGTATTCTTGTCTTACATGGTAAGACCGGTGCTGAAGAAGGTTATTGCTGCAGATTCCACCCTGAGCAGCTCCTTCCTGGAATCGCTCCTGAAAATGAATTTACAGCTTCAAGACTACACCTGCACAGGAGATGCCTGTGGCAGTCAGTAGGGAATGTGCCTAATTAAATACGAACAGATTTTCAAAGATTGCTTCATCCAAGAAGCGAAAGCTAAATAATTATATGAAACAAGATGATTACCTGGAACAAGATGATAAAACTCCTAATGTTCCTGTTTATGATATGACTGTGAAGCTTCTCTGTTAAAGCTGGGATGCAATGCATTATAGTTTATTGTCTAACAATACAAGAAATAATGCTGCCAGTATTCTGTGAGAATCAGGCTTTTCTTCCAAATAAAATTCCACCTGGAACTGACCCATCCAAGTAACTCCCATAATTTTCCCTGGTTTATCCTCACCTGGGAGGAAGGAAGGCTTAAGAAGGGAGGATTATGGTTTTGCCTCATATATCAAATGCATCTGGGAACTTTGGTAGATGTTGAAGGAATGGTCGCATCTGTACAGGAAGGAAAAAACCCCCAAAGCACATTTCTATGAGATGGCAAATTGCAGTGAGAGGGTAGATCTGTGACCCTGTGCTGCCTCTTTTGTGTGATGAAAATGTGCTGATGCCATGGCCATAGCTACCCCTCTCCCCTGGATTTTGTTATAAAAAGGAGAGCTTTGCCACTGTGTGTGCTCAGTCAAAAGCTGTCGGAGATCTTTTGTTCCCCGTCAGCCGGGGGTGTGATTGCAGGGTGTGCCCAGTCCACGCACCCAGCCACTACACAAGCAAACCCAGCAGTTAAAATGTTGATATTCATGATGATTTAACTCCTCTGACCTCTCTGTGGCTGAGTTCCAAGCTCTATGCAGGCTCTGCTCTGGTCTCCACCCTGTTTCTATGCATTTTTATTTATATCCCGTTCTTTCCCTTCCTTTTGCTATTTCTTTCAAAGAAACTTGGGGTTGTGGCAGATAAAATAGCAACTCGTGAGAGGTGCCAATGTGTCATACCACGAGTACAGCTCAGTACAAGTGCTGTCTAAACTCAACCTCAGTGCTCACCATATTTCACCAATGACCCTTTACAAGACATTAAATTCCTGCTTGTCTCAAAACCAGCCCTTCTTCCTTCTTTACTGTCTCTCACATCTTCCCTAAAGACATTTATAATGACCTCTGCAGCTTGGCTTCAAGAATTTCAAAATATTTTGGCATCTGCTGCTGTAAGTGGTCTTCATGCTGTAGCTCCACACCCCTCTGAAACTCTCTCTGAAGTGAATCTTGACCATGGGGAGCAGCTCCACTGGGGTTTCAATGCACCACTTAGTTCTTTGAAAATTTTTTAATTTCTGTTAGACTGTTCACATCTTGACAGCTAAGTATGAATTGAAATGGTTTTACCTGAGATGGTATCTCAGGATTGGGATCAGCATTTCTACATGGCCTTTAGTGTGTCTGCATAAAATTTCCTACAGGCAGAGATCCTGTGTTATAGGGCTGAGCAGCCCATTTCAGGTTAAAAAAACCTCTGGTTAATGATGTCTCTGTTTTAGTTGCTGTTTGTTTTTAACCATTTGTGCAATACCTCAAGCCAATTGGCAGGATTAATTGGTTAACAATGCTGTATTAATTAATATCATAAAATCATTTTGAAGGAAGGAAGAGCTAATTAACTACAAAGCATTAATACTCCAACTGGGAGAGAACCCAAGGGAAAAAGTCTACAGTGTAATTAATACAGAATACATTTTTTCTTCCTGCCCTACAATCTCCCCATAGTCCCAGGCACTAATGACTTTCACTTGGCTTTCTGGAAGGTTTTCCGCTCTCCATCAACCTATCCCACGCTTAAAAATATCCAGAGGTAATTTGTATTATTTTTTTCTTTCTTGACCTTTTCTTTCTGGCGATTCCCTCGATGCAAGGTATGAACTCAGCTCTTGCCCTTGCTCCTGTGAAGTGCTTGTGAAGAAGGTTCTTTCTGATATGGAACGGCCGTGCTGGTTAAGATCCAATCTCCAGCAGTCAGTAACACAGGCACGGCAGGAGGACAGGGCATGCCACAGCAACCCTTTCCATTCTATACTTTCCCTTCCTACTGCACATCCCACATTTTTCCTCTGAATGTCAGATGATGCACTGATTTATTACAGCCTTTTTTAAAAACCTAGTTGGCAGTCAATCTGCTTCAAACCACACTGCATTTTATTTGTTTGCTGTTTTCTAGTAACAATCCTCAAAAAAAAAAAAAAAAAAGGCTAAACAAAATGACATATTATAGACAATTGGGGGGGAAAAATTAACAAATATGTGCTTGTTTCTATGAAATTCCAACTGAAAGCACACTGCCCTGCTTTTTGTGCTTGGACTTCAACCACTTACACAGAAATGCTTGTGAAGGTGCCCCTGAGTGAGGAACTGGGCAAGGGCACACGGAGAATTGTCAGAATAAACACATATAGTGAAAATAGCTACATTCTCACAATAAAAATATCTCCCTGCTAGAGTTTGGGCTGAGTTAACTGATGGCATACAGGAAGTAAGTGTTTACAAATGTCTAAACCAGAATTTATAAACATGCAATAGCAGCTTCAGTGAAGTAGCCATCAAATCCTAAAACCTTCATCCATATGAAAATGCTTTAACTACTTCAGTATAACTGAAAGAGTAGAACAAACAAAGCAATAAAAAAGAACTGTAATACTCAAGCATTTCCACAGCATATGGCTTATTCCCTGGTAAGAAGCATCTGCAGCAGTGATTGTGCCTAATTATTCAGTTTAAGAAAAAAAAAATTTAAAAAGCCCAGGACTCCAACTTACACAGTTCTTAGGAGTTATGACACAGTTAGCACAACCCATACACCAGAGTCAGGTCTAAGTCCAACATGGAAAATACAGCTGTGTGGTATTGCCAGCAGAGTGCTGTGTCATTAAGGAGTCTGCTCCTTCAAGGGAAAGGTTAAATCAAGCTCCCTCATCTCTGGATGAATAATCTCATTATTTTCCTGAGAAAACGTCTCACCAAGCAAATAGAATGGAGTCTTGCCCAGACATGTTTTCTATAGGTGGGAATTGGTAATACGTGGATGAGGGCGTGGAATGGCCCTTCCTGGTGAAGTGTCTCTCCATTAATCATTGCATGTCTCATACCCGACAAAAAGTGTTGATGGAATGGGTTTAGACACACTTTTGAGTTAGAACAAAACCCATGTCACACCAGCTCGGCTAACATTGGGCATTGTGTGTGTAGTTGCCTGGTGTGATGCAATGGAAAATTGCAAATAAAATTCTGATGCGCTGTCAGCTCCCGTGAGCTTTATCTGCAGGCAAGAGGGTGTCACAGAAACAGAGCAGCTCCCCAGGTCTTGCCACAGACACCTCCCTGGGACAGGAGGAGGAGGGGAAGACTGAGATTACCATTGTGATAGGTGATTTTTCTCACAAAACGGAGTTTGATTTTGAGAGCTTTGCATCTTTATTTTGTTTGTCTAGGGTCAAATTTCCTTTATCACCTGCTGTAAGTCTGTTTAATCCACATGGGCTGAATTCACCTGTGAGTTTATAGAGCTGGACAATGCACTGTGATCCCTGGCACTGGCACTTCACACAGTGAAAGGTTCCTGCTACCCCTTTTGAGAAGTTCTAGCACCTTTATTAATTGTTTCATGTTTATTAATTGTTTCACCCTCATTGTTTCAGTAATTGTTTTCATGCTGAGAATAAGAATCTGGCAGCTTTGAAATCTCTCAGGAAGCAAGCGATCAGCACAGAAAATACCTCATTTTTCTTCTGTGAATTTCTCTTCAGGTGTTGCCATAATAGAAATGATTGAAAATTTACCATTTCCTCACTCCTGGAGGAATTATTGAAAAAAAAAAATATTGGCAGCACATCACACTGTAGCTGATTGCAAATATTCTTAAGAGAGGGATTCACGTACCACCAAGGCAGCTGTGAAAACCGATGTGGCCCTGGCAGTGCTTGGAAACTGATGGAGCAGATGGAGCAGCAGGTGTGGGAATCAGGAGCAACTCCAAGCTTCTCTGGCCATCACCTGGTGGTGTTCCGTGTCTGAAAGACACACAGGATCCCCCAAGCTCTTTCCTCCTGCATCCTCTCCCCACATGATTCCTTAGCACACCCCTTGGGTGACCTGGAATAGGGTTTTCCTGGGTATACCCTACAAGCTCCAGACTCTCCTGCCTGATAATCTGTCCTTATTCCTTTTTAGAGATTCTAAAAATCTCTAAAACCCCCTCAACCACCTCCAGTCCAGCCCCAAGCTTCTCACCTGTTTTACTCTGGGTTGACTGGTTGTTGCCTGAGGGAAAAGAGTTGCAATCTGGCACTTAACCACTTATCCTGGCTGTCAGCCCAACCGGCAGGTCACCCGCAGCAGCCTCGGGAGAGAGTTAGGATGGGTTTGGGACTGGTGCCAGTTTCTCCAGATAGGGCCAGGGAGGTGGAAATAGCCATGTTTGTCAAAGTAGCTGAAGGTGGAGTTGAGGGTCCCCTCCGCTGGGCTGGACAAGTGTCTGTGCAAGATAAGGGGTATCCACAGCTCACTGGGAGGTTTGCATCTCCCATCTCAAGCTGCCTTCACACACGGCTCACGAGGTGCTGCTCTGCTCACTGACAGCAGGAAGGTGCTGCTCTGCTCCCTGACAGCAGAAGGAAGCTCTTGGAAATACCTTTGCAATGCAAATCCTCAAGGCAGAAAGTTCGAAACCCAAACTTTTGACAAATCCTTACCATGCGGTTGTTACCACATACCATCACCAGTAAATTATTTTACTGGAGTCCGTGCAAAGTGGAAATACAAAATGGACAGAAACACATTTCAAAGCAAAGCAAACCACTGGGATAACAGGGTTCATCTGGACCTTTAGTGCTGGAAATGGAGGAGAGCCCATGCTCAGCCACAAGTGGTACAAAAGCCATCGCTCCCTTTTCCTCCACAGCTCACCTCCTGGGCTTCTCCAGCTTGTCAAGTTTAGTGCAGGTGCCTGCTCAGCATCTGTGCCTGGAGCATGTTCAGTTAAACATTCAAACTGGGAAATATTTATGCAAAAACTTCTTGCCATATTCACACAATTCCAGGGCCGTTTTTCTGTATTTATTACGAGGGAAGAAAGTAGTAGAAAATCCTGTTGTGTGTAATGTTCAGTACAGTTTTCAAAATGTGGAGTTTGAACCTAAGGAAGCAAGTGACATCTTCTGCTTCTCTTACATTTTTGTAGGGTCTGCATGAGTCAAGTTTGAATGCATGGCCAAAACCATAATGTAGATTCATGAGCCAAAGGTAATATCCCTCAATTACTGGCACAAAGCACCTTTTCCCTGCAGATAGTCTACACTGCTTCAATCATTTGGCTCTTTCTTTTTTAGCAGCTTCCAAAAGTGATTAAATGTGTATTGCTTCAATATACATTTTGGATATACATTTCCAAGGCCTTAAGACCATGAAGTCATGCTTGTGTGTGTCATTCTTTCCATTAGTGATGAGCCTGAGGTGCTGACTTTATTCCTGAATCCAGATGGGTATTTGGAGCCTCCTTTTTCGTCTGGATATATGATCAGATGCCTTTCCTGACTAAACACATTTCTATATATCTATTCTATATATCTATTGTTTGAGTATTCAGGGAAAAATATAGTCAGCTTTGTGTTACTATTGAATGTGATGATCAGTATTTCTTTTCATGCTGAGGATAAAATAAGGTGGAACTGTAGTGACTAAATAATAAGTGGAATCCTCACAATGTTCTGTAAATTTTAGTCTGTTACACGTCTGTCTGGATTCAGAATCTTTTCACACTTTTTTATTTTTAGCTTGGAAAAGAAAGAGAAAGCGTTGTCTAGACTCATCCCTGTAGATGATTAACTGTTCAAGGGGAAATACGCAGCAGGTGTGGATACAAAGATTCGGATGGGAACATTGCTATATGTTTGCACACTGCATCCTGCTGGATAATTCTTTCCTTTGGGGATGTGCCTAAGTACTGCCTGCTATACTGTGTTACAAAGTCACACTGAAGTTGATATTTAGGAGAGTTGAGACTGCCCAGGCTCTGCAAGAGTCTGGGCAGTCTCATGGGGTTTGTCCTTGAGGCAAAAGTTGCAGCTCTTGAAGTAAAGAAAATGAAAGCATGAGGTGTTTTCTCTGCTTGCTGTGTACAGGCCAGATAAGCACCCTATGTCCCGAGCCCCAAGGTTTGTTCCTTGTGCAGACTGCTGGTTTTGACTGCTATCAAGACCAGTGTCATTGGTGAAGAGCAAACTGAGGACCCAGAATGGGCACAGTGGGCTTTACGTGCACCCCTGGCAGGCAGCACACAGGCCTTCCAGGGAGCATGGCAACAACGTCTGTAAAATGGGCATAATAATCCTTAATTGTCTCCAGTGTAGGAAGCTTAATTAGGAATTTCAAATCATCTTGAGCTCCTCAGAGGGATGGCGCATATGCTGATACAGTGAGTAATTTGGCACAAAGGTATTATCACACCTACAGCTTTATTACCATGTGGATATGCCAGGGCAAATAGAGCAGTGAATGTCCCAAATGCTGTGGAGACAAACAGCTCTGGAATTGCCCAAAGACCTCTAGCAGAAGAGAGGGATACACCTTCTGTGCACAGGCTTCATTATAGCACATGCTGATATATCAGCAGCCCACAACTTTTCATCCCTATAGACAAAGACATCCACAACCACATTCCTTCTGGCAGCACAGAGATACGCCCACGGTTCAAAACCTCTCGGGACCCCTTGGGGACATAGTCACAGCCACAGCTTACTGGCAATGCACAAAAGATCTGTCTATACTGTGCAGACTTTCTGGCAACACAGCTGCATCCCCAGAGCCTGGCTTCCGATGAGCAGTGATACACCAATCACACCACATCCCTTAGGGCAGAGAGATGATACAGAAACACCTCACATTGCAAAGGGAGATGCCTTTGAAAAAACACTTTAAAAACCAAAAAAACCCCCCTCTAGATAACAGGGGCTTTAATTGTTACTTAAGTGCCAACAATGTCAAAGCTATCTCTGCGTGAAATGGATGCTCAATGTTAATAAAATACACTCCAACTGAACAGTCTGTATGTTCTGCTGAGCTGTACAAAGCTCTCTGCTCTCGTGGTTTGTGTTTCCACCACGAGCCCCTAATAATGAAAGCACTGACCCAGCAATCAGCATTTTGAGTGCAGGCCCTGAGATTGCTCAGCTGGGTGTAGTTTCTCTCTCTAGAAGAGAGCATGTAATGCAATTAATCCAGCTAGTGGTACAGTGTGTTAGGGGCTGGCCACTCTCCTGTATGAACAGAACAGCTGGCATTCTAGTATTTCCTTATTTCTGAGCATTTGACTGTCAAAGCTTATGATATTCTTTGACACAGGGAAGACAAAAAGTAAGGGGGGAGTTATTTAATATTATACAGCAGATCCAGATTTGTTGTTATTTAGGATTATAGCTAGAATGAAATACTGTGGGATTTACTTTAATCTCCACAAGGGACTAGGTCTGGAAATGTCAGTGTGAAGGCTCTTGCTGATCTACAGGGAATCACTTAGACCCAGAGCTTTTTTTGTGGTGGGTGTGCTCATGTTATGCTCAGGAACTATTCAAAATGGGGTCTCAGTTTCCAGGTGTTTTGCTGGCTGCAGCTGAGCAAGGTGTTGGGAACATAAAGGAGTTTTCTGTTACCCTGTGGCTTCTGCTTTCAGCTGGGAGGGCAGCCAGGAGAGCTGGAGGCGAGTGGCTGCCAGACTGCTTTTTATCATCTTGTTTAGTCCAGGGCAGCCATGCCAATTCCCCAGCAGCAAGGACTCCAGGAATGGACAGAGGAGGACATCTCTGCCGCTTTCATACTGCCAGAGGAGGAAGACAGTGGAGCCAGCACGCTTCTGTGCAAAAGAGAAAATTATCAGAAGTGATTTTTAACGGCCTGACAAGTAATGAATCAAAGTCACTTGTATTTTGTCTATCATGGGGCAATAAAAGATGCCCATTACCCTGCCGGATGTGGTACAGGAGGGTCCTGCAGAAACCCGGGTTAGTGTTTGGAGATGCCTGCTCGGACTTGTCTCCAGCAGACAGAACTCACCCCGAGAGACTCTGCCCTCGCTCCAGCTCATTGCTATAGCCCAGTGGTCGGCAGGCTGCACTGCACGGGTTAGTGAGGAGTCACTTCGGCTGGAATGTGCCTTCGGGTGTGGGACTGTGTGCAAGGGTGGTAGGCACCTGCAGCTGATGCTCGTTCACCTTCCCCTGTGGATTGAAAGGCAGGAAAAAAGCCCAGTCCATAGGCATTGAATAGCCATAGTGGCAGAAAGATTGTCCCATGGAGTCTCCAGCATTGGAGATCGAGAATTAGGAAGACCTGTGTGGATCAGACTCAAAGGTTTTGTTTCCCTCAAGAGCCTGAGTCGACATATATGGCTGGAAACATGAGATAAGCCCCTTCTGAGCATATCTGACAGGTCTGGAGAACGGGACTTGGCAGAGCTGCTTGCAGCACTGGAGCTGGTATGAGAGGTGCTACACAGAGATGGAAATAGGGATGGATGAAGGAGATGAGTGTGTGGATGCATTTACATCTCACCACCTTCTCTTGGGCCTTTATTCAGCAGTTTGCTGCACCATGCTTTGGTGGGGTGAATGACAGCATTCTCCATGTGCAGAGGAGCTGGTAAACTGCACTGTTCTGCTGTATGATAAAGCACTATCAACACTGTTCACAAAAAGAAAATATAGTCCATATGTTTATGGAAAGCTTGTAAAAGAAGTTGCTAGTACAGCTTGTACTTAATGGCAGTGAGAACCAAAATGGACAATAAAAATAATAATTAAAAAAAATATTAAGGCTTATATCTTGGACAGGAAATTGAAAATGAAATATTTCCAGTTTGTTGGGTTATGCCTAAGTACAGTACGTCTTGCTAAGCTGTGTCAGGCTCCATTCCTACTTCAAAGTTTACTTTGATCTTCCTTTATTTACATTAGCCTTTGCCACAGTATTCACAAAGAGTTTTCAATGACTGCTCCAAGTCATATATTACACTCTGCTAAGACAAGTTTTAAGTCGGTATTGTGATGGTGCACATCATCTGGTGTAACAATAATACCACCAGCAGCATGAAGTATTACCCTTATTCCTTTAGCACACACACACACCAGAATTTATACAGCCTCGGTGCTGGTGGCACATGATTATGAACAGGTTCTAATAAACCCTCCCCAAAGATCTGTGAATGTTCCCTTACAGACCCAAACCTCGTTCTCAGCATGTTTTTTCACAGTATGCTCCCTGAGAATGGCACGTTACGGTAGGTGATGGTACCTGAGCAGACTCACAGGGACACAAACAATTGCACGAGGACAACCAGACAAGGAAGGATCAAGCCAGGCAACAAGCGTGGTGGTAGAAAGTGACTCTACATCCCACCCGTATGTACAGGGTTTTTACCCATTTTGCTTAGGTATAAGCAATTTGCATGTTTGAGTACAACAGAAAATCCAGCCCGAAACATGGAGTCTCTTCTGCATCTCTTAGCACTCCCTTGTCTGATGGCACAGACCTGGGCAGGCAGGATGGTGGCTGCCTCTGTCATTCCCATGGAAATCACAAGGAGACATGGCTTCTCCGTATTTCTAAACATCCCAAGGATGAGGCAGGAAGTGTCACAGCGTTAGTTCCTGATTATTTAATTACTTATAGCCAGGTCTATTTGGGAAGTATCCTAACAATAGCTTTGTAACAAGTGTCCTGATAAATTCACTAGCATGCTAAATCCTAGATTTTTCCCCTCCCATTGGCTTTGGTTAGGTAATTGGAAGGACGACGTAGTGGAGAGACCGGTGAGATGATCAAAGCATCAGGCCAAAAGTTTAATTTTCATCAAGGCCACCTTAGGCTTCTGTAGAGCCATGGAATCCTAAACCAAGCAGATATTCCAGCAGTGACAGATGGTGTGAGAGCGCTGTGAATGACTTTGAATGCAGATTTTTTTCTGTAATTTACACCAGTCAGAAGGCTACAATAACTATATCGCTCACAGAGGGTGGGGAGTATGAATATTCCTCCACATTTTCCAGAAGCCAGACAGTTGGTACAGAAGACGTTATGCAAACACCAAGCTTCTCACTCCCATTAAGAATCTGTTGCAAGCCAAGTAATGCTCCAAACTTGAATGTGCTTAGGAAAACACATAAGTTTTAAGATTAGAAATTTAGTTTTATTTATGTAGCAATCTACCATGTTTCCATCTTCTTTCAGAATAACAATAGGAAACCAAGTAATGCGTTCTGCCATCCACGCTGAGGAGTAAAAGGAGGAAAACCAACCTCACACCCTGCAACATATGCACAGCACAATGCCTGGGAAAAGAGACTATTTATTTACCATAATGCCATTTTAGGAACATTTGTATTCTTACCAGTATTTCTGGTTGCAATAAGTCTAACTGATACTGCATTTACATAATAGATCTTTTAAAACAAAAAAATGTTGCATTAATTAGTGAAAAATTACTGAGGAGTAATAAATCAGTAATAAGAAGCCATGGCAAATATTTCAGTGGTTGTATTTCAAAATAGATCTGGAATTACTAGTTTGTGAGCTGCTGATTTTTCTGTTGACTGGGTTGTTTAAAATGGAATGTTAAACACTAAGTAATTCTCATTTGATACTGTGCAGTGTGTGCTAATTGTGAAAGGAATGGACAGACAATTAGAAATCCAGGAATTTAGATGTGAAAATGGACCCAGTTAATTTTTTATGATTTTCTTGAATTTTCTACGTCCTAATTTCTCTGTCTCTCAGTCTGAGAAAATAACATGTTCTTATCTTAGTAAAACGCTATGAAGCTGCCATATACAATTTTATTCATAAATACAAACCATTGTAACTTTGCATATAGAAAATACAGTCAATATTTGCATTGAATACTAGCCACTGGGTTTTAATCTTCCCTCTTTAACATCACTTGCACTGTCCTGGGAACACTGCTAACTGTAACCAAGAGTCACACCCTTTGTGCTTTCATCATGCACCTTAGTGGATGGCATGGAGTTCAGGGAAAAGGCCCTGTGACAGTGAAGAGGTGTAAAACTGAAGAAGGACGAGAGATGACTACCAAGTTCCAAAGTGGAGGTGAAAGTGGAACTGGACCACTTAACTCTTTTTGCCACTGAAACCACTCATCTCCACCACTAAGGAAAATAAGCAAGTGGAGATGCTGGATATTAAAAGTCTCTGTCTGCTGTGTCGTCCTGGGTCAGCTGGTTATAAAATCAGGAGAGCAGCTGTAGGAGGTAGAGCCTGTAGGAGGTATTGTCTGTGGGAAAGGAAACCACAAATCCTGTGGAGCACAGATGCACCACAGATTAAACACAGGATGTGCTCCTCAAGCTCAGGTAGGAACATAAACACTCTGGACTTCAAGATTCCAGAGAAGGATGATTTCCATTATAAAATACAGAGTGTTTTTTTCAGAATCCAAATCCAAACTCCATGAAGTTCATAAGAGTATGAATGAAATGGTTTTTGTACGTCAAGGTGTAATCTGCAGTCATGTTAAATCTTTGTAGGTCCACTAATATCACTGAGAATCTGACCTAAAATTTTTGACATTCTCTCTATTTTTTTCCTAAACATTTGTTTAGGAAATATTAGCAGCATTGTCAGTCATGGACTGGAAATGTCAGAAATGGTTCATTAAACCTCCCAATGCCAAAGATTTTATTTTAGAAATGCATTAGTGGAAAAAAATAATGACCATATTGCTCTGTTCGTAAGTGCATTATAACTCGTAACAGGCAGGTAATCTCTTTTCCAAGATGCCTTTTTTCTAGAGTTTTTATAAAATTGAATGAAATTATATAGCTCCTGCTTGTATAATTTTTTTCTCTTTCGAAACAAAAAAGCATCATAATTGCCATGAAAATTGCATTGTGCTGTCAGGTCACCGTCCTGGGTTGCTGTGACCAGCAGGGGGTCTTGGAAAATGCTATTAATCCAGAAGGATTTTCCATAGAAGGATAAAAGCTTTGCTGACCAGCCATGAAAGCATCTTGGGATGCAGAACTGCAGAGCAACACCAGCGATGTTTTCAGAAAAGTATAAAACAGGAAACCCTGTTACCCAGCGTGGTGGAGATGCCAGCCTGTTTGTGTATCCCCATGCAGCCAGCCAGTGCTGACTTTCGGAGTAAACTTCCAGCTGGGGAAAGGTTTAGTCAGGGGACGTACAAAGGCAACAAATGAAAAGCTTCAAGGACCGGTGTCAACGAAACGTCCAGCACCATCTTGTGGCATTACCATTAATTCAACCAGTTAGTCTTTTCTGCTGTGGAAACTTCGTAACTCTTGTGCTTTTCTCGCCTGAAGAGACTGATCATTATAAATCAAGAGTACAGACACAACTCCGCTGACAAACAGAGCTTAGGACATGACCTGTTGAAGTGGTTCCAGAGGAAAGCTACAAAAATACACAGCAGGCTGGAGCACCTCTCCTGTGAAGACAGGTCAAGAGAGTTGGGATGGTACAGCCAGGAGAAGAGAAGGCTCTGGGGACGCCTTAGAGCACCTTCCGGTACCTCAGGGAGGCTGCAAGAAAGTTGGGGACAAACTTTTATTGGGGTCTGTTGTGATAGCACCGGAGGTAACAGTTTTAAAATGAAGGAGGGGTGATTAAGATTGTCTAAAAGGAAGAATTTTTTTTAAAATGAGAGTGCTAAAACACTGGAACAGTTTGCCCAGAGAGGTGATGAATGCCCTGGACACATTCAAGGCCAGGCTGGACAGGGCTCTGGGCAACCTGTTCTATTCGAACATGTCCCTGCTCATTTCAGGATGGCTTTTAAAGGTCCCATCCAACCCAAACCATTCTGTGATTCTGTGACTAGAAACAGGCTGGGGAATAATTCTCCTTCTGATGGCCTGGCCGACATTCCTTTCTTGGTGAGATGGGATGAACTTGGTGCCAGCTATTACTGAAATAGAGCTGCTGCCACATTTGCTTACATAGCTGGTGCATGACCAGGATCTAAGTCATTGTTTGTAGAGAGCTATGCAAGATGTTCTGCATAATTGTGTATAGAAACCTGCATCGTGCTCTCAGATAGGTTTGTAAAATCCTCCCATACAGCTTCACAGCTTCAGCCCTGAGTTAAATTGGGCCAAAAAATGGAAAGAGTCATTTCCAGGAAATCTTCAATTTTCTGGACTGACGCCTCTTTGTCTTTGCTCAAACAACAAAACGACCCAGCTGAATTGCCTTGTGTTCTCCACATCTGTGTGTGAATTAAATTCCGCTGTGAGGTGCTTGGTTCACGGATAAGATTTTATCCAGTTGAGAGGAAACTCTGTAAGCTCATCTTATCGTTTCTTGCAAGCTGAAGTTTCTCTGTCTCTTCTAGTGCTTCTTAGCCTGGAATTTACAAGCCTGTATTTAGGGATAACGTTTTAGTTCATTCAGTCTTTGGCCTCTGCTGAGACTGATAAAACATTCCAACATTAAACAGCACCTGGCAGGGGAGCTGTTTGTTTCTTTTTTAATACGGTTGCAGTATCATTACCAGATTAATTTCAGAAGTCATTGGATCCTTTGGTCTCCACCCAAAAGCAATGTACAGGGGTGTAGCTCCACAGATATAAAACCTCTTGAAGATCTGGCCCGAATTTTTTAGTAGTGGTCATAGCTCTCCCGCAAATATGCTAATGCATAAGGCACATGTGTATAAATACCCACGTATTTTTGAAGTCCAAGTTTTAAATTTTGAAGCTCATGCAATTCACTTTTATGCCTAAAAACCTGCCTGAAGGGTTGATAATTTAGATCTAGGGTAGTGTTTTATTGTAACAGCCCTTTCAAGCAGGGTTAAAACACAGGCTCTCAAGGTTCACCTTGGCAATGTTGGCACTTGTTGTTTCCTGCAGCTGATTCATTAAAAAAAATAATTAAAATTTGAGATAAACCCAATTGTTGACCAAAGGTAAATGTACACAGATTTTTTTTTTACAACGCAAAGTTAACAGCTATTGAATCTCAGATATAGTTGATATTTAGTTTAGCTCTCAGTTTACTTGCTATTTAAGTGAGACAAGGCCGTACTTTATTCAAGCCCGTAGCTACAGTAACTCCTTCCTTGCCTTTCATAATAAATCAGGCAAAACAGAGCTCTGAAATAAGACACGTGTGACACATGATTTGTAGTCAGTGACCACTGCAAGGTATTTTAAATCACATACCAAGTGGATAAATTACTTTACCAGAAAAAAGGAAATTTAGTTGGGAATGTATTTTAACCACATGGGTGCCAGGAAGACTTCTCCATGCTTCTGTAAAAAATTGCTTAACAAACAGATGTCTGATCTCTAGCTGAAGGGATTACAGAATAAATAGCAGATTTGTCCTTCTAACCGCAGCTTAGTGAATCATAGGTAATATGTCAAACTTGATGCACATCAATAAATTGACTTAATGTGTAAGTTGATGGATGGATTGTTTAGTTTTGGTATTTGTCAAATGGAATTTCAATCTGTCTGTAATAAAGTACCACAAACTACAGCAATGGAATACATTGATGTGCATGGAAAAATAAGGAAGATCATAAATAAGGAATTATCAAAATTCAGCATGGACAAAAACAATGAACTGCTTTGGGCTAAGAGAGCAGACTGTGGCTTTATTAATTTATACAGGATAACTAAATGCATTCATACTCAGAAAAAAATGCTAAAACTATAAATTAAAATGTAATAGTGATAGATAAACTAAGTGAAGAAAAAAGTAATTATTTTATTTGCAAAAATGTTAGAGAAAGGTACATTATTCAGTAGTCAATCATTGACAGAAATACCTCTGAATGCTTTGAATATGTCTTTAAATAGAAAATTTCTCTCACTGTTGCCTATCTGGAAATCTGACAAATGAAGACTTGACTTTTTAATGCAGGATTGCTGAAAATAATTTTTTTTGTATAGTGTTACAGAGCAGCTACATTTGCCTTTATAAATAACAATGAAGACATGGTATTGGCTTTGACAACAAATTTCTGTAATGCTGCTTCATATCCATCATCTGCCCGAGCCTGCAATTGTGCATTAAGGGAAGAGGATGTTTTCTCTGACAATAGAAATGCACGTTTTCTATGGGGCAGTAATGCCCCTTGGCTCTTCCTGGGATCGGTGCTTGTCCCAGTATACTTTGGAAAAAGGGAATTATGTATAATTTGAAAAAGGGTAGGCCCACACGACCTTACAACCAGTCTTAATAGAAAATAGATAGGTTTGCTTCCTGTGACATTGAAAGGATTAACAGCCGAGATTGAATCCAACCCCCTCCTATTAATCCACTGGGCAAGCAAAACATCCATATGAGCACTGGCAGCTCACTCCAGAAATTATTCTGTCGCTACCCTGCGTACCTTAAATCATTTTCAATGTCCGTAACCACGGTGTGTGGCATGCCCACACTTCTGCAGGACATTCCCCTGCAGGATGGAGCAGCTCCTGCTCTCACCGGGTGCGGAATCAGCGTGGCTCACAGGGCTGGCCATGGCAGGCTGCAGCCAGTTTCATTTCCTTAGCCTGGAAAAAAAAATCTGCTTTAAAGTGCTTTTCTTTTGGTTTTTACATCCCTGATCTACCAGGTGGCTGCTTGAGGTGATGTAATGGAGGTGAGAGTTACTTTCTGCTTACCAGTGAGGGGACTTGAGCTCTGCAAACCCTGTTCCCTGAGCGCAGGAGAGGACCCCTCAGCACCTCCTGGCAGTCTGAGCAGGGTGGCACTCGTGCTTGGGGTGCTGCAGAATCATTTCTTGATGGCATCTCATGGAAATCTTAGTGGTAACGTAAATGTCCTCATGTAGGACCATGCTGATGGTGGAATATTCCTGTGGAGATCTTCAAGTGGAAATTTGCTGATGGGGTAATGCTGTTGTGGCATTTTTCTTGTAGGGGTTTGTTGGTGGTAGAGTGCTTCTGTGGGCGTTTTCATGCAGGAATTTGTTGATGGTGGAGCATCACTGCAGAAGGACTTCTGGATTTATTTTGAACGTTGGAAAGCACAACACTGGTTTGGCGTGAGTTTGTGGAAACAAGACTCCTGTGGGTGCAGTGCAGAGCGCAGACCTGAGGCTGCCTGTGCAGTGGAGTGGAGGGGAGAGCTGATGAAGGTACTTCTCCAAAAGTGGAGAGAGGTGAAGCAAAGCTGTCTGCTTCAGCCCCTCCTGCCAGGGCTGAGAAAGGCCTCGTGGAGCTGAAGTGTTTCTCCAGTTTGAGGAAAAATCTGTTTCCAAGAAATAGCATCTATTAAACAGGCAATGAACTTCCTTCTGTATGGAGTAGATTTGGATAGAAGTGGCACTGTTTAACTTCATTTCAAGAGGGAATTTCAAAACATATTGAAGTTCATTTTGAAAGAGGTCACCCTAAATCATCAAATAGGATCACTTCCTATAGTGCTGTTACAATATAATTTAAAAAAGTTCAGGAAGACTCTGGACTTAATTAAATTGGAGGAAAGGCAACACAACTGTCAGCTTTGTAGTGAAAATGAAATAAAACCTACTTTTCATGGAGGAGGTTTTTTCATAGCAATGCCTTGCCTACTAATTTACTTTGAATAATAGAGACTCAGAGTTCAAAGAAAATCCCACCTAAACCCAAAAGAAATCAAACAAAGCTGGTGTTAAACCTAAATTACACCCACCTGAGAGAAAGGGCTTGAAACTGGGAGTGGAAAATGTTACAGTCAAGAAGGGAATTCTCTTTGGAGGAGGTAAGCTGTGCTTTTGGGAGGGATGGGGGTGTGGTTTAGGTGATAAAAGAGCAACACTCAAGGCTCGCCTCCTATTTAGGCGTGGAGAGCAGAGCAATTGTAGAGGTGCTAAGAAGGAAGGAGGATAAGGGCTGTGTCCTCTTCAGGAGTGGTGGGGTTTGTGGTTCAGAACAGCTCCAGGTGGACTGAAAATTAATGTTTAGAGAAAAGTAGAGATAGGTTTCTCAGTCCAGGGCCTGCTGAGCCAGCTGCCCAGGCTCCCTCTGCACAGTGACCTGATCCAGAACCAGGACAGTGTGAAACAGTATAACCGTGCTCTGGGGTTTTCCTCATGAAGAGAAATGCATATACAGGCTAGTAAAATGAAAAAGATCTCATGCATTTAGGAGTTGTTTGAGCAGACACTTTCTTCCATGTGGCAGAAAGAGAAACAGTAAAATAGACCTCCAAATTTCAGGGGGTTGCACAGTAATATTCCAGGTTCCCTTGTGGTTGAAGTGCCTGTTGGCAACAGGTTGATTGTTAGGAGGCATGGGAGGCATTGGGAGCTCTAGAAAACTCCTATTTTTTGCAGTCTTTTCAGGTAGCTGGGACATAGGCTACATGAGTGTGTGGAGAACATGCAGGAGTATACATTTAGAGCAATTAAAAACCCCAAATCCCAAGAACAGTGTAGTTATTTCAAAGTACAGATATTCTGGACTCCGAAGGAAGACACTGCTCTCAATTGGAATACTGGTGCAAGTTTATTTCCCTGCTTGGCCAGGATACCTCTGGTTTCCCTACATCAATCTATTTGCACTGGGTTTCTTTTCCTCCCTTTTGTTCATCCACCAAAGGAAACAGAGGAAGGAAATCTCCTCTGTAGGAGCTGGCAGCGGGTGGTGTTGGGGGAGCTCCTGTCTCCCTGGGAAGGGGAATAAATGCAGCAGTGTGATCTTAGCACACCTGTATTGAATCTTTTAATCTTCCCCTTGTGAAAATAAAAGCCTAGCCCGCCACCTATAAGGATCATAAGTAAAACTGTCCTTGATTTCTGGAGGGATTATGGGGTAATAGCTGGAACAGCCCTGTACAACGGCGAAAGAGCGCTGCTGTCTCTGCTCCTTTTCTGATTGTAGATGAAAAGTGTTTTCCAGCCTTTGCTTGCAGGGGTTCATCCTCTGCTCCCTGGGTTGAAGGAATGTGCTTCATCTACTGGTTTACATTTGTGTGCTGCAGGCTGTTATTCTGCTGGTGGTCTGTGAAACTCAGTGTCTCTCATTTTAATCTGGCGTAATGACTTGACATTTGAGTCACATTCCTCCCGTCTGCAGAAACGCAGAAGGCTCTTCCTGGCAGGCCAGTGCTCTCAGCAAAGTGCAAACAGGTTCATTCCCTTGGCTCCAAACTGCAGTCAACCCGGACAAAGTAGTTACAAAATGAAACAGTAAAGTTTTAGAGGTCTCCTGAAACTAATTATTTCCAGCCACAGCGTGCTCCTAGGGTGACACTGGAGGAAGTTAAAGTTAATTAAGTGGGTATTTTGGCTGTCTGGTCAAATTATGTTTCTACATTCGGCTAGGTCAGGGTATCCAAACAATAAAAATACCTTCTTAAAGTCATAATGAACTGCTCTTTTATCCTCACTGCATCAATCTTTCGGAAATTACTTGGGCACACGTTGTGGTGAGAGGTGTAGGTGGACACCTCCGGAGAGAGCAGCCCGGCCAGGGAGCAGCTTCAGGCCAGGACCCACTCCCTCTCCTGAACCACAGTGCTCCTGCATACCCCCAGAGCAGTTGCACGTTCCAGGCTTTCATTCTATACTATCTGTGATGCACAATCAAGCCTAAAACACCTCATAGAAAGCTTTGCTGGGGAAAGAATCATCTCTGTGTCTGCTGCAGCCCTCCCAAGCTTGCAACGGCAGGCGTGTGGCAGCTTAGATTGTGTGGAGTAAGGGCTCCTCTGGAGTAAGCTCCTGGATCTGTCACAAAGCAAATGGATGTTTCTTTCTTTCCTCTTTATTTAATATTTGTTTTTCTTAATTTAATATTATTCCTTTATTCCTATCATTCTGAGAATGAAGTGCCCATGCTGTTGTTTTGTATGATTCTGCTTCCTGAAGGTGTGCTGCATTCTACAAATGCCCACAGGCACCTACACACGTCTCCAAAACTTTCTGTTTGTGTGTCCACTGCCTAAAAAGCGTTAAATTGTTGCTGTCTACTCTATTCAGGTTTAAGCTTTATTTTCACAGGAGGTAAGTACCAGCAGTGATATTCACATCTGGGTGCACCTCTATACGCTATGAAAATCCAAGGGTGTTTGTATCTGTATTGCAGGTTGAAGCTTTTATTTGAGAAAGCATCACTGTTAGTTCCCCACCTGCAGGCTGGTCTCAGTGAACCTCCTAGAGAACTATTCCAGGACAGCCTCAGACTCTACAGAGAAACTGGTACAAAGAATACTTTTATTTTCTTTTCTAGAACTACCTGGTTCTTTCAGTTTAGACAAAGCCAAACCAAACCAGCCAACCAAACAAAATCCAAAAAACCAAACCAGTTAGCACACTGACATTTTCTCTTCTGCTTCCAGATGAAACAAATTACTCCTGCTATTAGTAAAGAGCTGTTTCTGCAGTCGTGAACTAATTTCTTCAATAACACTAAATGCATACCAAAAATATGGCTCAGTTTTTGCTGTCACTTGGTATAATACCTGTGCATTTGGAAAAAAAAAAGAAGTAGATTAGGAAAGGACTTGAAAAATAGGAGACTGGGAAAAAGGAATGAGTTCTTGAATTACCGGGTCAGGCAGAAATGCTTAAGAAAAAAGTAAGATATTTAGTGAAGTAATAAATAATTCCTTTAACTGGTTAGAATAAAACTAGTACAGGGGCCTGGGTCTTCGGGATGTCAGCATATTTAAGCACATGATATTCTGTTTAAATAGGAGTTTCTTATTAACCATCTTCAGAAATGTCACAAAAGGAATGAGGACAACACTAGATTACAATTCACTGAGCCTGAGCATCATCTTCATTCAACAGGAGAGCAGACAATTTCACTGTCCTGGCTGATGTTCACCGCATATCACCTTTCCCATGGGGAAACTTCTCCCAGCCCTTTCTCTTTACAGCTCTTGCTTTCCTTTGGCAGCCCCTTCGCAGACCCTCTCCAACTGCAGCTCTAGGCTTACACTCAGCCCAAACCTGAATCCTACCACTAAAAATAACTGTAATCTGAGGATTATCCTTCCACACATGGCAGTGGTAATGGCAACCCAGGAAAAAGGCTATTACAACCCAGGTCTCTCCACAGCCCACACTTCCCTTTGGGTGCTCTTTTCTAGCCCCACTGCAGCTGCAGCTCTCCAGGCTCTCTCTTTCTCTCAACCCCAAATCTAACCTTTACTTAGGCTGAGCGTGTAAGAAAGGCCTCCAGTTACAGTCCAGATGAAAAATTTCTCAGGACACAGTCCTCTCTGCAGACTATACTTCAGTGACATCCCTTGTGATAGGATTTTATTAAATATTGGAGTTGTAAGTGGATGTCGCACCTGCAGACCTCTGACTTGCTTCATTTTCTTTATTTATAAGGAAATATTTCTGTTCAGTGTGTTTAATCAGGCTGATATGTTTGGGCAGGATTTCCAAGAGAAGCAGTCCAAAACGAGGTAACTGCAGAAGGTTTCTTTTTTGGGCAGATCACTAATTATTTGTAAAGCAGAAAGCTTCTGAATAATTCGTCGAAAGCAATAGCAATCCATGCAGTGCAAAATCACAGGAAGAAACAATACCTGTATTCAAAACAGACTCACCAGGAAAGAGGAGAAAGAAGAAATTACTTTTGAACACACACATTTCTATTTAATATTTAATGATGATGCTGAACTTCTAGGCAGTGTTTGCATTAATAAAACAAACAAAAATACCCCCAAAATCTGATGAGGTAAGATTCTGAGCTTAAAGGGCTACATATGGAAAAATGCAGACATTCATTACCTCACCTTAGCTCTTTTACTCTGGCCTGGCTGTGTAGACCAGCACGAACTCTCTCCTCAATACCTTTGTGTGAAAGCCCCTGAGTAGGAATAACCTGTGGGGCACGGCAAGATGGGCTGAGGTGCTGGAACTTCTGCCCATTGGCCTTGGGTTGCAAGTGCCCACATGAGGTTATCAAACACCCACTCTCTACTAAAATGGATCACTTCTTTGCCATAGTTGCTTTGCTTAACTAATGCTGCTGGGCACAAATTTTCAAAGGATTTGCATCTGCTTTCTCCACATTAAAACATGGCCTGCATAAAGCAAAGTTTGCTATCAGTTCATTGCTGAATTTTCTTTCTCTTCAACAAAAACAAGGAAAAGTAGTCCAACAGCATTCCTCTTATATAACTTTTTCATCAGCAAGATGCCCCATATCCCAAAAGAGGTACTAATTTGTTTATTTAAATATATCCAGCAATGAGTAATGGGCGGGTAGGTAAAGTCCTTCCAATGGGGACTGTTCTCCTTTAGCTGAAAACTGGAATTTCTGAAGAAACTACACTGAAGCAAGACATTTTATTTCATCATTCAACTTAATAAATTAGATTTACTTATGCACATGACTTTCAAAATTTTAATGAGATCTAAACTTTTAAATCACTGCACTACTAAAAGGACTTTTATTTTCATTGTCTGGAAGAAAAAAATTATTAATTTAATAAAATAGCAAGTTAGAGCTTGACTTTTCTGCTTTTTTCTGTTGCATGTTTACCACTAGGAAGTTATTGTGCAACAACAAATCCCTTGAGTTTTTAATACAACTCAGACTTATTTAAACTCTTACTGTAAGCTGTTTAGTGATACTTTCTAGAGGACAAGAAGCCAGAAAGGAATAAAACATCTGTGGTTTTTATATGCATGATTTTGGCTGCGATACCAATAATGCCTTCCATTCTTTAGGAGACAAGGGGGGTGCTGCTGGCCTTGCCATCAAAGTGCTGTTGTGGCCAGAGGAGAATCCACGGGAGCTGTGACTTCCCCACCAGCTTTGAGAAGCAGCTTCCAGAGTGGCCCAGGCCCTCTGTTATCTTCATACAGGCTTGGTCCTGCTTCTCCTCAAATCAGTAGGAATTTCTGAAGTCTACTGAAAAGGAATCAGGAGCTGTGAGGTCTTGGGTCAATGCAGGGTTAACAAGGTACAGTGATGTGCTTTTTAAAACAATGTGTAATTTAAGTACTTCAAAAGTTAAATACCTGGATTCAGAAATGTCGAAATTAAAGTTCTGTGCACAGCTTCCATTCCCCTTTGCACCCGTGCATTGCAATATGGCCTATACAATGATGTTCTACTTTCTCCAGGAGATATTTGTTCTCTCAGATATACAGGACAGATGGAGAATACGGCAGGAATATGTTCGGGATGACTTGGTTTCTGTAGAATCTTTCTTACCTCACACGTAAAAATTGGTTGGCAGAGGATGGGTCGTGAGATATGGGGAGAAATATGCTTGCAGGTCTTGGCTGTGATCTTAATGGTGGCATTTCCAGGTATCTCGTGTTTGGTTATTTATGTAAAGTAAAAACAAATAAGCCCAAATTGATCTTGATGCTGTTGCCTGCGTGATTTTTGAAAGCAAACTGAGCTTTCACACATTTGCCCCTATGACACTGGTGTGGGATGACAGCAGTGACTCTTGGATTCATTTATTAGATTTCTTGGGCTGTTGAGTTCAAGCAGTCAGTAAACAATTAAGCTGTTTCCTTTTTTCTGCATGCCACCTTTAGAAGGAGAGCTTACACTTTCCCAGAGAGTTTCTATTTTGAAGACTTGGGTCTGAACTTTCTGCTGCTTATACTAATTAAATGCCATTTTTCTAGAGTAATATTTATGAGTATCAGAGATAAGCATACAAACAGATTTCTTTTGGAAATCACTGTAATCAAATGGACAAAAATTAAATTGAAAAAATATTTCCTATACTGTAGAAATGAATCTGCAGGATTTAGCTGCCGCAGGATCCTAGGTCAGGGTATGCAGGTTTGATTAATATTTTAGTTAACTGTTAAATTACCACCATTGAAAGAGTTGAAATTAAAAAGGCTTCCAGAAACCCAAGCCAATTTTTTGATTGTTTCCTTGCTTTCCCTCCATTCCCAAGGTAACAGATGTATGATGAGAGCTGAAGGGGGAGAAGGTCATGGAGGTATCCTGCTAAAGAGAGTAAAAGCACAGTATTGATGGAATACCTGCAAGCTTTAGAAGCACATATTCAATAAGCTTAAGTGGTTTTATCAGAATTTTATCATAGAATTCAGTGATGCCCAGCAACAGGACAAGGAGTAGTGGCCATAAACTAAAGCACAAGAAGTTCCACCTCAGCATGAGGAAGAACTTCCTTACATTGATAGTGGCAGAGCACTGGAACAGGCTGCCTGAGGAGATCGTGGAGTCTCCCTCTCTGGGGAAACTCAGACCCCACCTGGACACGTTCCTGTGTCACCTGCTCCAGGTGACTCTGCCTCGACAAGGGGGTTGGACTGGGTGATCTCCAGAAGTCCCTTCCAACCCTAAGGATTCTGTGATTCTGTGAATTCAGTATGTTTCTAAAACTTAAAATAGATCTAGAGTCCAGCACTACATTTTTCTAGAAATCTCACTTCCAAATGTTAGAAACATCAGATGATTTGAAGACATGCTTGGTAGGACTCTTGCTGGCATTAGCAGAGTGATAAACTTTAGATTAATTGCCATCCCAGGGGTGGTTGTAAAACTGTTCAGACTCTGACAAAAGCCTGAGCTGAGAAAGATAGGATATGGAAAATACTAACCTCAAAAATGAAAACTTTGAATGTTCTGAGCTGCCCAGACCCAGGGATTGAAAGGAGTGTGGGCAACATCTCTTGGCCATTGCAGATGCCACAGGCCCCTGGCAGAACTAGGTCATGCTGTCTGCGGACCTTACTTAGGATATCTGCTGCCCTCTAACAGCAAAATATAAGCATCACAAATTGGTTTTTGCCAGCGAACCGGAAAACACAGGACCAGCTCCTGCTCTGAGCCGCACGCCCTCCTGTCTCCCGTACCTGCGGAAGCGTGCGCTGCTTCTGTTTCACTACAGCTTCAGCAGACAACCTGCACGTGGCTTCTGCCTGTCACACATCACTCCTCTGATTTTAATCAGCCCTCAGAAACATAAAAGGACTATCAGGAGATGCACAGCTTGGAGTCTTCTCCCCAACACCACGTTTTAAACCAAAACCAGCCCTTCCAGGGAAAAAAGGGTCTTTTGGGTTGGTTTTTTGTATCTCCTCCCTCAACAGCTCTGCCTTCTGCACACAAAGTCTGATTGCTACTGATTGAATTGCAGCTGCATTTGCCAAAAAAACCACAAACCCTACAAACTAAATTTCAAAGGCATGTTGTCTTCCTGAACCTGTGAAAAACAGTATAGAGGCTAAGGTAGTAAGGCAGTAAGGTAGTATCTTCTCCCTAGAACCACACGGATGATATAGAAAGAATTTATAGCATTTCTGAGATGAGCTTGTGAAGAGGGGGCTGTGTTGGCTACTCAGTTTGCTTCCACTTTATGATTGTAATACTCTGATTGACTCTTGAAAGAGCGAGAGCATAAATAGAAACAGAGGAAACAAAGTTTTCTTCCTGAAACCTATAGAAGTACGGTAGCATAAAAAGGGGGATAGTATTTTTTTATGGTTTGAAATTAGGATAATAGGTATATTCAAGCAGGATCCTCTTGAAATGCTTGTTTAAAATGACAAATTAGAAAGCCATTTATGTAAGTACTGTAATTGCACTCTCGTTCTGCATGGTAAACACACACTGTTCTGTGCAGGCAGCTTGAAAGGGGGAAGAGAAACTCTTTCCCTGCCAACCTAATTTCTTTTGAGAATTTATTTTTCATGCTGTGTAGTTCTTCAGATCTGAAGGAGAAGTCTAGCTAAAATAATGAAGCTGAGCAAGACTGTCATCCAGTATTTTGGTTCCAGTTTTAGAAACTAAGCAGCTAATGCTAATGGGATTAACTGTTAGCCCACTGGCACACTTGGTGATTGTGACACTGGCCAATCTAACGAGCCCATGGCACTATGAAGGTAAATAAATTACATAGGGCTTAAAGCTAGCAGCTGCTCTGTCCTCCTTCTTTATCTAGACATTGTTTATTCCTCTCTGGAGGCAAAAATCATGCAATTTTCATAGTTATAGCTGAGATTTATGATGTTCCCTTTCCTTATGTCTTCTAATAATGAGAGAATGACTTTGGTCTGTATTCTTCTCTGGAGTTGCATATAGAAATAAGAAAAGTTAGTAAAATCCTCCAGAAGGGAACAGAGGAGTCATATCTTAACTGATACTAATTCTCCATGATTATAATTGGGGATTTAAAAGATTTAAATTGCTATTTGCTTAGCATTTGAGAAAAAACACATCCACAAATCTTTTAGTATACCTTAATAAATGGCACTCTGATTTTGATGAGATTCATTACCTCGGTTAGATGAGAAGGTGGTAGAGGAAGCACTTCAGCAGAAATATTATGCCTGAAGACTTAATCCAATTTGCAAGTCAAGTCACACTGACCACATCCACAGTATTTAAAATAATAGGTAATGCCAATCACATTTCTGCTATGGTCATGAACAATCGCTCCCATGGATTAAAGAGCCAAGAGGACTAGGAAAGCTTTTCCTTTCTAAAATATCCATCATTTCATGAAAGGAAATGAAATCTCAAGATTTCATTTCATTTCATTATGTTCAGTTTATTTAAATTTTAAATTTTTTTTCATGTCATTATTTTTCCTTTTATTCTGTGGAGTTTAATTTCAGTTCATTCTTTGATTTGTCATTTCATTTCTGTTCATGAAATGAAAGTTCATTTCACGAATGGGGACAAAATCTCGAGATTTCCTCTAATTCCCAATCCTTCTCTTTCCTTCCATTTCAATTTTTGATATTTCATTTCCTTCCATGAAATCCTTTCATGATTTTCCAGGAGCTCACTACAGATTTGTAACTTTCTCTGCACGCGTGGATAAGACCCTTGCTACCCGAATAACTGTTAGGAATAAAACCTCTTCTAAGGGTGACCAATTCAGTTATATCCTGCTATGGGGTTTTTTCTCTATATGAAAAAAAGGAAAGAATTTAGAGATTGATGCAGAAACATGAAAGATAAATTACAGACAACATTGTGTATCTGTGTAAATCTCTAGGATTTACTTCTATTAGTTTTACTTGTGATCTCCTCTCTTTTCCTGCTTTTGAATGTGTGAAATAATAAATTGAATATGCCAAAGAAAGAACAGTAGTCCACAAGCTGCAGTTTTGCACAAGGTTTTCAGGTACTGGAAAGCTGGAAAAGGCAGCATGGCTTGCAAACAAATTTCATAGTTCTCAAAAAATCACTGAAGTGCCCTGCAGAGGTGCAGTGCTGAGGTGTTCTTAAGCTGTGGATAAAAACCGGACATAATGCCTGGCTGTGCAGCTTTCTCTGGCACAGATGAGAAGGGTGTACAACAACTTGTCTAATGAACTTGACTGCTGAATATTTATTTCAGAAAAAAAAACTTTAAAGGCACTATATAAAAGTGTTTGTATGGGATCTGCTTTTTACTCTGTCACAGCCCGCTCACCTCTACGTAGAGTGGATCTGTAACCACAGATATTTTCAGGTACTGTTCAGTTCATGTGATCATCTAAGTTACTGCAGAAAATAACTATATTCAGCTCTTACAGGTCTTTAACTAGAGTCACCTTTTAGGCTGGTGGTTGATAGGGAATCCCATTTTTACCATGACCACAGAAAACCAGCCTTGTCAAGCTGTCTTGCGCACCCCTGTGGTTTGGCAGCTCTGGCCCCTTGCTGCTTTGCCCTCCAGTGCAGATTCCCTACAAGCCTTTGTGAGTGGCAATTCTCTCTCTAGCCAGCTGTTACGTTATATGTTTTTTGTTACATTGGTCATAAAACTTTTGCACAAAGCCAATATACACACAAATTCTATGGAAGCATCTCCCCAGCTCCTTATGAATTCCTGGGTAGAGACTGGTCCTCTTTTTTTTTTTTCTGGTGACCATGACAGGTGATATGACTTATATGACCATATTAACTATGATATCATGACTTTTGTTTAAATAACCACTCTTTACTATTCAGCATACTTTACTTCCCTCTTTAAAAAGAAACCAAGGGGAAAAAAAAAAAACCAAACCACCCAATCAAAATTGAGCTAAACTCCCATGTCAAGTAACTAATCACAGATCAGAAACATATTGAAGAGATGTTAAAGAAAAAAATTGTAGGTCAAAAATTATTCATACAAACAATTCCGCAAGTACTCAGTAATGAGGCCAGGTTTACAAGTAATTTGTGAAATGAACAACTAAATAAAAATTTAACTGGATAAGATTTTTTGCAGGGAATGCTTTGACTACTGGAAGGTATGCCATTAGATCCACCATACGTGCTGGATTTCTCAGCCCTAATCCCCCAGATGTCAGTCTGAACTCATTCTCTGAGAGGGCAGATTTGCTCTGCTGACATTCAGGTTTTCTCTCATTAAGGATCATGAAGATCAGGCATCCTTTCTTTTCCATAGCTCTCCCAGGTATTTCTCTCAGATCAGTGACATCAAAGTCTTACTGAAATGAATAAAGAACTTGAAAAGATGAACTTCAAATATAGAAAATTAGTCTCTTTTTTTGCTTGGTTGGTAACATAATAGCAAAGCAGGAATGATACTCCATCCATGGATATGTCAGCTGCATTCCTAACAATACTAAAACCAAAAGAGAGGTCCCTAAACTAAAAACACCTCTCTAGAGAGGTCTAGCTTACATGCTGAAAATCCACATATATAATATTTTATTGAAACAACCAATTATTTTTTTAAAGTACTTCAGAGATATGAATTATGTGAGAAATCCATCCAATTGGACTCTGTCACTGAATAAGCCTACGAGATTTATATGTTTTGCTTTATTTAAAACTCTGTGTCGTATCTGAGAGTTGTCTGAAGATGTATTTGTGAATTAAGGGTTCTAGAAATCTATTGCAGACATCTGAAAGCAGGAAAGAAACAGAACAAACGGTTGACTGATACCCACTACCAGCAAAGCTGCAAAGGTGAAAAGCAATCACTCTTACTTATTCCTCTCAACTTTTTTTTCAGTGCTCTGAACACCAGGAGACAGTGATAAGTTTGTTCAGATTCTCTCACATTTTAATTGCAACAAACAGTTCTTGGCCTGTAAATTTCCCAGTCTAGATATACAATATTTGAATTCTCATTTATATTGATTTGTCATAACTGGATCAAAAGTTCAGTGCGGTATGCATATGCTACATGGCTGGTGGGGCTGTAACCAGCAGAATCACATTTATAGTACATGGGAGTTTTTTTGACAATGTTTTCAATATTAGCATGCTTCTTTTCCTGAAACTACTTCAGCCTTCAGGTTTCTGAAATATTCATGAAAAGTGAACATACATGGGAATAAACACTATTGCAATGAACTAAGGACAAAAAACATTAATATGCTCAGAAGAACTTGCATAGTTTTTGCTTGGCCTTCATATCTCTAGAATAATAATGTAAGGTATCAAGCCAAATAGCAAATATGCTTTTTCATGGAATGCTATGATTCAGATTCTCAGGCCCGGGAATTCCGGCAATACAAAAGAATGGGATTTGGCCATGCTTAATAAGAACAGAAAGTCTTATTGGAAGAAAAATTCTTTATGAGCTATGCATGAATGCTGGATGACATTGTTAGGGTTACAAAAAATACATGGTGAGTCCCCAGCCACTACACAGTCACCTGAGGCTGCTGCAGCCTTGATGTCACTCAAACCAGCATGGCTTAAGGAGTCAATGGAGGTAAAAATCTCCAAGGACAAAAAATTGAACTATTAATTTCCAGCCCTTTTCCTTCCATGTTCTTTATCTCCCATTAAAGGTGTCTGTGAGGCTGTGTTTAAGTCGGGACCAGTGAGAGGCTGAGGTGAAAGGTGTTGTAGCAGCAATTTTTGTTCACTTGTTTCTATTACGATATTTTCCTTGGAGACCCCTGGATTGGAGCTTTGCTGTGTTAGGTGATATATAAGCATAGAGACAGCGCTTGCCCTGAAGAACACCTCATTCGCTATGTATTTCTTCCATTTAGGCCACACACATAATTTCCTCTTTGCTTCCAAAATTCCCTCTTCTGTTTGGACACTCTCTGTTCTCTAGTGAAAATCACAGCTGCCTTTTATTTTACTTTTTTTCCATTCTCCTGCCTGTTCTTCAGCTGTACCTTGTCCTCATCAAAACTAATCTAGTTAATTCTTCATTTTCAAACCAGCCTGTGGTGCTTGGTCTACAGTTGCTTAGCAACAGCTCCCCTCTGTGTACAGGGATAAGGGCAGGCAGGGATGCCAGCCTGGAAGTCTGGTCCATGAAGGTGAGAAAAAAACAGGAGCAAGACAGGTTGTCTCCCTCTGGGCTTTAGTGCTGCACATCCTACTGCTACGCTCTGAAAGAAATGTCAGAGGGGCAAGGTTTGCTTTCATTACCAGAACTGGCTTTTCAAATAAAAAATCCTGTCTCAGCACATGATAGGAATCAAGCACGCACAACTCTGGTATGTTCTGGATGCATGTATGGGTGATCTAAAGTATACAGTTACTCAAATCCCAACACTCGCAACTTCATATAAGCCTGAAATGTACCAGGGAGAAATGTGGGTAAATTTATTACACAGAATTTAGAGTACTAAGTGTTGTAATCTCAGACTAGGAGGTCTGGCATTTTCAAGATGGATATGAGCAATTTATGGCACAGATCTCTCTCCAGACAGACTTCCAAAAATGCAGAGGAAACTGTGCGAAGAAAATGTCGTGGGCTTTCACCGTCCTCTGTAAGTATGTGTATGTGGGAATGTACTTTGTCTCTCTGTTAAAACTCTGTTTACATCACATCCTTGCGTGAAAAGCAAGAAATGCAAATGATAGGGGTCTGAGGGGGCAGCATTAATAAAAAACATCCAATGATTTTAAAAGATCCAGGTTATCTTAAAAATCTTATCACTTCCAAAACATAAACCTGTAAGATGAGTTTGGGATTCAGGTTATCTAGAGATTGGGTTAAAATATTCTTGTAACTGAAGGCCAGGATAGTAAACACTCCAGAGGGCTTTGTGAATAAATCTCAGTGGTCAGATTGAGACACTAGTCTTCATGCCTTCCACATTACCTCAAGTTGCAAAGAATGAATTTGGAACAAGGCACAGCCAGAATTTTGTTAAGCTGTTGTAGATTAATTTCAGCTGGAGATGCCTGCAGTAGCCCTAAGTACGTAGAGAGGAGAAAAGGTTGCTTAAATCCAGACTTAATCCAACTCAGAATGATCAGATGAGACATGCTGTCTGGCCCATCTCATCTTCACCCCTATCCTGCCTTCGCTGCGAGTCAGAACACCCAGTCTAAGTACAAAGTGGAAGGAATTTCTCCAGTATGTTGTTTTTTTCTCCAAAATAAAGGTTTAGAATTCTTTTTCTGTATGCAAGAAGTGCAATATATAGGAAAAGAGAACTGTCAGGTGCATCTTTCCATCTTCTGTTCTTCAAATACAACCTTTACTAAACTTCATAAATTTTCTGTGACACCAATAAGGAATCCTCATGCTCCTGGTCCTGCCCCCATTCTGCCTTGTGCCCACCTAGGAGCTCGCAACAAAGAATTTAATGCCTTGCCAGCCAAGTCTGTTACAGATACCCCAAGAGAGAACTTTGTGTCAGCTATTTTTATATTTTTAGATATATATTTATACTTTGTATACAGTACTTGCTTTCTCCCCATGAGTACTAACCACATTACTCAGAAGACATTAATGCATGTATTTGATAAGGTGATTGTTTGTATCAAGTTGACATTATGGTGTAGATGTGTCTGCTGTAACTATTACTAAATTGCTGGTTTCATTTTCACTTATTATCGAAGACCAAGTGTGGAACTCTGCATATGACAGTATATTCACACTCATTTATACGAATTAACATGAATGAATGAAAGCTGGAGGTCATCAGTGCTGCTGAAGAAGGCAGTTTTACTCAATGTACTCCACAGATCATAGAATGACAGGATGGTTTGGGTTGGACAGCATCTTAAGGATCATCGAGTTCCTATGGGCAGGGACACCTTGCACTAGACCCAGTTACTCAGAGCCTGGCTCAAAACCTGTCATTGAACTCTTCGAGGAATGGGGCATCCACAGCTGCTCTGGGCAACCCATGCCAGTGCCTCAGCACCCTCGCCATCAAGAATTCCTTCCTGTGATTTCATCTGAAGCTACCCTCTGTCACTGTAAAGCCATTGCCCCTTGTCCTGTCAGTACCCGCCCTTGTAGGAAGGCTCTCTGCAGCTTTCTTTAGGCCCCTCTTCTTGTGGGATGAGGGTGTGCAGGCCCTGGGGAGTTTCACTGCCACCCTGCTCTCTGCAGCCTTTTCCCCACAAGATTCTTCCCAAAACAGGAATTCTGTGGAGCAAGGCTCCTGCAGGAAGCATGTGTGTGCTTGCATCAGGAGCCAATCCAGTCACATCCACAGTGGGCGAGCGGTGAAGTGCCCAAGCTGCATCATTCCTCCTGCACAAACTGCAGTGAGATGCTGGAGCATCTCACTGCATGGAGGAGTCCATGCTGGCCACATCGACCAGTGAAACGCCCTCTGGCAGGCTCCATGCCCTTGCAGCCTGTGAGTTCTATTGCTGTTCTGGGCTTGAACTAATGAGGGCACCTGTGGCACCCTCATGCCGGGGTGGCCAGTGACATACAGCAGTTGAATGCTGTAGACAGAGGAGGATGCTCCTGCTCTAAGCCACAGGCCATCCATCCTCCATGCTGTTCTGCTGTGTGAAATTCAGGGTAAAAGAGTTTCTTGCCCATCTTGTGGTGATTATGTGCAGCACTCAGGCAAATGAGCACACCAAGCTGCAGATTGTATCTGTGCAGCTGGCTCTTTGACTGTGGCTTCTCTCCATTTGCCAGGCTTATAGAGCCCTCTCATCTTCCTCAACTCCTCCCTTTCTCTGCCCTTGTCTCCTCCCAAATATGGAGGCAAGCCCAGGGTCTTTTCCCCCTGGCTCCCAGGCTGGCCCTGCCTGTGAACAGACTTGGTGTTGCAGCTGCTGTTGGCCCACTCACCTTGGCCTCCATGGCATTCCTGGTGCTCTGTCCTACTGTCCCTGCCAGGTTCCTCTCCCCAGAATGACCCCAGCTCTTCCCTTGAGAATCTGGGAGGTTTGACCACCTGGCACACAAATCTCCCTTTATTCCCTGTGCAATCTGGCTCTGCCTTAGGGCACTGGCACTCCTGTCAGGAGCCAGGAGTTTCCCTTGTCATGCTTGGGAGTATCCCAGGTCTGTTCCCTTAGCCCAGGCTCACACCAGGCCTTAATCACCAGCCCATGTGAGCAAAGCCCCCAAGGTGTCTGCTTTTATCCTATCCTCTACCTGGGCTTGATGTGCCAGGTTTCTCCAGCCCATGGTGGCTCAGAGCACTCTCCTCTCTGACCAGGCACTTTGCAGCTCTTTGGAGCCACTCTGTCCCTTTGTGTCCTCAGGCTCATTCTGCAGCTGCCGAGCGTGGCAGTCCATGCCTTGCCCAGGAGTTGGAATTGCACCGAAAAGATGTTTCCCTGTGACCATAGGCAACTTTACTTCACATAAGTCAGCTGCGGTTTCTGTCTGCACATAGGAGAGGAGTGTGTTCAGGACAGAGCAGGCTTTTGACACTGAGGCTGCCTTTGGACCAGCAGGCATTGCCCCAGCAGGAAATGCTTGCTGTGCACTGCAGTGTGCCCCGGATTGTGTCTGTCCTGCTGCTCAAGGTGTGTTTTGCCCAAAGATCTGCTGGAGATGTTCCTTCACTTGAGTAAAGAATATCACCAGAATCTTGATGGGAAATGGGCAGGAGTTAACTTCGCCCAATGTTCTTGGTACTGGCCCTGGTTTTGGAGAGGGGCTTGGTCCTGACAACGGCTTCTGGGGGGGTTGTGGGGTGGTAATATAATGACTCCAGGGATGTGAAGTGGTCAAAAAATGACTACATGCTCGTGATGTTGGAGAAGAACTTCCATCAGGGCTCAGGCTCATCTGGAATCGGATCCAGTCATAGAAGAACTGAGTGGAGATGTAGACTCCGGGCCGCCTTGCTCTGGCACAGCCTCTTCCCCAGCTGGTCAATCCGATGACCCACCAGTAGTCACTGTTTTTCTCTCGGCACATGAGAGGACCACCGCTGTCACCCTGCAATGGAGCAGAGAGGATTAAGGTGGTGTTGGTGGCTCCTGCCAGCACTGAGGCTGTGTCCTTCTCTCTCACAGCCCCTGCCAGAGCTGTATTCCGGGCAGAGGAAGGCTCTGTTCAGCGGCTGGAACCTCTAGAAACTTGGCTGTGAGGGCTTGGGGTCCTGTAGGGTGACGGGTTTTCTCCGCGTCGCATCACTAGCTCGATGCTTTTCGCTGGAGTTTGATTGAAGAGATGGGACTATCGTAGTTATACACGATTTATTACTTAAAATAACAAACAAGACTTCAGTCTCAAAGGTCGTGAGGTTAAGTAACAAGTCGCCATAACAGAGGATAGTCACGGGCTTCAGGGTTACATGGTAATTTATAACTTTCTGGTCCAATAAGCAATTAACATGAAACTTTGTTTTAACTCGATAACTTATCACTTCTAGTACTTTTTGCTGCAATGCATCTGTTTTTCTACTAATCAAGTGCCAGGTCACGTACATCTATGCACTTCTATTATAACATCTAAATTCTTAACTTAAACTATAGAATCACATTATTATACTTAAAACCCTTCACCAAATCATCCAACACGTATTTTTACTTATAACTATAGGAACACAGGCTTATGATTCTCTTGTTTGAGATCTATATATCTTGTCATCACATTAATTTTAGCTCTTTCCAAGGCTGTAAGTTAAATCCATTGTAGGGTAGGGCCCTCTCTGTCCTCTCTGCACAGGGCTCTTGGATGTGCAGAGGATGGACGTTTGGCACCTGGACCTCTGGGCTGCCAAGGACACTAGCTGGGCTTTCTGGGACAAGGGAGGCACTGGGCAAGCAGGTGTGGATGGGGAGAGTGCAGGAAGCCCCCACAGCAGTCAGTGGGAGCTGGGGCTGGGGTGGTGACTGAGTGGCCGGGCAAAGCAGACCCTGGGCTGTGTTGGGGCGGTGCTGCCCAGGCTGCCTGCGCTGCTGGGGGCTGAGTGGCTCGTGGCACGCTCCTACCTGGCAGGAGTCGATGTTGCCCTGCGGGTAACCAGCACACAAGTTGTGGGTGTGGATTTTCCCTGCATACCAGTGGCTGCTGTTGCAGATCTTGAGATTGATGAGGTGGACCTTGGCCTCCTGCAGGTGATCGCTTGATTTGTAAGCTGTGAGCAGAGAAAGGAATGAGCCCCCAGCAGCTCCCTGCTGGTTCTCCTCCCCTGTCTGGGGTAATCCTGTTCCCTAGGACATGGCTTTCTCTCAGCAGAGGCACTGGAGCGCTGTGTCCCTGCTGCCTGCCTTTGGGGAGTGGGCCAGGCCCATCTCTGCAGAGGCGTACGTCCTGCAGCCTGGCTTTGGCCTCTGCTGTGGGGAAGCCCAAACTCTCTCCCCAGTGTGCTGAGCTGGCCCAGGATTCCTTCTTGGGAACTCACCTCTTGGTGCAGTGGCACCCCAGCCAGCCACCCAGCAGTTCTGCAGCTCTGACACTCTCAGCGTGGTGTCGGGCACACAGGCCAGCTGGATGTAGGGGTTGCACTGGACAGGATGGTCCAATTCCAGCAGGGCAATATCGTAGCTCATGTCGTCAGGATTGTAGTATTGGTGCATCAGCAGCTGCTTGACATGGCGCACTTGTGCCCCATGGCCCGGCTTAGTCAACTGGGTGGCCCCAATCACCACGTACACCATGCTAATTTCCCTAGAAGGCATGGAGAGAGGGCTGAGAGGGAGCAGAGCCATGCGCCACTGCAGCCCAGCAGCTGCCAGAGCTCTGCTTGGCAAGGCAGAGAGGGAGCAGTGCTCTGGCAGGTGTGAGTGCCCTCACACGCCTTAGGCTGAGGGAATGTCCGGCTGGAAGCTGCTAGGAAGGCTTGGATTGAGCCCAGGCTTCTCCTGAGCAGTGTGGCAGCTGGGCTGCCTGAGAGGAAAGGGGATGGGAGTAGCAGGTGGTGCTGCTGACAGGGCAGCTGCTGGTGCTGTGGGAATGTCCCCATTCCCTGCTCCTCCTTACTTGACCTCATCGAAGCAGTGGGCTGCTGTGAGGACCCACTGAGTGCTGATGAGGGAACCTCCGCACAGATGCCTCAGGTCTGGTATCCAGGGATGCTGGATGCTGATGATCCAGGGCCAGGCTCCTGGCATGGCAATTCTGCCACCCACGATGCGTGTCATGCCATAGCCATAAGCCACGTTGCCATGGGAATTAGTCATGGGGCGGTAGACAGATGGAACAGCTCGGAGCCCACAGGTCTCTCTGCAAGCAGAAAGTCATTTCCATTCTCCCCCATGGCCTGCTGTGGCTCAGGCTGACGCTCAGCCCTCTGCCCTCCCCACAAGGGTTGCACGCTCAGCAGGCCAGGGAAGCCCATGGGGTGTGTGTCTGTCCGTGCCAGCACCTGGCTGCTGGCAAGGAACTGAGGCTTCCCCATGGTGGGTGGGAAGCTGTGGCCCGGCCATGGGGGACAGGTGGGCCCCCTCCAGGGAAGGCCCCGAGTGTTGCCGTGGCTCCCT
>VZTG01009088.1:0-20157 GCA_013397845.1 Melanocharis versteri
GAACCAAGAGGCCATTGTGACACAGATGGGCACCATGTTACCAAGCGTCTCTTGTGACGCTACTGGGCCTCATGTAACCAAGGGTCCATTGTGGCACCTCAGAACTTCATGGAACCACATGTCTCATGTGACATTGTTACAACCTGCTTAATTATAGAGGAGCAAAAAGAGCTCTCTGTGAATTGCAGAAAGGACTTCAGGTTCGAATATTCCCCAAAACAAGATTAAAATTCAACCTAAGNCAGGTTCAAATATTCCCCAAAACAAGATTAAAATTCAACCTAAATTATATGTTGGTAAGAAAAAAAAATCGGTTTTCACTTTATTAACTGTAAAAGGGGAAAAAAGAATGAAAGGGAAAAGTAGGCAAGGTAAGAGACATGTAGGCGAGGCAAGGAAAGGATGGGGTAGGCAAAGAAACGGAAGATCAGGCAGGGCAAGGGAGGGGCAAGATAAGGAAGGGACAAAGCAGGAGAGGGAAAAGCAGGGGGCAAGGGAAGGCAGTGCAAGGGAAGGGAAAGGCAAGGCAAGGAAAAGCCAAGCAAGGGACGAGAAACATAGAGGCAAAGGAGAAGCATAGGAGGGGCAAAGGAATGCAAAGCAAGAAAAGGGAAAGGAAAAGAGAGGGGCAAGGGAGGGGCAAAGCAAGAAAGGGTAAAGGGAGAGGCAAAGGAAGGGCAAAGGAAGGCAAGGGGTGGGTAAGGGACAGCTAGGGGAGCGAGGAAAGGGAGCGGGGCACAAGGAAATGCAGTGGATGATTAGGCAGTTCAAGGTAAGGGAAAGGCAGGTAAGGCAACAGCAGGGCAGGTAAGTCAAAGCAAAGCAAAGAAATGGAGGTGTAGGCAAGGCAAGGGAGGGACAAGCAAGGCAAAGCAATGGAACATTATACCTAATATGCCTAACTTCCTAAGTTCATAGCAAGGTGAGGGAGTGGTAGGCAAAACAAGGCAAGGCAAAGCAAAGGAGTGGCAAAGCAAGGGAAAGGGTGGGCAAGGCAAGGGAGGGATAAGGCAAAGGAGGGGCAACACAATGGAAGGGCAAGGTAAAGCAAGACAAAGCAAAACCAAACAAGGGAGGGGAAAGGGATGGGCAAGGGATGGCAAAGGCAAGGCAAGGAAGAGGCAAGGGAAAAGCAAGGGAGAGGCAAGACAAGGTAAGGGAGGAGTAGGGAAGGCAAGACAAGGCAGTGGTATGCAAGGGAAGACAAGGGCAAGGAAAGGCAAAGCAACACAGAGACAAGGCAAGGAAGGGGCAAGGAAGGCAAAACAATGGAGGGACAAGGAAAGGGAGGAATATCTTGGTTTAAAAGACAAATGCCTGCCAAGGAAGGTGGGAACCTTCCCGAAATGGAAAGAAGACCCCTCCATCCAAATTACTGTAACTTCAAAATTATGGGGCATCAAGGCAGAAATATAGGAAAAGGAATAACAGTTCTTTACTAGAAAAAAAACCCCAACATAACAAGACAGTAACAGAAACTTCCCACTGGCTAAATTCTATTTTTTCCCCCTTTGGTGTAGTTATGACTACAACCGGCAGGGGGGGCTGGCACACTTTGGGAAGCAGAGGCTGCAGTAGCTCAATCGCAGCCAGCAGGAGAGCTGGTGCTCCAGTGGGGCAAAATCTGCAGCGATCCTCTCGCAGCCGGCACAGAGAGGGAAGGAAGAAAACTGCCACTCCTGCAAGCTCACATGGGTGGAGGCTGGTCTTGGCACTGCCAACAGCAGCAGGCACAAGCTGGAGGAGGTAGCGAGGGCTCGATCATAGTGCTGAGCTACTGTGCAGAAAGGGATCTGGCTGAGACTGCCCGGCTCCAGGCAGTACACCACACAACTGCTCTGGATCCCCCAGCGAAAGGAAGGACCCACCTGCAGCCAAATCTTGGGTCAGACCTTTCACAGCACCAAGCCACAACTCCTGAAAATCCCAAGTGGAAGAGCCCATCTTCCAGCCAAAACTCCCCAACCCCAAAACAACTCCACTGGAACACCAGGGACATCAGCCACTTCCTTTTGTGTCTTGATCACTGACTATTCACCCAGAAAGCCACCTCCTCCCCCTTCCAGTGTCTCCCTGATAACAATGGGAAGAAATTCACTGAGAAACTTAAACCCACAACAAGGAGCAAGTGAAAACAAGGCAAGGGAAAAGCAAGGCAAGCAGGGATAAGGCAAAGAAGGGGCAAGGGAAGGACAGGTAGGGGCAATGCCATGAAGGGGCAAGATAAAGTAAGGCAAGGCAAGGAAAAGCCAAACAAGGGAGGGGCAAAACAAGGCAAGGGCAGGCAAGAAAGGGGCAAGGAAAGGCAAGGAGGGGAAAGGCAAGAGCAAGTTAAGGCAAGGCAAAGAAAGTAAAGGGAGGGGGTTGGCAAGGCAAGGGATAGGCAAAGGAAGGAAAGCAAAGGCAGGGTAATGGAGGGGCAAGGGAGGGAAAAGACAATGGAGGGGGCAAGGAAGGCAAGGCAGTAGGGGGGAAAGAAGGGGCAAGGGAGAGACAAACTAAAACAAGGCAAGGGAGGGGCAAGGCAAGGGATGGGCAATGAAAGGAAAATGATAGCAAGGCAAGGGAGGGGTAGGCAAGGAAGGGCAATGGAGGGGAGGGCAAGGCAAGAGAAGGGTAGGTAAGGCAAGGGAGGGGAAAGGGAAGGGAAGGAAAGAGGGGAGTAAGGCAAGGGTAGAGCATGGTATGGGCAAAGGAAGGAAAGTAAACGCAAAGCAAGGGAGGAGCAAGGGTGGGGCAAGGATAGGCAAGGCAAGGGAGGGGCAAGGTAAGGGAGGAGTAGGGAAGGCAAGGCAAGGGAGGGGTATGCATGGGATGGCAGAGGAGGAGTTGGCAAGCCAAGGGCAAGGAAAGGCAAGGCAATGGAGGGGCAAAGGAAGGAAAGCAAATGCAAAGCAAGGGACAGAGAAGGAAATGCAAGGCAATGCAATGGAGAGGCAAGGTGAGAAAACACAAGAGTGGCAAGGCAAGGGAGGGGCAAGATGGAGGCAAGGAAAGGCAAGGAGAGGTAAGTCAGAGGGGCACAGTAAAGAAAGGCAAGGTGAGGGAAGGCAAGGCCAGGCAAGGGAGTGGCATAGGAGAGGCAAGTCAATACAAGGCAGGAAAAGGGAAAAGGGAGGGGAAAGAGAGGGGCAAGAGAGGAGCAAAGCATGGCAAGGAAAGCAAGGGGTAACAGAGGGGCAAGGCAAAGGAGGGGTAGGGAAGGAAAGGCAAGAGAGGGATAGATAAGCAAGGCAAGGGAGGGGCAGGCAAGGCATGGTGATGACAGAAAGTGGTAGCCAAGTGTAGGCAACACAAGGCAGAAGCAGGAGAGGCAAGGCAAGGAATGGGAAGGTAGGCAAGGCAAAGCTCGTTGAACGAAGACAACATAAAATGTTTATCTTTTTCAGGCTGGCTATCTCCAATCAGAGGTCTCCGTTCTGAGGTGCTCGGGCACAGGGGCCTTGATGCAAGGGTGCTTAGTCAGGGATAGTTCTCATCCATGCCTTGGAGAGTCTTCAGACCAAACCAGCTCACAGGGGCAAAATTGCAACAAAATCCTGTAAACTCTGCTAATAAATACGCATTAAGTGCCCTTGCACAGGGGGCTCGTGTCCACAAACACATGTGAATGGTAACAGATGGTACTGCAAGCCAAACCAGGTGGTTATGTAAAGATGAGTATAGCAGTAGTCTTAAGACTGCATATGAGGAAACAAGAGTGGTAATATGGCAAAACAAACAAAAATGCAAAAAGTAGCTTCTTTCAGTGCAACAGATTAGTAAGATAAAAGAAAAATATCAGTGACATTCATACAAACTTGTCAATTTACAACAATAAAGCTCAGCAAAATTTGACTGATCTCAGGGGTAGAGTCGCTGTATCTTCCGGACAGATTCTTCCCACCAATCATTCCAACGCTGAATTGCCAGCAGCTGAGCTGCACTTTCTTCCTTGATCTGGGCAAACATCTGTTCAACTTTACGTTTGTATTTCTGTAGAAGAAACCCCAACAGTTAAGGACAAAATTGGTAGTGATGAAATTTAATTTTATTTGCCTAAATCCAGGTCCTGATCCATTGTGTCAGAAGATTGCGTAGAGGCCACTTATTTTTTGCCTTTGATAATAGAACTATATGAATAATTAACTATTACCTGTGTTCTTTCTGTGTTCCTTTTAAAGACTTCTGAAATTTAATTATCAGCAATATTTAAATTTTGCTAAAATGCAAGATCTTCATCTCACTTCCATTAGTTCCTAAGATTAGGGAATTGCCTTCTTTCAAGACCCAAGTATGCATCTCCAATATGGGATGCATTCGGCCTCTTGCTGGAGCTTCTTAACTCATGAGTATGAAGTGAACTATTACAAAGCTGCTAAAAAGTTGTTTCCTCCAGACAGAAACTTGTAGACTACCATAAAAACCTTAAGGCACTTTAATATTCTTAAAGAGTCCACGCTCCAAAACATAAAGTACTTATTTTTAATGCAACATACATGCAGGAAAATACTCCTGTGGCATGCGTGCATTCTGTATCCAATCCTTTTATCCAACCATTTGTATCCAAACAACCACATTCCCTTCAAATCTGTGCTGTGATCAGGTTCTTGGGCATCAGAACTAGATACATAAAACACGCATGTAAATCGATAGTTTTGATGGCGTTTGCCATCGTTGACAGTATATATTACACTCCCCTATTAAAAACAGATGTTTTTAAAAAGTTAATTTAGTTCAGCGGGAGTATGATTACTTACAGGTCAGGTGCATGAACACACTTCCAAGTGATTTAACATAAAAATATTTTCCTAACTGCTGAGCACTGCTGTTCTGAAAACAATTGTCTGTGCCAGTCAGAGGCTCAGAGTTGTCTGCATTCTTTTAACATACTCCGTGAAGAAAGAGTGATCATTTTTATGGTGGAAACAGTCATCTGTGATAGTTGTGGATATAAGATAGGTATGAAGTATTTTACAGCCCTTCATCTTTTATGGGAAAATCAGCTTTTGTGATCTAAGGCTGCAGCTGTAGGCTTCAGAAAGAAAGGTGACTGAAAACAAACAGGACTGGAATGGCACTGGGGCACAGCTGCTTTTGGAACTATGATGCTGCCAAAATCCAGTGTCCTGTTTCTGACAGCATCCATGCTTCTCTGCTGAAACAATTCCCCTTTGTAATGTCTCTGAATAAGAAGACTCCCTGAGAAACCAACCCTGTCTGCTTCTGACAGCATCACAAAGAAATCAAAATGAGAAAGGATTTCTACACATGGATAATATGGCTTTAATATCTGAAAACTCTGTGTTCGTGAAAAACTTACACACATCACTAAGACTCTATGACTGTTTTCTTAAAAAACCAAACCCACAACAGCAGCAGCCCACTCAAGAGTCCTTCCCCACAGACCCACCTCATATGCAGCTTGTCTTGCATCCACCACTGCTAGATGGCCCAGGGTGGTCTTAGCTGTTGAAACTGATGCAGTTCCTCTGCAAAGAGTATAGTCTGGAGTGTCAGGAAGAGTAGTCTCAGGTATTCCTGGCCAAGTCCTATAAAAAACCAAACCAACCAACCAACCAGAAAACACATGAGAAAAAAAGTTAGAAAAGAGAACAGATCATACTAATTCACCTTACTTGTACTAAGGTGCCAAAGATCCATGTTATTTTTTTTCTCCACAAAAGGTTTACCCTAAAAACATCTTTGTTTAGTACAACCACCTTTTCTTTTAAAGCATCAGGATCTCTCCACAGTGTAGAATTCATTTCTTCTGAATGACAATACACAGACTATTCATAGATCTGAATGTACTGAATTGATAACTAGTGATAGGCAAGTGGCATAACAAAAGCAGTGACATGGTATTGTTTTACAATACTATATGTAATTCACTTTTATTTGGATCCATTGCTATTCTTTCTTTAAAATCATTACCCACTCAAACTACCCCATAACTAGTTTAATGACATTACTAATGATGAGCAGCAGTTTCAACAAGTGCAGCAAAAATCTATGAGGACAGGGCCTGTTACCAGTTTAGAGCAGGGGAATTAGACAGAACAGTGTTCAGTGTCTCCAAATACTACCTCCTTCCTCGTTTGACTAACTGTTGAACTTCGGGGGCTCCTTGAGGAAGTCCAGCTTGTTTACGACGCCTTAGAGTCGACATCTTCTCTGTAGGTATTTCAGTTTCTGGGAGGTGATAGAAGATAGGCTCAGCAGAAACAAAACAATGTCAGGAATACAATTGTTTTGGAGCAACTGTGCAGCTCGATGCTCTTCACTCTCAAGAAATAGCTTTGCATGCTTTATTATGCTAATCTTTTAATTTAAAATACTATAGCATATCAAAGCCTCGTCTTTCTAGGGACAGACTGCTGCAATCTTTGAGAAGGGAGAGGAAGCCTGAACAAGCAATCTCTTCTTTTCTTACCTGCTACTTGTACATCATCAACAGTGATGGTTTCATCTAGTTCCAAGAGGAGCTTTTCAGTGAGGGCAGCCAGTACAGAGAAAAACCTCTGAGCACACTCAGCAGCACAATCCTGTAGTGACATTGGAGACAAGTGAGAGGAATTCCTTGGATAATTTGATCTCCTCTCCTTTTAACTTGACTCTGAAAGACCACACAAATATCCAACCCTGACATTCTGCAGCAGCTGCAGATAACAGACATAAGGCTCAAAGTTGCACATAAAAGGGTCTCAAAGTGTCTCTGCAGTATTCTTAACACTACTTGATTATCTGAAGTTCAAAAAACTGTACAGCTTTCTGTATGGGTACCTAGTAGTTACACATTTGGATTAAACGTGATAAAATCAGCTTCTAGCCAAAGAGAAGATAATTTTGGAATTCAGGTACTTTGGGTGGAGGTGCTTAGCCCAGGTGTTATTCTAAAACAGGGTATTTGTTTGTGTGCCTGTACACAGAGCTAGGAGTAGAAGGAGATACTGCTTTGGAATTAAAAATACATGTACTCTGCAGACAGTGCAGAATTTGGAGTAAGTGGCCTGAGAGAAGTAAGCAAAGGGCTTTAATGCTGGGGAACCAACCTTCAGGAAACCCAGGGGGCGGAGGGGGAAAAGTATTTTGATTCCTGAATCTCTCCTGTAAATTCAGCTTATTTCAGTTCTCAATCTTGTGCAGAAAAGTGTCAATTATTTGCACATGAAATGCACAGAGAAGAAACCCTTCCAGGCATCTTATGTCTGGAAGATAGAGAACTAACCAGAGGATGTCACCACCACAGCCAATAACTCCTACCCACCATTAAGCTCATAGCCAGTAGATTCTATGAATGATAGAAAATATCAGTAAGTTCCAACAAGTACCTAAGCACCTGTACCTGTGCAGATATATTTATGTCTATATTGATCTAATGCTGACAATACATCACTTAAAAGTTTAGCAATATACAAACAGGATTGCCTAAAATGGAAAAAAATTTCAAGTTTCCTTTGGATGGGGAGGAAAAATGTATCCAAAATATACCCTCCTTTCTAAATGCAACATTTCAGTTCGCATTAAGCAAGGGCTTTACAATTACCTGCAGCATCTTTGTGTTGAGGTGGACACCATCAGTTTGATCTTTTTGCCTTTTTATTTCCTCTTGGCACAAAGCCTCCAGCTGAAGGGAGTTATTTGGGTGTCCTAGGGAGTAATGTAATTTTCCCCGGTGCATAGTCTTTAAGCAAATAGGTAAGAAAGAAATGCCTTCAGTAAAGAATGTGCTGTGAGTCATAAAAAGGAAGAAGTCAGAATCATTTTCTATAAAGGTATTCAGAAAGACAAGGAAAATGGAGCTACTTCTTGGCTGTCTGGATATCAGCTTTGCAGTGCAATATGCACAAAATTGCCTCTCTGCTGGCCTCTGGTCTCACTTTGGGATTTGCATTCAACAAAAAATCATCTCTTCTACCACGTGGTAAGTAATATTTTTTTATATCTCAGTATTTTTAATTTTTACCTTATTTTTAATACTCAGACAAAATCTCAAGACCCTGTAGCATTTTCTTCATGATCTCCATTATGATTGTGTTCTCAGTTCTGATACTACTTGTCAAAATATGTCTCTTTTATGAATGATGGTAAATAATATTTCATTATCCGTACATCACAGTTCTTACAAAGGAGTGCACCCATGCAGTAGGAGCTCTCTGGCCATACCACAAGGTTACAGCCCTTACAGAGCTGACAATCCAAGTGTAAGATGGCAGAGCTGAGAAGATTAGAAAGAGGCACCCCAGTGCTGGAAGCTGGGAGAGAAGGGACCGAGTTCCACAAAATACAAAGCTTCCAGGAGAACTAAGCAGACTGACTGCAAACACAGAAGCTACATCTGTGGCCAGCTCAGCAGAGAGTGACGAAGCAAACAGTGAGAATGAGAAAAATAAAATTTTATCATTCTAATGCATTTGGCATTGGTTACACGAAAAGCATTCCAATATGTCCATGATACATACCTTCATATCCTCCCACTCTTTCAGCTGTCTGTTGAAGAGGTGCTGAATATGACCAGTAAAAGAGCTGAGTTTCTGCTCATGTTCTTTTAAAAGACTTTCCACAACCAGTTGGGAAACAGAAGAGAGCTCCTCCTCAAACCACTTCAGCTGATCCCGAAATTCTTTTTGGAAAAGACGGGGTGTATATGACACAAACAGCCTGGAATTTTCTCTCACAGAGATTCTGTCCCTGACATTCCTTTTTCTAGATGCAATGCTTTGAGAAACATACACTTGCTCAAAGGTGTGACTTTGTACAGGTCCTTTAAGTTAGTCAAGTGCCCTTCTGCTACACTTTTTGGAGCTGATAATACATAAAAAAGAATATTGGCTCAATTTCCAGTAAAGTCAACTGGAGTTTTTCCACTGAGTGTGATGGATGACGACAATGACATAATTTTTGGTCACTGCAATTTTCAAATTACATACTGAAAAACTACATACACAAGAAAAAGCAAGTCTTAACTGAATGAATTTACCTCTAAGACAGAAATTGTAGTAATCATCTGTCTGCCTTTGGTATGACAGTAGCTTCAGTCTGAGCATTTCTGCCCAATGTTCAAATGTGTCTGGCAGATCTTCAAGCATTCCCATCTGAGGATTCTTCTTTTCTCCATAGAACTCCTGCAGAAGGGAAAGATAAACCAGAAAAAATGTTGATAACACATTCAAACACGTCACGTCTAGGTATATAACAGTAGGAGAAGAAAGGAAAATTTTGGGACCGTCTGCCAAACATTGAAAGAATCAAATTATTTCTCTGACACAGGAGTACACCTGTGAAAGCAGAAGTGACTGAAGAACATGACATTTCCTTACCTCACCAAGGCAGAGCAAGGTGTTGTTACCATTCCAGAGAATATTCATAATAATCCCCTTAAAAGTACTGAAAACAAAAAAAAATTAAAAAAATAAAAATGTGATCATGCTGTTAAATGATCACATTGGCAATACTCACTGGTTTTCAAATATTTTGTTCAGATTAATTTTAGTACATTTTTCAGAGCATACACAAACCAATGTTGAGAATGCCTAAGAACTTTGCCCCATATTAGCACAGATTCTCTTCAGATGCAGCTGGGACAAGGAGCTATTGTAATTGCTCACTGGAGAGCACTGCCATGTCACTGTCACAAAAAAGCAGTCTTAGCCAAATTCCTGTGCCCAAAGAGCTTACCATGCACTTTAGATACAGCAAAAATATTTGAAGGTGGGTCTAGATGTTTACTGGAATTATTTTGAAACACAATATGGAATAATATTCCCAAACGCTTAAACATCTTAAGCATTAATTTGAACAGTTTTGGATGGCAGGTACAAAGTATCTCAGTTCTAGAGAGTATAGCTGCACATATCAAGAAACAATATGATAATTTTCTTAGAGAAGGGGAGTGGAACCTGTTTGCTCCTTGTTTATTCCTATTAATGGAATATTGAGTACAAGAATGAAGGTATTTCAGGGAAGGAGCTTCTTATTCTGGAAATATATGGCTTACTCAGTCTTTGTAGGCTTCTTTCCAAATATCTGGGATCTCTCATCTCTGGTAAGAGATTTTCTGCCTTTTTCACTGGAAAGGAAAAACATCATAAATTTCAAACTATCCACAACTGCTTTCCTTCTCTGGCTGATGATTTGAGCTAGGAGTCATATGACAGACATGAAACTGAAGAAAAGTTTGAAAAAATATAACTCTAGAACTAATACTCTATGTGTCCTGGTTCTGGGCAGGACAGGGTTCATTTCTGCAGTAGCCAGGAGGGGATCTGGCCAGGACCTGGAGGTTATTCTTTACCACCTCTCATCATTGTGGGAGTGGGTGGAAGGGTCCCTGCTGTTGGGGAATGTGGTGGCAGTCGGGTACTGTCAGGGGTTTCCTCGTGGTGAGCACTCACATGTGAATTGCTTTCCTCTCTTGAACACTTTGCTATTAACATTGCTGCTCTTACTATTAGTTTTTTTATCTCATTAAATTGTTCTTGTCTCAACCTTATCTTCACCTTTTCTGCCTCCAGTTTTCCTCTCCAGCTGCTGCAGGGAAAAGGGAGCGAGCGAGCAAGCAGTGCATGGTTTGGATTGTTTCAGTAGGAGCACAAAACTGGGGAATACCATTCCCAAACCATGACAATATAAAAATAGTATTTTGATGGAAAAAGATTCTCAGAATTCTCCTCTAAACTCTCAGCTGTTCAAAACTTTTCTGTTGTTTTCACTATTACAGTAGATAATTGCATCAATCTGTGGACTAAGCTGAAGACCAACTATTTAGACACACCTGAAAATTAAGCCACATTGATTTAAGAGTTAGTCCATATTTCAACAACTTCAAAATACAAAATGTCAGCAGATGACAGAGAAAAAGAATAATATTTTTCTAGTCAAAATCTGGGGGAAAACTCTCTGATCATGTGGACATAAACAGGTAAGAGATTCCAAGTGATAAGCAGTAGATGTAAAGAAGGCTAATACAAATAAGCAGTAAGAATCTTTCAGTGAACACACAAAGTTTAGGTGAATTCCCGCACAGGAATATTTTAAGTGGAATTCCTCCTTTTAAAGGTCTCACCTTTTTTTTCGCTTTGTTTCATCCCGAGATGACCTCTTGCTGATCTGAGCTGCATACTTGCCAGCAGACTTCTGAGAATGTGCATCAGACACCTTCTTCTTTACTGGGGGAAGAACTGCTCATAGTTAACAAGGAAACAAGAAGAATATTGCATAAATGCCAACTGAAGTGCTTTTTATGTGTATATATATTTTGTATTCTTATTTCTAGAATGTTTCCTTACAATTTGTAGGGGACAACTACAGGAACAATCATTTCTGTCAGACAGGCCTGAAATAACCCAAAAGTGTTAAGAGCAGTAAAGGTTATGTGCTGGGGCATGAGTCACAGGAATGTCACAGAAGATACATGGTAGATGGGAGGAGATTTAAAGCAAATTGGAGGCAGGTGAATAAGGAGAATGAATGAGCTACATTCATAGTATTGGTGGTCACGGGGACTTGCAGATGTGGAAGAGATTGAGGATAGCTTTGGAAATGGCTGCAGGAGTCAAGGTCTGCAGAAGAGAGATGAGGAAATGGGAACACTAGGTAGGGAGCATCTGGGGTTACCTCTGTGCTCACCTTTGGTGATGATGATACACTGTGAGAAGGATCCCTGATCCCCTATATATTTCAGGATTTCTGCTCCACTTCTTTTCTCGACCCCGTTTCCCCTTTGCTATCACAAACACAGGTACTCTTTATAACATTATTATCTCAGTCTGCAGCTTTCATTGCTTTAGGAGCCCAAAATCATCTTAATGTAGGTAAGGATGTCCAGGAAAAGAGTTGAGAAGCACAACTATCTCAGACTTCCTAGCATAGAAGCCACTGGCCTGGAACATGCTAGACCTGTGCAGTAAAATGCCAGGAACTACAATTTAGATGAAAAGAAAGTATTAAAAGAAATACAGGCACACCTGGACCGTTCGTCCCCCGATTTAGGTCTCGGGATTTTTTTGATGGGCCAAATCTTAAAAAAAAAAAAAAAAGCTAAGTACTACTGAATATCCTGTTATTTTATGTTCTATTCTATATCATATAGCAAACTAGGCAAGTTCTCTATCCCTATCATGTGCTAAGTGAGTTAATTTTCCAAGGTCATATTTAAAAGATAGGGTTACTTTTACAACTGACAGTGTATATTGAAGTAATTTCAAGGGACTAACTGATTGTTTAACTGGAATGTTGGAATTTCTACAAGCCAAATTGCATTAAAATACTATTTGCAAATCAAATATTTGTCACACTCTTCATTTTACACTTTGTATATTCAGTCAACCACATAGCAGGTAGCTTTCAACTAAAATAATGGCCTGGAAGGCAAAAATTAAATACCTAAAATTTACCATTGTATACTAGATGTCACTTATTACTCACAAAGGGGTATTTGTGGCTATGAGAAATCTTGCTTTTAAAAACAAAGCAGTCTCAGCTAGACGAATTTTTAAAGTTAGATTGATCAGAAAATATGTAGTAGGATTACCTATGAACAGTCTATTCAATAGTTCTGGGCAAAGAAAATACAAATAAAGACAAGGACAGAAAAACACCTTTAGGCAAACAAGTACTTACCCAGCTAAATTTCTGATAACACTTATTGCCAAATCATCAAATATTGATGTATCCATTCCGCTTGGATTTAACAAAGGGAATTTTTCAGGATCCAGTCCCATCACCATCCTTTTACTCTCATCTCTGAGACTCCGTTTTGGAACAGCAGGAGCAACAAAATCTTGTAATGTGCCATCCTTGTCAGGAGTGGTGAATTCCTCTTGCAATGTCCCATCTGTGTCAAGAGTGGTGAAGTCCTTCTGAAATGGGAAGAAAAATGAAGCCCTGTAGACCGTAGCAGGCAGTTAGTGAAAGCATTGCATGTAATGACTGACTTCTAAAGCAGATTTTCTAAACAGACAGTATCTTGCTTCACAGGCTGAAATAAATTTTTCGTCATTCTAACAGCAATGTTGTTACAGCTATACAACTCTAAAACACTTCAAAGCAGTTAAGAGTAGGTTCTCATAATCATCATAAACAGTATTTAAGGATATACTCTTAAGACAATGATCCACCGAGATTACAAAATAAAGACAGACTTTCCAGAAAAGGGAGGAAAGAAAACACAACCAGTTTGATAAAAACAAAATCCCTTCAGGACACATTTGGGATTTTTTTTTAAAATTATTTAAAGAAACCTGTGAAATATGTACCTCTGAATAGTGCTACACCTTGAAAACAAACTCTTGTGAAGAACTGAGCAACTCATTGCAATGCCATGCATATCTTCAGCATCTTGTAAACTTGGTGATTTACTCAGCCTCTTAAAAAGGCTGTCCTAATGTTACAGCACCTTGGACATCTCAGCATAATACAGATTCTTTTTTCCTTTGAGAATTCAAAGCACAAATTCTGAAAAGCCATTAAAACACGTACACATGGAAATTCTCTCAATATTAAATATAACACAGAGAATGTGAATGTTATCTTACAGTGGCATGTGGGATCTTTGCTTTTACTAAGAAGCAGTCAAGATACTTGCTCCTCTTTTTCAGCTCTTGCAACACCTCTCTGGCAAAATCATACAACTCTTCAGAAGTCAAAGCCTGAAAGATATGGTAATACAGATGGTATTTACTAAACTAACTATTCTAACCTTTTCAAACACGCTGACTTCTTGCAAACAACATTATTTGCCTCTGTTCTGTCCCCAGTTTATGTACACATACGTGGAAGCCATGAGATTGTATAAGAGGCTGAGGTTTTGGTTTGGCAAACAGGAAAACAGGTACTGACTGTCCAAAAAAGACTGTTGTGGTCTTAAACCCAGCTGGAAATTAAGCACCACACAGCTCAACCCTCCTTCTCTCCCTCCTTGCCCTGCTGGAATGGGGAGGAGACTCAAAGGAAAACTTGTATGTTGAGATAAGACCAGTTTAATAATTGAAAGTAAAGTAAAATACAGTGATAATAGTAAATAATAATAATAATAATAATAATAATAATAACAATAACAAAAAAGTGAAAAACAAGTGATGCACAATACCATTGCTCATCACGTGCTGAGCGATGCCAGACTCCCCTTCCTGAACCCAGACTGGCCCTTCCAGATAACTCCCCCAATTTATAGACTGGACATGATGTCCCATGGGCTGGAATATCCCTTTTTTAGCCAGTTTGGGTCACCTGTCTCAGCTATGCTCCCTCCCAGTTTCCTTTGTGAACCTCCTCCGTGGCAGAGCAGGAGACAAGGAAAAAAGAGTCCTTAACTTAGGATAAACATGACTTAGCAAAAACTGTGTTATCAACACCATTCTCACTGTGAATCCAAAACACAACGCTGTAACAGCTACTGAGGAGAAATTAACTCTATCCCAGCTGAATCCAGGACAAGGACCTTTCGGAGCAAAAATCCTGTGTTTCTGCCCAGCCCCAAGTAGGAGGAAACATAAGCCTTCCACAAAAATATTAGTTTATACCAACATAGACAATGAGGCAAATTAATAACAATTAATAACAAGTCAAATTAAATACCGTTTCATGCTGATTAGAAGTTACTTCTTCACCTGCAGTAGAATGAACATAAGCATCTCTCTGCTGCTGGAGCTTTTCCAGGTAAGACTTCAATGTGACTGACTGCAAATTGGAACTCGCTACCTAAAGCAGAAGCAAATACTGGAGAAGTAAAGTTCCCATTCACAGGAGTTTCAGAGGCTCCACTTTCAAACCATTAGAACCACTGATAAAAACTGGTTAAAAATCCCCGGTAGTCAGAGGAGAAACTGAAAACAGGAATTCACAAAAGCAATGCTTCACGTTGTTCGCTGCACCACACAAAAATGCTGGTGAATTCAGATTTACATACTCAATGTGCTGCAAGGTCATAGTGTTCCAGCACAGCTGCAGCAGTATTAAAAATAAAATTTTAAGCAGACAGGGACAGAAAACAGGTTTTAAATTAACATAAAAAATCGTGTAATATTTGTCCACTACTAATTCAGCCAAAATCTCCTCAATGGTATAAAAGAAAATTGTTATAACGAGTTTAAGAAAAGTTCTGATGTTTCTGTTTGTACCTCTGATTTGATCTGCTGTCGTAGCTTTCTCAAAGATTGATGGACCTTCTCCATAAAGGCTCGACTCAGAGACAGAGAATCAAACTTTTTTTCAGACTGCTTGAAAAGTTCAGAAGCCTTTAAGAATGTCAGAAACAAGAGACAGGACAAGATAATTTTTCACTTTTTAAAACTTAAATTATAGAACTTGCCATTTCTACTAATTTTTTCCATTACGTAATTGCCACACAGAACAGACTTACAGTTCAAATCTGAAAGCAGGCTGACTGCAAATTGCATCAAATATGTCAACAGAAAACATAATTTGAAATAATGTAATTCTGCATACCTGCTCCAAGCAGCTTGATTTTATTTTCTCCACATCTGTCTTGATTGAACTTTCAAAGGAGTCAATTTGCTTACTTTCTTTCTGAAGACACTTGTTGAAAAACTTTACCTCCTCAGAAGAAAAGTCACCTAACTCTGAAAATAATCTGAAAGCAAACATAAAAACAATGGGATGTGAGTCATCTTTCTCCAAGACTATTTTAGCTAAACAGCCCTGAAACATATCTATCAACACAAATGTGATGAAAACAGCATAATAATTGTGGTTGAACAAGATAAATTTCCTATTTTAAATAGGAAACTAGATTAATAACAAAATAAACTTTACTTTTACTGTTCTGCCTGTGCAATGAACACTGATTCCCAGAACTAGGTCACCATTTATAAACAACACTTCCATGAAATCTATATACCTGCAACTTTTGAGAAAACCCACATTCGAATCCCTTAATTTTCCTAAAGCTTCCTCCAAGTGCTGCTGGTAACTTCTCACAGAAACCCTGATTGATTCCAGATGGTTGTTGAGCTCCGACTGCAGATTGTTGCTGGAAGAAGCTGACCTAAAAGCAAATAATAAAACACAGGGAAAACATATCTAAAGAGGAGCACACATGATGACTGGGCAACTGCTGGCTGTAAAGACATGAAAAAATGTGAGGACTCAAAAGTGATTTATGACTCTCAAAGCAGCTCTCTGAGCTGGGATGGTTTGGATGAACCCATGGAAGGTATCAGCAACAGCTGATACTACTGAGCACTTTTCTTCAAAGCCAATTAGCCAACTGATATTATTGGGCAAGTTCAGTAAACTGGATAAAAACTAAACAGATGAAACATCTTTTCTACATAAAGACTGCCAGCACTTTGAAAGGAGATGAACATTTCCATGTGTTCAGTCCTGATTTTAATTTCTTCAGGGAAAGAGAATGAAATTCTTTACATGTTTTCAAGTTTTATGAAGCAGTCTTCACTGAAGAGCAGTGACATATAAAACAGGTTCAGAATGCAAACCATAAACATCTCAGACAGCAATCAGGAGTGTTTAACTGTGGAGATTCACAGCAGCAGCAGTGGCACACTTACTGCTCAGTCACAGGAGCGTGGAGGAGGTCATACTCCAATTTACGGACTCGGGAATGAAAGTTTGTGTTGAGGTTATTTAGCTGGTCCGAAAATTTGAGAAATTCAGCTTTCTCCTTTTTCAGGCCTTCTCCCAGCACTGCACAGTGGCACTCAAGATGCTCTTTGTGAAGCGACAGCTCCGCTGAGAAGAAAAGAAGGTTAAAATAGGGACATTTTTCCCTGGTTACTGTGCCCAGTCTACCTGTGACCAGCAGCAGCAGCAAAATAAACAAAGCCAGACCTCATAGGAGCTAAAACTGACAACTTTAATACATTCAACATGGTTTCTTTGACTTTTGTCCTGTGTAAGGCATATACCCTTAACAGCTCCTAATCCATTCAAACCACAAATGTCTCTTGTTTGCTCTAAGCATTCTTTTTTCCTTTATTTTTGGTCATTGCTGACATCTCCATTATCTCTCTGTTCTCAGTCTTGTAACAAAACTGAAAGCTATATTTTTTAATCAAAAATACACTTTTCCTGGTTTTGTGAGGGAAAATAAAATCAGTTTTGGTCTCCCTTCTGGAATGATAGCTGGAGAAATCAAGAGCCAGCCAATCACCTCAAGAAAGCTGCCAGAAGAAGCACCTGTCCTCTCTGCAGAAAAAGGGAAATTGAAAAATTGCTTGTTCTCCAGAAGAAGAAATTTTTAGCTTATGTGTTAAAGACCAACAAACCTGTCTATAATATTTTTTTCTCACCATAAAAACCTGACACTTCCCCTGCAAAAAGAGTTTTGATTAGAGGATGCTCTGTAGCTGCTCAGTGATATTTCACAGAGTTAAATCCTTCCTCTTGTGTTCTCAGGAGCTTGGCCCTGGCATTTTGGCTCCTCCAACTTGGTAATTTCTTCTTCTGCAACACTTTTAAAATATTTTTTGTACACTGCAAACTCTTGTTAAATAATTTCAAGGTGAATGAGAATTCACAAACATTGATAACACAGCGTTCAACAACTTCCACAATCCAGTTGTTAATCAAGGCACTGCTGTCTATTTTTCCAAAAATAACACAGCACAAACCAGGCAGAGCTATAGAAAAGAAATGTCATTTTAAAAATATGTGAGTAACATAATATACTGGGAATTTATAGACAGTCAACTGCTTTCTATTGTCCTCTGCTACTGAGTCAACTAATGCTGAAACAGATTTTAGCCCACTTAGGACCATCTCTAAATGAAGACATGTGATGCTCAGAATACAAAAAAAAGTCAATACCAGCTCGAACATTGTAGACATTTGTCTGTATCTCCTCCTGCTTTTGTTGATGCAACTTAAGATGCAGCAGAAGTATTGAATTCAGCTCCTTCTTCTTGGCAGCTACAAAGATACAGGAGTTGGACAAGGATTCTGCAAACCATTCCTCCAAGTGTTCAAAAAAGCAGAGGCGAATCCTATGATTGAAAAAGAAATATTACAGTGAGGAATAGTAAATAATAAATAAGAATTTATTAAATATATTACTTCTAAGAATTTAACTTCTGGCTATAGGAAGGTACGGTTTCAGTACCATCTGCACAATACTGGTAGAGTTTTTGAGCTAGCTGCATACTACTGAGTACCAGGCATTTTACCTTCATGGCTCTGCAGGGAATCTGGGAAAATTACTTGTCTTTCTGTAATATTTTTTCTCACTAAATAATTTTCTATAAAATATAAATGTTCTGTAAAGGTAAATGTTTTCGTGGTACTTTGACAGCCATGCATGCAAAGCAATATAAACATTTTCTCATATTTGTATCAATTTAAAAAGTGGAATAACATAATAATTGTATGATCATAATTTTAATATTAAATATCTAACTATATAAATATCTAATTATATAACACTAATTAGATGACTTTTGCCTCCATAGTCTAATGTTTCTTCTAAACAGCTGAAATTTGTCTATGACATAAAGAGAGAAACAACAGAAATATTTTTCTACTCACCTTTTCTTCAGCTTGACAAACATGGTTTCTGTAAGAAGTACGTATTTCAGGTACAGAGGAAGTGATTCTTCTTTTTCATATTTTGTAAAATAACTCTCTGTGATGTCAGTCTTTCCTGCCTCTTCAACTCCAAGAACAGTGTAAGTGTTTCCACTAGCAGTGGAAAAAAACTCCGTGGCAATTCCAGCACTTTCTGCCTCGCTGCTCTTGGACACTGACTGGGAAACAATTGGAAATCATCACGTCACCTTTAAAGGTATCAGCACAGAATCAGCAGTGCACGAGCTAGTGTAAGAATCCTAAGGATATTTAGAATAATGTTCTCACTCTCAATTTGGACACTTACACAGTGCTGGCAGTATTTATATATTTGTATATTTATATATTTATATATGCCAGCATAACATGGGCAGAGTCGACAATGTTTTAAAAGGTTTTTGTTACAGTAATAAATTCATGGAAACTGAAAAACTAATACTTAGGTACAAATACAGCTTAAATCATTTACCATGGGTTGAGAACGCTGTGATGAAAGACAGATTAAAAAAAAAAACACCATGCAAAGGGTTTCTACATGAAACTGAAGAAAGAATGGTTGTGAAGTGTTTTATACACTCAATTTTCCCATAAAAGGATCTAGAGCCCTGTGTGCTCTGTATATAAACTAAGCAAAAAAGGACTTTCTACTCATTCTTAGCAAAAAGACTTCCTATTCCTCCTTATTTCGGACAAGACTGCCTTCACCTTCAAACTTACTCTCTTCCTCACTTACCTGCATAATGCTCACTCCCTGTTCTCCCTGCTCATTTTCTTCACTTTTATGAGGAATACTCTCCTCATCTTTTTCTTCCTCTGTTTCTTCAACTTCCTGTGCCAAGATCACCTGATTCTCAGTTGGGTTTGTTTCTCCAGCTGATTTTTGACAACTGTCCCCATCTTCTGGCAGCGGTTGAGAGAGGCGATTGTCCTGCTCTGCGCTGGGCTGGGCTGGGCTCTCTTCAAGCCCTAGGGGCAATTTTGGATGCCACAATATCAGAAAGATCTAAAGCTATTAGAGAATGTCCAAAGGAGGGACACAGATACAGTGAAGGGTCTGCAGGAGACACCATACAAAGAGTGGCTGAGGGCATTTGATTCAGCTGGAGGAGACTGAGGTCANGCTGTGATGAAAGACAGATTTAAAAAAAAAAATCTATGCAAAGGGTTTCTACGAGGGTAAAAGATTCAAAAAGAATGGTTGTGAAGTGTTTTATACACTCAATTTTCCCATAAAAGCATCTAGAGCCCTGTGTGCCCTGTATATAAACTAAGCAAAAAAGAACTTTCTACTCATTCTTAGCAAAAAGACTTCCTATTCCTCCTTATTTCGGACAAGACTGCCTTCACCTTCAAACTTACTCTCTTCCTCACTTACCTGCATAATGCTCACTCCCTGTTCTCCCTGCTCATTTTCTTCACTTTTATGAGGAATACTCTCCTCATCTTTTTCTTCCTCTGTTTCTTCAACTTCCTGTGCCAAGATCACCTGATTCTCAGTTGGGTTTGTTTCTCCAGCTGATTTTTGACAACTGTCCCCATCTTCTGGCAGCGGTTGAGAGAGGCGATTGTCCTGCTCTGCGCTGGGCTGGGCTGGGCTCTCTTCAAGCCCTAGGGGCAATTTTGGATGCCACAATA
>VZTG01009091.1:0-18576 GCA_013397845.1 Melanocharis versteri
GTAAATTCTATTTTACCAATAATATTATAAATACAAAATTGTTGTAAGAATTTTTTCCTTTAAATTCTTTCAAAATTGTCTATGATTTCTATGATTCTATGATTTCTCATTTTAATGTAATTGCTAAACTAAAGCTGCAAAGCCCAACAAAGATATTTTAATCACAAAGGTACTTTTAAGCATTTTTCCTAAGTTAGCACTTAAATAGCAAATAATAGAAAATTAGGGACTTTCCAATTATAACATAAAACACATCTTTGGCACCTCTAGAGCGATCCAGTGAGCTATGTAACTCTTACCTTATATCATCCCAGTGGGGTGGAGTAATAGGCTGCGTCTGTGGAAGTCATTTATGTAGGATTCCGTGTGGTTTCTTATTGAAATGGGCATGCTAAATCATGGGGAAAATGCAAATATGATTTATCAGTGACCTGACTAAAGTTCAAAACTTCTTCCCTGAAGCTGTAAATTTATTGAAGTTAGCAAGGACAAGAGTACTATCCATCATCTTACAGTTAGGATATAATAAACTGAAGTTACGTTTTAACAAGCCATAGATTCATAGAATAGTTTGTGTTGGAAGGGACCTTAAAGATCCTCTACATTCCATCCCCCTGCCATGGGCAGTGTGTATTACACTAGACCAGGTTGCTCAAATCCCCATACAGCCTGACCTTTATTACTTCCAGGGATGGAGTATCCACAAATTCTCTGGGCAACCTGTAAAGAATTTCTTCCTAATCTCTAATCTACACCTATTCTCTTCCAGTTTAAAGCCATTCCCCTCGTCCTATCTCCACATGACCTTCTAAAAAGTCCCTCTCCATCTTTCTTATAGGGCCCCATAGGTACTGGCAGGCTGCTATATGATCTTCCTAGAGCCCTCTTTCTCCAGGCTGAATAACCCCAGCTCTCTCAGTCTATCTTCATAGGAGAGGCGCTCCAACTCTCTGATCATCATGAAATAGCCCAGTAAATTTTTATGATCTTAAGAATATGATTTAAAAGACTCTGTCTTTAAAGTAACAATTCAATTTGGTTTGCTCTTAATATCAATAAATATGAACAAGTGTTTAAAGCTCCATCTATTTGTTAGAGGCACTGTGAAAACAAACCTTCCCAGTTCTGCCTTGGAAGGCTTTAGAATTTTTAGGATTTGGCTAAACTTTTTGGAGTTACTAATTAGTGAACTAAAGAATCTTAACAAAACACAAGCAAATGTTACATGGGAAATGATTGAATCCCCCTTCCTAAACCAGGAGGTATAGCCGTGGACTGCAAATAGGACATGAATAAAGTACAGAAAAGCCTTCCACCAGCTCTCAAGCAATGTGCTGTTGAATTTCCTGCCATAGAGCCTAAGAGAGTATTTTAACTTTGCCTCACTTCTTCTATTTATGGTAATCCATGTGGTGACTATAACACATTCTGCAATACACATGTTTTTCAGTTGTGGTGCAGAATGTGATGAAGGCAATTTGCTCACTAAAATTCAAAGAAAAAAATCTACTTAAGATAATACAATTAAGTTTGAATGGGAACTAATTTCATTTTTAATGACACCGATAATAAAGCCACAGTTTCTATTTTGTGTCAAGATTAAATTACAACAGTGCTATAATCTGTCTCCTGGAAAACGGAGCATAGCCCTGATGTAAAAATATGTTTGCATGAGAACCTTTTGTATGAAAATGTTTAGTGTGTTAATTTCGTATCATAAAAGCTAGTTTTCATAATGTATAGAATTATCCAGTGGAGTAAGAATATTACCTACACAATTCTTCCAACTATATGTGAATGCAGTCAAGAAGAAAACACACATCCTTGACAAATCCATTCACATTTATTCCAGGGTGCAAAATTCATCAATTATACTACAAGAGCTGGGACCCCTCTTGAAACTCGGCTAATTGATACATGTTAATATGTGTATCTGATGAGGACACCCCTCTATGGAATAGAAAAATTAAGGCCCGCTGTAAAATTCTATAACTAATTTCAAAACATACTGAACCAACATCTAAGACATACAATATTGTGATATCCCTCACACCCACTACTCATTAAAAAAACCCCACTGATTCCTGGGATTCATGGGGTGAGGGCACTGACTAATGAGAAATGGCTTGATGACTACAATTGAATTTACATTTTGAACTATTGGACGCTGTATGATAACTCATGTTATTGCTCCAGCTGTTTCTATCTTTTCTCCTAGTGTCCTTCTTCACTGACTCCGTGGACAACCCATAATCTGAAGAAGACAGCCGAGAAAGAACCATTTATCACAATGTTTGCGTCACGGGGTGGATGTCAGAAACTGAAATAGTTCATGCCTCAAACACTGATAAAAAGTTTTCCTCATTATAGCAAAACTGTATAAAGAAGCCATTGAAGCCCACCCCTCCCTAAAGAATGCCTGACTGGAACTTTGGACTGAAAATCAAACTGCTGAGATTAGCTAAAGGGAAACCTATCCTTCAATCATCTGAGGCCCCGGGGAGAAGTAAACAAGTAAACAAGGAAAAGAACGAGAGCCAAACCCTGCAGCTGTGCCGAGATTCTTCCCTGGCTGGGTTTGGGGTGGGGGAGACCACAGCCCACAGAGGCCAGGTTTACTCCCTCCAAAATGAGCGGAGAGAGGAGGTGTCATGTGCGTGGTGTAACCTCTGGTCAGAGGCAGCGAACGTCCATCCTCCCTTACACAAACTGGCCCAGCTGTGGAACCCCCAACACCATAGGCCACATCCACGGGACATTCAAGTGAGAGGGGGTGCCTTAATCCATCAAAGACCCCCCAAAGTGCTCCCCAGAGTGATGCAACAAATCCAGAGACTGCTGTAAGAGGCAATGGCAAATCCCCCCTGCCCTCCAGGGAGGTGCCTGGGTTTTCCTACCTAGACTGAGTGTATATTAACCCATCGGATTCAATGCTTTTTGGGGGCACCTTCACCACCAAGAAGACCAGCTGGAGAGAATCAATGGAACACCGTTACGATCCACAGACGGTGATATTTTCTTTATTCTGTCTCTGTCACTCTCCTTCTGTCCCCCCCACCTCTTTTCTATTTTTCTTTCTTTCTTTCTTTCTTTCTTTCTTTCTTTCTTTCTTTCTTTCTTTCTTTCTTTCTTTTTCTTTCTTTCTTTCTCTCTCTCTCTCTCTCTGTCTCTTGTATTTACTATCAAATAAAACCCATACTATTGACTTTAGAATATGGTCTCATTTGCACCTTAATTTGGGCAGAGGCATTGCTAATAATTTTAATAACCGGATCTCAACACCCTCTAAGACCAAGGGAAAGCCTAACTTTCTCCAGCCTTCTCTCACGTCCAAGTTCTGGGACTCCTGAGGGCCATTCTCAGCAGTAAAGACTGAGGAAAAGAAGGCATTCAGTAATCCTGCGTTCTCTGTGTCTTCCGTTACCAGAACACCCTTATGATTCAGCAGCGACCCAACATTCTCCCCAGTCTCCCTTTTAATGCTGATGTACTTGTAGAAGCCCAACTGTTTTAAAGCCCTAACCTCTGGGACTCCCCTAAGAAGGTCTTTGAAGAGGCCAAAGTTAGCTCTCCAAAAGTTTAGGGATCTAGTCCTTTGTAATGCTTTGCTTCGTCCATGCAGGATCCTGAATTCCACCATTTCATGGTTACTACAGTCAAGGCTGCCCCCAAACTTCACGTCTTCAACCAGTCCCTCGTGGTTTGTTAGTATAAGGCCCAGCAACGTGTCCCAGCTGTATCCCCTCTCTGCTTTTTGTCCACCCCCACACCACCCTGAAGAGGAGAGTGAGAAACACAAGACTTGAATGTCTGCAAGCATTGCTCAGCAATAGCCAACCTCAGATGGTCACAAGCTAAATACAACCTGTGTCAGAGACTAAATGTTATAATTTATGGCTTAAACATCTTCATGAAGGACCTTTGCCTATTATAGCAAAACTGTATTACAAAAGCTGCAGAGAAGACCACCAAAACCCTAAATGGGGCCCTGAACTGCTCACTGTCCATTGATGAAGACAAGAAAGCATTCACAGAGAGATCAAGCTTAGCACTTTCAGGGTGGAGACGGCAGCCCCAGGGCTATCAGCTGCCAGGCTTGGACAGACCCTCACGCCAAAGGGTGGGGGGAAGAGGAGAGTTTTTGGGTGTATAGTGAAAAAAGCCTCTAGTTTGAGGCAGTGAACACCCATCCTGCGCTGTGCAGAGGAGCTCAGCTGTGGGGCCCCTTCACCCCAGGAAAAGCTGCATGCCCACGAAGGACAGCAGAGGTGATGTCATGGCCCATCAAAGGCCCCCCCCAAAGGGGTCCCCAGACCCTGCACCAGAGCACTGCAGCATGACGCAACAGATCCACAGTGTTGCAAGAGACAGTGTCAAACCTAGCCCCCTTAGGGGACAGACCTGGGCGTTCCCACCTGGCCCAAATGTATATTAATCCACAGGATTCTATACTTTTCGGCGTAGCGCAGTTGTGGAGGACCCTCACCACCAAGAAGACCAGACGGAGGGGAGCAACGAGACGTCACTGGGATGCCCAGAAGGGTAATATGTTTCCACCTAACTGCTGTCACTCTCTCCCTGTCCCCCCACCCCCCATGCACATTTTTCTTTTTTCTTTCTTTCCTTCTTTCTTTCTTTTTCTTTCTTTCTCTTTCTTTCTTTCTTTCTCTTTCTTTCTTTCTCTCTCTCTCTTTCTTTCTCTCCTTCTCTCTTTCTCTCTTTCTCTCTTTCTCTATTTCTCTCTTACTCTCTCTCTTTCTTTTTTTTCTCTTTCTTTCTCTTTGCCTCTTGTACTGTTAAATAAAATATAACAATTTTTTGGCACCAACATCTAACCTTATTTGGTTTTAATCCTTTTTTTTGGGTACATTTCAAACTTTTCTGGGTCTGATCCATTTTATTCACAGAGGTTTAGTTTCCTTTGCTCTTCTGTGTTTAAACTGGTTCATAACAGCCTGACAATGACATGCACCAGCACAGCACAGAGATCTGCCACAGAGCATTAGGACTTCTGGACAGGAGCAAGATGGGTAAGTAAAAGGCTGCATGCAGCTTTGAGATAAATAGTAAAGGGGAAGATCTTGGTGCCTCCCTGTTTGTGTGTGTAGCTGGGAAGTCACCCTGAAGGGGATGAGCAAGAGGTCTCAGCCAAGAGATGCAGCAGTTCTGCAAGTCTGACTTTTGGCACTGCTTGTAAACATGAATCTTCTTATGGCTAAGACCTCATCTGATACCAGTATTTTTCTATATAGTACACTGCATAAAAGAAAAGAGCCTATGGCTTCCCACAGTGTCAGAAGTTCATTGGCTATTTTCGCTCCCAGTCTGGGGTGGAGGGGGAGGGGACGCTGCTTCTGGAGCAAGGCACAGTTACGGGTGTGACAGAGGTTGGACTGAGGACAAGGACTAACTCTGTTGTGTTCCAAAACCACTAAGAAATCACATTATGATGCCTTGATGATCTGGGTCTGCCCTACGTAAAAAAGTTTCTCTTTGAAGGTAAAACACAAACATTCATAACATTCATTAACTGACACAGTTAATTTTAAACTGAAGAATATACTAATCTAATAACTGCCCATGACCCTAATTACATAAGCTTTATAAGGAAGTCACATAAATAAAACAGCTCCTGAAAACATATTGACTTATGTTTACTTACTATTTTGAAATGCTGAGCGTCATTCAAACCATTAATGATCGATGATGAAAGCTGTAGAAACTGTTCAGAGTCAAGTGAAATGGCACTTCTTTACATCCTATTTCACAAAAAATTAACCTACATGGCATCATAATCTAGTCTTTGTAACCTGCATACTTTTCTGCATGATCTAAAAAAACAGCAACAAAAAACCAAAGGAAAATCAAAAACACCCCTTAGAACCTTCAATATCACAGAGAAGACTCCATTCACAGGCAGATATCATGTTGCTCCATATGAAAGTATGAAGAAGACAAGACAGACTTGATCCACTATGTCCCTAAGGGAGAATTACCTGACTTACCCCACAGCAGGGCACGCCCCACCAGGGTTATGTTCTCTTGCGTGACAAGAACCCTCTGTGAGGGCAATCACAAAACTGAGAAAGACAGGTAATTACAGATGGTCAAGAAGACTTTGGGATAGGAATGGCCATATACTGCTGTAAACACATTTGCCACAGAGTTGGCCTGCCTGCTTGTTGAGGTTCTGTTCCACATCAATTAACAGTCCTCCCAATTCAGGTAGAATGAGTTTGTTTGCTGCTCTTCAGTTTATTGGGTTTGTTTTAAACTCAGCACATTCACAATAATGCATGGGACAGCAAAGGGATTTGGAATAGTTCCTGGTAATTTGCCTCTCCCTAAAATCTTGCTTCTATAATCCTGTAAGCTTAGAATGACCCAGAAGAATCTGGACAGATGAATTTTTGCTTTGCTGGTAGAACAGTCCTTTAGAAGATATTCGTTTAAAGAGACTTTATGGAAGGCCCATGAACTGTGAGGGGGGAGTCTGCTGCAGATTCAAATAAATCTGCACACATAAATTGAAGCCGCTTTACCTAGAACTGCTCACCCACTCTAGATGGTGACTGTGTAAGGATCTACTTACATGGGAGATGAGTGTCTAAGTGCCTTTAACAGTGTATGGAGGTCTGACCAACAAAGGCAATGGAGCAGTGGTGGTGCATCCCCCTCCCTTTTTCAGGCCGCGCTGCAATCTGAGAAATGCTCATTAGGCCTCGGCCTTCATGAACAGCACCTGGGCTCAGCTCCTCTTGAGCTTATCAGAAACACAGTCTGCTCCCAGGAACCGCTGCTGTCTAATTCGCTGCAGTTTTATTCATGAAGAGCCTTGGAAACTATTTTCCTTGCCTCAATGGCATAATATCCCTGTTCTGATGCTTTCAAAGAAACTGTGCTGACCCAAAGCACGGCCCGGTTGGAACACTGCTCTGACTAAAGTCCACTTTCTTGTGACCCTATGAACAGCAGTCCAAAACGAGTCCTTTGAGCTCTTCTGGGCTGCAGTGGGCTGCAACCAGTGACCTCCCTCTGAGTGGGGCCTCTCAGAGCCAGAGAACTCTGAGGTTTGCTGTACTTGGTGGATCTCTGAACGACGACAAACCCTGGGCTGAAACCCTCACTCCTTGAGGCTCAACCCTTCACCCATTGAGGAGATGCAAAAGCATCCAAAGTTACTATTTCACTGCCTTCAAGGAGAATTTTTCACAGGCGCCTTGCGCTGACATTCATATCTGTGTGCATACACATGTGCATATGCCACAGCAAATCTGGGAGAAATGCTGCTCTCTTAGATGTTTAAGTACCTTAGATATCTAAGTAAGTTAGGCCTGTAAGTAAGTTTAAGTTATAAGCTAAGTTTAATGCTGTTAAGCGCTATTCCCTTGCTAAATTGTTACAGTTAAGTTATAAGTTAAGTTTAAGACATAAGTTAAATTTAAGTACTGTTTAGTTTGAGTGCTGTTAAGCTTTTAGGTTGTATTCCTTTTTATACTTGCCCTTTCTATCCTTTGTCACATGCAACTAAACACAAACACACACACATACGCAAACATATATAGATAATTCTCAGGTTATTTCTATTTTGATTGACTGAATTTAGTTCCTTTTTTTTCNTATAGATAATTCTCAGGTTATTTCTATTTTGATTGACTGGATTTAGTTCCTTTTTTTTCCTCGCTGTGTCCTAACTGTCCTGTAAGTAGTAGAGTCAACCTTGACAACAAACTTTGTTGTGTCGTTGCTTAATATTAAATCTGGTTTTTACTGATACCCTTGCCAGTGATTTTTTAAGCCATCTTGAACACTCATTCGTACCAAGCGCTGAGGAGAGCTGGCCGTCGGACCAATGCCACTGCAGTTCTGCAGGAACCTCCTGTGGTCGGTGGAAGCAAGGCGCTGCACCCAGCCCTGGAGATGGGGCAGGATGGGCAGAGGGCTTCCTGCTGCTCTTGGCCCTGCCCAGCTGCACAGCACAGGGGGTCAGCCTTGGGCAGTGCTCACATGCGGGAGGCACCAGGCTCAGAGGTGGCTCTGGGCCTGGGAGCTCCCCGCTGAACCGAAAGGGGAAGCTTGATGCAAGCAAAACTCACTTCCTCGTCCCCCGCACTTCACAGAAATGCCCCGAAATACAAAGATACGCCCCACAGCTCATTGCACTGACGAAGAGAAGTGATACTTCCACTGCTTTCAGCTTTGCTGTGTGTTATGTGAACACTGTAAAAACTGCAGGGGGGAAGTAAAATTTTTGACAGACAAATGTAGGTGATGCTACAATTAGTAGCAGTAGTCAAAATTTTCATATTTCTGCTCTGTTCCCTAAAGGCAATTTTATTAGTTTTATTTTAATGCTTGGAGCTTGTGGTTGTTTAGTCTGGGATAGAGTTAATTTTCTTCACAGTAGCTGGTATGGGGCTGTGTTTTGGATTTGTGCTGGAAACTGTAGATAGCTGAGGGATGTTTTAGCTATGGCTGAGCAGCGTTTATACAGTGTCAAGGCCTTTTCTGCTCCTCACCCCACCAGGGAGGAGGCTGGGGGTGCACACGGGGCTGGGAGGGGACACAACTGGGACAGCCAACTGTAGCCGACACATAGGATATCCCAGACCATAAGGTGTCATGCTCGGTATACAAAGCTGGGAGAAGAAGAAGGAAAGAAGGAAAGAGTGATGGTGTTTGTCTTCCCAAGTCACCGTTACACATGTATTAGAGCCCTGCTGTCCTGGAGATGGCTGAACACCTGCCTACGATGGGAAGTAGTGAATTCATTCCTTATTTTGCTTTGCTTGTGCATGCAGCTTTTGCCTTTACCTATTAAACTGTCTTTATCTCAACCCACGAGTTTTCTGACTTTTACCCTTCCAATTCACTCCCTCATCCACTGGGGAGTGAGTGAGTGGCTGTTTGTAGCTTAGTTGCCAGCTGGGATTAAACCATGACAGATGTCCTGCACCTGTCCTTTCTCTTTATTTGACAAATGTAGTAATGGAATTTAAGTTCAGAAAAATGTCATGTTTATTCAGCTTTTGTATTTTTGCCCCTGTGTCCTCTGAGTAGTCCAGACCTAGAAATGAAAGAGCCTTTGACAGTTCCAGGTTTAGAATTTCTCAGCAGCAGAAATATCCAGACAGGCCATGAATTTCTTGTGATCAAATGGGTACTGTGGAACGGGCACTGGGACACTCAGAGAAATGATTCAGGTAAAGAGCAAATGATGCACAGAGGGGCTGCCAGTCTGTCTTACATCCCAGATCAAACGGGCTTGTGATATCCAGTGTTAGTGTGCCAAGTGTTTAGATATCACTTAAGCTCTTTTTGAGGACATGTTTCTACAAACACTTGGGTTTTATCCTATTTCTGTGCTATTGCTTGCCTAAAAACAAGGCAGCATCAAGTTTTTCATGCATTGCTCAGCGGCTTCCTCTGAAGAAGCAGCAATCCCAGGCAGTGTTGAATCTGCTTCTATTGGTTTAAATTCAGTAATATTTTTTCTGGGTTTCTAGTAGGGTATTCAAGCTGTGAAGCACAACTGGGACATCTAAAAGATAAGGACAAACCTTTCTTCTGTTGCATGCTTGTTCTAGTTTCAGCTGAGATAATTAATTTTCTTCTTACTAGCTAGTACAGTGCTGTGTTTTGGATGTAGTATGAGAACCAAGTTGATAACAAACTGATGGTTTCTTTGTTGCTTCTACTTCTTAGTCTAAATCAAGGACTTTTCGATTTTCCATGCTCTGCCAGCAAGCAGTGGCACAAGAAGCTGAGAGGGAGCATAGCCAGAAGAGCTCATCTGAAATAGTCAAAGGGTTGTTCCATACCCCAGAACATCATGCTCCATATATAAACTGGGGATATTGGCCTGGAGCCACCGATTGCTGCTTGGGGGTGGGTCAGTGGGTGGTGAGGAATTGTATTAAGTGTGATTTGTTTTTCTTGGGTTTTATTCCTTTCTCTCTCTCCCCTTTTCATTACTATTACTATTACTATTACTATTACTATTACTATTACTATTACTTATTACTTATTACTTATTACTTATTAATGTTACTTCTTCTTCTCCTTCTTCTCCTTATTATTATTACTACTACTACTACTATATTTTGCTTTATTTCAATCACTAAACTGTTCTTATCTCTACTCACGAGTTTTACCTTTTTTGGCCTCTTATCCCCATCCCAGCAGGGGAGGGAGGGAGAGGGATTTAGCAAATGGCTACCTGGTAGTTTGTGGCCAGCTGGAGTTAAACCATGACAGTGCTAAAACCAAATGCTTCTGAAAAGCACCAGCAAACTTGACATTTCTATGGGCAGGTAACTTGGCAAGTCCAGAGAGAGCAAATGATTTCTCGCTTTCAGCTGCTGAGCTGTGTTTTATATTTTGAGAAAACAGAAATAATTCCAGGCTTCCTCTACTGGGAGGAGCAGTCTGTATTTTCACAAGCCATTTGAGGCTTTGTTTCCCATAAACTTATTCCCCCTCAGCCCCATATATTCCCAAACTCACCAGCTTCTTCTTGCTTGCATAAAGACGGCGAAAAAATGAAGTTTCACTTCTTCTTAACTCTGTTATACGTGTGTTCAAGGACCACAGATATTGAATAATCTCTTCACTGATGTGATGTAAACATCCTTAGAAGAAAACTTAATTAACCCCAGTTGATTTTTAACCAAGTCAGTCTTCAGAGTAAGCACTTTTGAAGACTGCTCAACTGATCAATGATCAACTTGATAAACAGCCAAATGGAGTCTTGTTTGAAACTGAGCTGGGTTTGCAGCCAGAGACTGTCTGTTCTGATTTATACACTAGTATTTATAGCATATAATCTATGAAATGCAGCCATAATATTCATTCATAAATGTCAACAAGAATTAACAAAGCTGTTTCTACCATGTTAACTCTAGTGTTCAATAGTGTTTCCACACATTTTAGTTCCTGCTAAGTACCAGAGGGGAGACATGTCTCAAGTTGTAGCGAACAGCATCCTCTCATCCTGAAACTACTGGCTTTATGACCCCCAAAATAGTTGAATCTGTATCTTCTGTCCCCATGTCACAAATTCCAAATGTCTTTCTGCTAACTGAGAAGACTACATGACTTCTACAGTATCTTCCTCCCACCAGAGAGCCCTGGGAATTGCAGCATATTTATTTCTCATCTAAGCACCAGCTAATGAGGAGCTCGCCATTACCTCAGAAATCCCCTTCTGAAAAACATAACCTGGTGTTTGAAGATCTGGGCCATTTTATTAATTGTTGTGCTGCTGCAAAAGGATACCTTGTTGCTAATCACAGCCCATCTCTTGTAGTTTTAAACCTTAGGAACTGTCCCTCAGAGTTTACACTCACACTATTAGCTGTAAGTAAAAAACTTTTCGCTTCAGCAGGTCTAACCAGTTTAATAAAGAGCTTATGTTTGCTATAATGCAACTTCAGGCAGCAAACTTTAAACAGGTTTTTGTGTAAGTAACATTTAAGGCAAGTCAAGTCCTTATCCATGGGAATTACTTGGAACAAGATTTTTTAGCAAAAGAATATTTCACATACACATAAGTCCTATCTTGAAAACTTCTCTTTTCTCAAACATGTTTCCCCAAAAGCAATGCTAGCACAGCAACTGTAGTGCTGCTTAGAGGGTGGTTTCTTGATTTGGAAAAATATTGCAGCATCAGCAAGTAATACATGTGGATTTAAGCAGTTTCCAAAGAAGCAGATACATTCTGTTGAGTTTGGTCAGTGCCATCCTGGCCACAAACTGGATTCCACATTGTTTCCCATATGCTTGTGGGAAGTTCCCCATAGCCACATCTAGCCACAGCAGCCACCATAGGAGGGGAAGTTACAGGTAACATTGTCCTGTGCCCATCTGCCCTGTTACAAAGGGGTTTATCAAATAACAGCTGAGAGGGGAAGAACTGTTAATCCAGAAATGACAGTAAAAATAGATGAGGAAACATGCAAACTGTCCAGGTAATTACATGGGAGATACAATCTAGTCATCACCACTGTTTCCTATTGCACTTCCAGGATGTAAAGCCAAGAAGATTTACAAGACAAAACATTGTATTAATTTTGTCTATTTCCAGAAATTTTGAGTTCCATCACCTAGTGGCTTCATTACTTAAAAAGCAGAATAACCAAGTTTTTTCTCTTCAGTTCACTTATGGAGGTAAAGGTACATTATGTCAGTATGAAACATTGCATTCCCTGAATTTCTTAATGGTTTGGCAATAAATGGTATCATGACAAGAAATTGCTTTTCTACACAGAAGCCTGTTCTTCCTGTTCTGAGTATTGAAGAGAAACTCATCACCTGAATTAAATCTTCCTTTACTCATGTATGAAAGATGTAAGTGTTTCTTTCTGTGGCTCAAGTGGTTCCATCTGCTGTCATCCATGTCACAAGCATGGACAAGGCTACTCTTCTGCTGGGGGCTGATACATCTAGACTTGAGTAACACCATAATAAATTTTGTCTGACATTTCCCATGCTCAGTCCCCTGTCCAGTTGCACAGACTTCTGCCAAACATAGCCCAGAAGGCTACAGATTTTCCATCCATGCTTATGCAGGTTGAATTTCTGTGAATATTCAACAAAATCAGTTTGGCTGTCTCCAAGAGAGCACTGTGTGAGCCAACTGCCCTGCGTTCCTCCTGCTGCCAGTGGTAAACAGGGATTTTAGAAAGGGGAGTCATTAGGCCTCATTGAAAGCTATTGAATGCTTTTTTCTTGGAAAATATTTCCTTTTTGTTTGTGTATGCATGCATGGAGTGTCTGTGACTAACTTTACATCGAAGATGTCACTCTGCTAAATCCATGAAAATAACAGGAGAATGGGTCAGCTTCTTTCTTTCAGGGTCACATGTTGTTGTCCAAATAGTCAAAACTAACACTGCAGCTGAAACAAGCAGCCTGTCTGCTCTGTGAGATGTGTCAGTTATTCTCAAAGTACTGTTCTCACCCTCAGCTAATCTAGAATGATTAGGTCTGACCTGAATAGTCTAACTGAAGAGGGTCTGTGCGTGAAGCAGTAGATAAGAGAGTCATCTCCTAATGAATTTCAGGTAGCATATAAAATTACAGGTGATGACAGCATGCATGAAAATTGTATTCTGTGTTTTACTGATGCATGGGATTTGCTTTTAAGTTTGCAATAGAAAATGCTTTTTTAAAAGTATAAAAATTATGTCTTATAGTTAGATGTCAAACTAAATATGATGGTCTGATTTTAACCAAAATACATTTAAAAATACTCTGGAATTTGTGGAATTGTCTTACTAATACATAAATATCATTAAATTTGTCTCTCTGGGCACTTCTTTCAAAAGTGGGGGATAGGTCTTCCCTTAGAGCCTAAGGGGTGGTCAAAAGGGATGTAAAGGGGGAAGAGGGAGATCAGTCACAGGCTTCTGAATTGATTTTTTTTCACAAGGCTCTATTTAATGTGGTGGTGTCACACGTTACCCAAGATTTGAACTGATGGAGATGATCAAATCCATCTGCCAATGGATTTCACAGAACCACAGCAGCTTGGGAGACATCTCCAGAAGCCATCTGGACTAACTCTCTGCTCAAGCCAGAACACCTAGAACCCGTTGCCAGGACCGTGTCCAAAGGGCTTTTGAATACCTTCAAGGATGGAAACTCCATAACCTCCCCAGGCACCCTGTGCCAGTGCTTGGTCACCCTTGCAATAAAAAAGTGTTTTCTGGTGTTCAGAGGGAACTTCTCATGTTTTAGTCTGTGCCTGTTACCTCTGGTTTTGTCACTGGGCACCACTGAAGCCTGGTTCTGCCCCCTTTGTACCCTCCCCTCATGTATTTATATACATTAATAAGATACCCCTGAGCCTTCTTCTCTCCTGAACAGTCCCAGCTGCCTCAGCTTTCCTCATATGTGACGTGCTCCAGTCCCTTCATCATCTAAACAGCCTCACGTGTCTGAGTAATTTTGCTGTAGCTTTCCAAGGATCCTGCAAAATGTATGTCTTGTTTTGTTATTAATGTCACCATTTCTTATAACTGCCTCTGAGGCCACGAGTGCAACCACTAAGTAGCAGAATCAGGATTACATTCCACCAGCACCATAGGAACAGCCTGTTGAGTAAGATGTGTCTTAATCTGTTGACTACATTAAGCAAAACATTTACATGTGTCCATTTAGGATACAGCATTTTTACTTTACAGTGATAATCAATGTTTGGTGCAGTTGTAAGGTATGACTGAGAGAAGCCATTATCAGTAACATTCCCACTATCAACGGAATGCCTGCTTCTCTGGAGTGTTATCTGAAGAAGAAAGCACGTGTTGGCTTCATGAGATCCTGGGGTTTGGCTGCCTGGGCCCAGGGCCGAGGCAGTTCAGCTGGGACCATGGGGAGAGGCTCCCCGAGGCACAGAGGGGAGGCCATGGCCACAGCCGGCCCTGGTCTTGGGCCCTGGCAGAGCTTTGGCCATTGCCATGTCATGGTCCTGCCACAAGCTGGTTGTGGCCCCTGATCCAGGTGCAGAACACGCCTCCAGGCCAACATGGATGTTATCAGGTGCTTTATGATTCAGGCAAAACCAGAAACAGACATTGGTTTACTTGCAGGATAATGCATTTATTAGTTCAGCCTGCAAGGTCCTGTTACACAACAGGAGGATGTTTTGATGAAGTGCCTAAGCAAAAAGTCCATCCACGCGCACATTTTCCAAAGAAGCATTAGGACTCTGTGCCATTAATTCTGTATTTATGTTGCTTCTGTTTAGAACATATCTGACTAATTGCATTTATGATTGTACTCAGAGAAGGGGAGCCAGATGTTTTAGCAGTTTGTCCAAATGTTATATCACTTCAGGCTCTGCCTGGAAAAATTAATAGTTTTTCAAGTATTGTCCCAGAGTCACATTTATCTGATTACTGAATACGCATCCTGCTAATGGGATCCTTCCTCTGATAACAGTATTGAGAGTTTGGAGACTGAGGACACAGAATCATTAAAAATACCCCTATGTAGTTAACGATCTGAGATTAATTGCAAAGACCAAAGAATATTGTCACTAAAAGCCTTCTGTTAAACATAGACACAGATTTTTTTCAGAAGTAATTTATCTAAGTACAATTCAGATTTTGAGCAGAACATAATTTTTCAGGAGGAAGCGGCAGCTACAGGTCTCTTCAATCATGTTTGACAGCAGTTGATGAAGGGAAAAAAAATCCTTTTAAGCCTATTTAATCTAAATTGGCTGAACGCCAGATCCCAGAGGGTGAAAATCACTGGCACAGGGTGTAGCTGGAGGCCTGCCACTAGTGGGGTCCCCAAGGGTTCAATACCAGGCCCAGTATTGTTTAGTTATTCACCAAGGCTTGGATGAAGGAGCAGAGGCCTCCTCAGCAAGTTCACTCTAAACACAAAGCTGGGAGAAGTGGTCAATACGCCAGGGGGCTGTGCAGCCCTTCAGAGGGACCTGCACAGGTTGGAGAGATGGGCAGAGAGGAACTCTCTGAACTTCAACAAGGGCAAGTGCAGGCTCCTGCACCTGGGGAGGAACAACCCCCTGCACCAGGACAGGCTGGGGGTGACCTGCTGGAAAGCAGCTCTGTGGAGAAGGACCTGGGGGTCCTGGAGGACAAGAAGCTGTCCATGAGCCAGCAGCGTGCCCTGGGGTCCAAGAAGGTCACTGGGATCCTGGGCTGTATCAGGAAAAGCATTGCCAACTGCAAAGGCCTGTTTATCTGTTCCATTTATGATGTTTGGTAGTATAGAACAGGACTCAGGCCTTTCTCACTGCTCTTAAAGTACTGCAGGTTGTTTCTATGTTTTTGCAGTCCGTTCTGTTGCTTTGCCTTCTCCTCCAGCTGCTTGCTGCCTTCAGTACATCAAACATATCTCTGAGCTATTGTGTCATCTGTGTGGATTTTCCAGGCTATTTTTCTGGTCATATGTTCTATGTATTTATTTATCAGACACAAATGAAAGAGTAGTCAGTGCTCTGCCATTGCTGCCTTACCCCTGTGCTAATTCTAATTGCCCTGGCTGCAGCTGAAAATCCCTTTGCCGGAGCATTTTTTGAGATTAGGTTTCTCACTGTATTTCTGGAGGCTGGCAATGATCTTGTTTTTGTTGAAATATTCTGACCTTTGGGACATTTATGGCAGATTCACAGAAGCAGTCAAAAGCAAAACACATAGAAGAGATAGGAGAGAGATTTCACAGTACTGACAGAGCAGTGATTGCTTTGGCAAGAGAAAGCCAAAGAGCTGCAGTCAGCCAAAGCTGGTGCTTCAGTCTTTCAGACCTGTCTGTATAAAGGCTGAAATCAACTGGGTTCAGTCACAACTGTGCAACGTGGAGATCTATGAGAGATTGTCATACACCTAACATATCTAACATGTCTGACATACCTTTATCTACTCCTGCTGTGCAAAGCAGCCGTGTTAGATTACTGCTTTGACCTTGACATCAGTGCTGCAAGGTTCTCGTGTTTTTGCACAGGGAACAGCACAAATAACAAGTACAACAAATGTTTGTTTCTCTGCTTTGTGATTTGCCTGGCTGTTGGTCAGATTCTGCCACACCAGAACCACTCTGGATTTGAAATCCTTTCTGTGCCTTTCTGCATATGTATATGTATATGTGTATGTATATGTATATGTATACAGTTAACTGCTCCTCACTTCATTACCATATTTCCCTCCAAAATGTTTGGGCAAGGTCACAAGGATCTCTTCCCATACAGAACCATAAACTCAGAATGACTCAGGTAGTAAGGGACATGAACAAAGAAGTGGTTAGGAACAACCATCATGGATTTTCCACAGATACATGGTGGCTGACTAACCTGATTACCTTGAAGAATGAAAACACTGAGGAGAGAGAGTTTTTATGCACCTTGATTCCATAAAGACTTTCAGCAGTGTCCCAATGCATCCTTGTAGCCAAATTGATGCTAGATAGATTGAAAAAGATGACTATAAGCTGGGTGGAGTATTCACTGGACTGCCAGGCCTAACTGGTGATATCAGCTGTGCCAAGTCCATCTGGCAGTGAGTCAGTAGCAGCACCCTGCAGGCTCTTTATTAACAGCCTAGCCAACATCAAGTTAGGTGAGAGCATTTGGCACATCGAAAGGAAGGGCCACTATTCAGAGGGACAAGCAGCTTTACAGAATCTTCATTATTTCCAACCGTGGTGAATGCAAGGCCTTGTACCTGGGATGGCTTAGCCCCCCTGCACCTGTTCTACACGTGAGACAGGCGAAGCACCACAGCATCACAGTCCAGGGAGTGACTGGCTGCAGAGCAGTCTGGGCGGAAAGGACTGGGGGGTCCGGATGGACAGTGGACTGAACACGAGTTCACTGTGCACGCTGACAGCAACGAAAGCCAACAGCCAGCTGGGCAGGGACCTCTTGGCATCACACTGGTGTAACGTGCACCACCAGTACACCACACCTGGCTCATTACACCACATCTAGAACCCTGGTCCAGCTCTGGGCCCTCCACTGTGGGGAAGATACAGATAAGCCTGAGTGTGTTTGGCAAAAGGCCACCAAGACATTTAGGGCTGGTGCTCCAGAGCTAAGAGAGACCAAGGGAGCTTTTCTGGAGATCAGATGGTTTCAGGGGGACCTCATAGACCATGGATACTGCATGCACTGGAGATAACTACCAGAACTGCAAGGGACAACTCATCATAATTAGGGAGAAAAGGGGGTAATAATACAATACCCTATTCCCATATTAAGACACTATAAGCAAGGTTTCCTTCAGTGCCTTTGGGGAAAAGTCTGTATTTTCTCACTGGAACAAAAGCAGGGCAGGTATTAGGGTTATAAAAATTTAAAGTAGGAGAGCACATAAGGAACAAAAAAAATTCAAATAAGATAAAGATACGTTAGGGTTGTGGTTTTTTTTAATATTTTACTACTCTTGTTTATTTGGGTTTTCATAAAAATTGGTTAACTTGTAATAAAAAACATTTGCTTTACTGTATGCTTCACAATTGGTAACAATTAGTTAATTGTTAATATTTTTGAAGTCATAAGCAAAACACTAGGTTTTTAAAATTCAAAACATCAGACTTTTAAAAAGATGCCTGTATTTATAAACATTTGGTAATATTAAAAAGATAATTATCTATTAACAATAGAATATGACAAAAATGCAGATCAGCATATGCAACTTTATGTGTATATTTACTGTTTAGAGGCGCAAATTTACAATTTTCATCAAAACTTGAATACAGTTAAAAAAATGCAATGTGCAATAAAAATGTGTAGGAATGTACCTACTTATTTCCAGTTAAAACTATTGAAAATTAAGGTAATAGACATTGAAAGTAAAAAGTCAAACAATTGACTGAAATTAACACAGCTAGCAGAATAATGACAGAGGAACCTGGTGTGGGTTTTTCTGAGTCAATGCGGAAGAGTACATTCAGAATCACCAGATGTTCTACCCTGTCTGCAATGACAGACATATTCTTAGATGCTGCAAAAGGTCTGAGTATTGTCAAAGGTACACAATACCTGATTGGGAAGACTCCTCTAGCAAGGTATCGTTTTCTGCATTTTCCACCGCAGCATTCTTCTTT
>VZTG01009093.1:0-13131 GCA_013397845.1 Melanocharis versteri
GTGTGTTAGGATGTCCCATCTCTGCAGAGTGTGACGGGACGCCTCCATCACACGGGGTTGTGCTGTGCCCTCGATTGCTGGAGAGCCCGTAGCCGACCTTCCTAGGCAGCACATTGGCTGCGTTCCCGGCAATCGCCCTGGCAGCAGGAGGTCGCCTCCGGCTCTGGAGGCCAAGGCTAAAATTCAAGGGTGGCTCTTGACAGGCAGGTGATTTGCCCATGCTGAAACTTGAAAAACGAGACACGAGAAAGGCCTAGAAGCATAGAGTGGTTTGAGTTGGGATGTCCTGAAAGAAGGGAGATGTCCTCTTGGATTGGGGCTTTCTTTCCTTTGCCCACCCTCCCAATGGCAATTGGAGCTTTCCTCAGCAGGCTCTGGCAGCGCCTTCTCCCCCAGTGTGGGGCTCTGCCTCCTGCCCAAACCCTTTCACGGTTTCTTGCCCTCCCTTCACGCAAACCGGGGGATCGGCCGAGCACGCCTGCCTGTTTTCCCCCAGCCCCCATCAGCACTCCTTGCCGAAACCCTCCTGCATCCTAAGGTGCACATATGCTAACTGCTCCCAATGGCACAAACCAAGACCCGTTTCAGTTCCAAAGTTTCACTGATTGCTCATTGCTGCAGCAGCACTGCCCAGAGAGAAGTGCACCAAAGCCAACCTGAGTTGAAAAAGGAAATGTATTACAGCTTGTTGTACCCGCGCTTCTTTCATACAATTAACAAGTTCTGGTCCAAGCTTACTGCACATAGTTACATCTCTGCTGACTCCATGGCAAGTGACAAAGATCCCTACCAGTTCACACCAGCTCATGACTGACAGGTTCCAAAGTGGTGCCTGTACAGATCCAGGTATGGAGGGAGAGTGACAAACATCCCTGGCCCTCTCTAAAAACCCACAGAATTAGAAGGAAACTCTACAACGTGACGCAGGTTTACACAGAAATTCCTACATAGAACTGTACAACATGACACAGGTTTACTTAGGAACTGACAGATAAACAGAACAATCTGTGTTGTGTAAATAGATTGACTTCTGTACAAAAATGGCTCTACACAACGTGAAGCGATACAGAACTATACAATGAGCAAAGTACCCAGCTACACCTCCCTAGCCCTGGAACTAAAGACACAGAGCTGGAGAGCTCTACCACTCCATCCATACTCAGGTGGAACTGGAGACAGACACAGACATAACTAGACACAGGCACAGTGATAAGCCGGTGCACACAGGGGTAGGACAAGATACAGAGGGAACGCGGCCAGCCCCTTTCCCCCGCTCCCCCTCGGTGGCTTGGTCCCGCGCAGAGCGGCCCTTCTGGAAACGCAGAGCAGACGGAGATCTGGAAGCAAAGGGAACACTGAGTCACTTGCAGCGTGCCCTCTGCCCCGCCACAGCCTCAGCACACCCACAGCCTCCCCAGTCCCTCCAAAGCCTCCCAGCCCATCAGCCCCCCAGTGCTGCCACGGCCCCGAGCATCCCCAGTGCCCGGAGCCCCGCCAGCCCTGTCAGCCCGCGCCTCTTCCCTGTCCCCTCAGCCCCTGCCATCGCCCTCAGCTCCCCCAGAGCCCTCAGCTGCGCTGCTTCCCCTCAGCCCCCACTGCCTCAGCGTCCTCTCAGTGCCACCAGCAGCACCTCAGCAGCACGGTGCCTCCAGCGGCGCTGTCCCCCCTGGGGCAGCGCCGGTGCCCTCAGCCTCACCGGCCCTTCAGCGGCTCCCGGTGCCTTGAGCCCCGCGGCCCCTGAGGGGGACGGTGCCCGCTGCCACCGGCGCTTCCTGCCGCTCCCGTCAGGTGCGGCCAGCCGGGACCTGGGGCTGAAAGTGCTGCTCGGCCCGGCCCGGCTGCCAGCCCGCACCCCAGCAGGGCCGGAGGGGACAGAGCTGGCACAGCAGGCAAGGCAAGAGGTCAAATCACCCACTTCTCCTGAGCGGTTTAATACGAATGAACCTTATTGAGACAAATAGCCACATGATTTTCATGACTTTTAAGGCTCCATTTTAAGTCCAGCTGCACTGTACCTATATGTGTATCTGGACGAGTAGAAGTCAAAAACATTATTGTTCAAACTTATTGACCTGGTTCTATGTACTGTCTTTCAGGTACCGGAACATCTTCTTACAAAGCTGATGAAGCTCTGCCTTTTCTGCACCTTCTCCATTTGTATGAGTTTCTGATGTGTTTCAGTCACCTGTCAAGAGGGATAAATTAACCATCCTGTCACTCTTTAAAGAACTGGAGGTCTGATGCAAGTTTTCCAACTACTGTCAACATTACCACATTAGGCTGGACAATGTATTAATATTTAAAGTAACAAGCCATATTTACCTGCTTTCCAGCTGAGCAAAAGCAAGTCCCAGGGCATTGTGTGGGACTTGTCCACTTTCCAAGGTATGGTACATAAGTGAGGTGATCTCATGAGTAGAACTTCTGACTCTGGCTCTTGCATGAAATCAACAGTTAAAGTACACCCATACAGCCCTTGGATAAACCCTGAAGAAAAAATGAAAGCCTCATTCGACATCCAGCACTATGAATAGAAAGAGAAGAGTAGGAGCAGCCCATGTTGAAATTCCAGTGTGGAAAAATCAACAGAGCTGAAAAAGAGAAAACAGGACCCTCGATAACTGCATTTAACAGCTCCACCTCGTGGTAAACTGATTATTTCTGCAAGGCCATGCTGACAGGGACTTGGAGAGTGCTGGGTGGGTCAAAGCTAGGGCTGCCCTGGGGCTACTTTGCCTGTCCTCGTGATCCGCATGGAAGGCAGTACACAAGGCACAGGCAATGGAATTCGGGTTGTGTGGGAATCCCACCTTCTCCTCTGGCATGAAGCTTCAGGGTCAGCCTAGGAAGGGATCGCCACACCTGTGAGGGCTAGTCAGGCTTCTAGAACTGGCCAAGTGAGGCAAAGGACGCCTGACTCACATATACTGTGTGTAAATGTGCACTTGGGACCATGCTTAACTTCTAGGAATTAAAAAGAATGATGTTGCACCCTCTCAGCCTACAGAATAATGTTCTTTGTCATGTCCTGTCAGTTTAATGGATTGTCCAAGTCTTACACAGCAGAAAAGAAAGGACTATAGTCAAAATCAGTTCTTCCTGGTTGTGGTCCATGAGGAGAACTGAAGTGGTCTGTGGCACAAAAACTTGGGGATTTTGTGATGAAAAATAGGTAGTTCTGATCGAAAGGAAATTTCTTCTTAGAACAGAGACAGTACTCAACCTACTTCTAAATATTTATTTTCTTGTTGATATAGTTCCACAAGCTTCTTACATACATAATTTCTGTTTGTCATCACCAGAAAAGAGGAAGAAAATCCCATGCAAACATGCTAAGTTTTCCAGAAAATACAAAAATGGCTTTCAAATTCTAACCAATAATTATTAGTAGGTTCAACTGCCAAACAAGTGCTACTGATTACCCTGAAAGTTTTGCTCATTGCTGCTGTAACTGACCAAAAAGGAAAAAATTACTTTAAGGGGTTGTATTTTTCTTTCTGAAAAAAATTGAAATTAAGGAAACAAATTGAACAGTCCAGTCAGTTACAGTGACAACTGAGAGTCAGATTTGTTTAGAACTGTCCCTCTATGAAAAGGATGATATATAATCTATGATCTTAAAGCAGAAAAAACCAAGGCTACTAATTAATGCAGATAATGAACTAACAGAGCTAAATGCTTAAAGGCACTGAGTTTAGTCAGAGGACAGAGGATGACACAGAATTCTCTAAACTACTAACCTCAAGTACAATTATTCCAGTATTTGCCCTATCAAAATAGACAGGATCAAGAAACTTTATACAGTTACAGCATCCTGACACACCAATGTGACAAGGCTTTTTTAAAAATAATGCCTAATCTGTGTACCAGCAATGGTATCCACTGAATTAGAAATCCTAAGAGTGAATTTTGGTATTCAATATCCTTTGCCTTACATAGAGTTCCAAGAGCTCTTGATCTGCTAAGTCCCCTTTGACATCTGTTTGGTTGGATGGTTGGACTTCTCATAGGAATTTGATCATTACCTTACTATATGAATAATAATAATAAAAAAAAAAAAAGTAAGATTTAGTGTTAGAGGTAACATGTCATGAGAACAAATTCTGTCTACAAAACTTATTCCATTGCCTTCTATGAAGTCAAGTGTTAATGTGGTAATCTCTGAGCAGAATCTACCTTGATACTTCTGCACAGCCTTCTGAGTCCTCTTATTTCAAGTGAAAAGCTTTCCTTGCTTCCTGAGCTAATTACCAACAACTATGTGAAACCTGCATATATTACATAATCATGCCTGCACAACAGACAATATACAAAGCACATTAAGTCTAAATACCAAGATCCAAGCATCACACTGTTTTGTATAGTAAAAAAAAAAATTTGACTGAGTTAAGATATTGGGCCTCACACACTGATTGACCCAGGCTTTTATTAGTTATAAAAAATACTACAGTTCCAGATAAGCTCAGCTAAAAGGATACAGTAACCAGCAGCTATGCTTTTACGAATTTCTAGTAGCTTATTACAGTGATTTATTCATAAATTTCTATCAATAAATCCAATATCTATCAAGACAGGTAGCGAAGATTTTTTTTACATTCCCAAATACTTAGTATACCCCCTTGTGAACAGCTAAAACCAGCAAATCTTTTGCCATTTTCTCACCACTCCTCTCTCTGTTCACCCAGCATACTGGACCTGCTTTACTCACAGGAAAGGGAAAGCCTTGGTTTCTCTGCCTCACCCGAGCCCTCCTTACTGTGGAATCCAACATGAGCTCCATGCTATTACTTCAAAGACAGATTAACCATTTTGATTACATGACTAGTAGAGAGCAAGAAGTGTTGCGTACTGTTGAAACTACCAGTTGTTCTGGAAAAATAAAATGCTTCAATTCCTGCAGGCTGTTCAAAGGTCTGGGTTTTCATTTGACAGTGCGCCTGCTTCAGTGGTGGGTGGTGCTCCCTCTGGAAGACTCTCACCTGTTTACACAAGTGTGACAAAGTTTCCTTCTCAGTGAAGAAGACTGGGCCGTGTCTGCCCTCCAGAGCAGTGACCTGTGGTTTGAACAGCCTGGTTACTGCTGCTGTGTCACATCAGGTTCCATGCTTCTCACAGTGCTTTCTGGTGGGATGTGCTGATTGTCAATTCAGCTCCTAAATTGCTTCTTGAGGTTAACTAAGTGATGACAGGCTCTGCTTGCAAGGCAGCCTGAGTTCCTGGATGACATCTGCTTGCTAGTGCTGCTCAGAATTAGGGAACTGCCTCAGGTCCCTCAAAACCAGCAAGTCCTACACAGTTCTTGCAGAGTGGGTCTCCAGAAATAGCTGCAGATTTTTCATAATCTCAGCCTGTTCAAGAAGCTTCTTTCACTGAATAGACATGTTGCCTGCCCAGTAACCAAAGTGGTCTACAGCTGTTCAAACAAGCCGTATCTGCGTTGGAGAAACTTGTGAGCACGCGGTTGACAGGATGACATGTAAGTTGCGTACATTCTCATAAGAAATTTCAGCTCCAAGTCCCTTTTTCAAGCTCCTGCAGATTACAGATTTATTTCCAGTTTGTCCTACTGAATGCTTGTTCCAGTTGTCAGTTATAGTAGTGTACCAATTAGTCTTTTGACAAACTCGGGTACGAACTGATTCCAGCTGCTGGGATGCCATGGTTAGCTCTGCTGGTGCCGAATGGAATTATTTTCTCTACAATGCTGTGTTATCCAAGAACATTTGCTGCCAAAAATCAAATGGAGGAAATTTTTTCTTCCGAGTGCATTCCCTGGTATGAACTCTAAAGGATAAAGAAAATTGCATTAACTATGAACTAATGAGTGATGGAAGGGTGGCTAGTGAGGTAATGAAGTGCTTGTGCTGTAAGGCTAAAATATTTGTAACAGTGTCATTGTAACTGTAATACTAAAACATCTCAGAAATTTACAAGAGTTATTTTCTACTGTGGAGCACAATTTTAGTGTGCTTAACTGTTTTCTGGGTTCTCTATGAGACCTTACAAAGTCTAATTTGTAGCAGCATCCTTTGTAAATTCTCGCTTGGATAGTTAGTGCCTACCCTTGGGGAATTGTATGTAATGGAAACAATAGCAACACAGACTGTAAAATTTTCGGGTTTGCTCTCCTTAATTTTTGGTGGAGAGGGGCACTTTGTACTCTCACAGATTAATACAGAAAATTCAAGTAGTAAAAACTGAAGTATAGATTTGGAAACATATCTCCTAATCTACAAAAAGAGCAGAGTATGAAATTGATAGGAAGGCTTACATTGACTGATCTGTGCTCTGGAAAACATGAAGACAGAAAGAAACTCATGCACATGATGCTATGTTTAATGTCTAATGTTTAATATAGGAGAATGTTGTGTTAAATACAGCTTTTCTTCAAAATGGTTATTTTAAAAATAGATACAGACTTTTAAAAACAGATACAGACTAAAAAAAAATAAGGAAAAAAGCACATTTCTTATTTAAAAAACATTGCAGATTTCAGTGGGAGAATAGTCTTCCTTCAAGTGTTGTGCCAGTGTTTATCTGACAGCATCTCTCACAAGGGTTCAGTCTCTCAGATGTTGTAGAACAGGACTGATCATAATGAGAGCATTTTAGCTCCAACAGGATAATTGGAAATTGGATTTTTCTTTCCGTTGCGTCCTTTGGGATCTTCTACAATTGAGCTATTGGATGTTTTGGCAGATAATTGTGATGGTAATGCTGGTGGTATAATAATAATAATAATGAGGATGATCATAAGTATTTCTTGCAGTTGAATAGCAGCCTGAGACAGTTATTTGGGAGGATTTTTATTAAAAGTCCCAGCATATGCCCAGAACAAACCCATTATCCACCTTGTGTGGAGCTGATAATGGGAAAAATGATGTTATTCTCACTTCTATTCAAATTACTCACCTTAGGCAAGCAGGGAAGAGACTTTTTTCTGGTCTGATTTATTTAGGTTTTTTTATTCCTAAAGACTTTGCAACACTTTCCACAATAATCAACCACCATATTCCCTTGAGTTGGGTAGAAAAATTACCTGAACTCCTCCATGCAAACAGTGTGTTGATGAATTTGAATAGAGAATAGAAGATAAAAAGAATAGGATAGGATAGGATAGGATAGGATAGGATAGGATAGGATAGGATAGGATAGGATAGGATAGGATAGGATAGGATAGGATGGGATGGGATNGAAGAGGTCAGCACCTCCCTCTCCACTTGCCCCAGACAATGGTCAGTTTGTGAAGTTCCACATGGACAATTTTTCTACCAAAACGCTTTCTTTGAGCAGGGGTGGCAGGATGCTTCCAATATTTAGTACATCTCTACTTCAGGACAAAGGTGGAGTGAAAGAAGACATGTGGAAGCATCATCAGAGGAGAAGAGACAGGGATGGTGATTCTGGGAAGAAGCAGATGTGGACCAGAGGTCTCCTCTTTGCTTATACCCTGTCCCCTCACGTTCTCCTAAAGCCCCATAGTTACAGTACCAGGAAGGCTTTTTGCTGATATTAAACAGAAGGAAATTATTGCTATACTTAGCTGTTTTTTTTTTTTTCAGTACTGATCTGAAGTTCATGGTTTAGAACAGTCTGCATGGTGCTTGTTATAAGTGATGCTTTGTGTAATCATTCCGTCTGAGGTGTATTGTGAATATGTGAACTTCAGATATGAAGTAGCAAGACACAACAGAAATCTCTCTTCTGTTAACCTCTTCTGTTAACCTCTTCTGTGCTGCTGTAGCTTTTCAGTGTTTTCAGAGTACAGAAAACTCTTGTTATATGGAAAGCTAACAAATAATACTTATAATGAAGTAAATTCCAAAGATGTAGGTTTTTTTAATTCTGTCTCATGTGGTCTCTCCAGGTGCCACTATCTACCATAAAAATGTAAATGGTTTACAACAGCATTCACTGCATTAGCATTCTCTGCTGCTGAAGAACTGAATATTAGGCTTGAAAATAAAATATGCTTCGTTAAAACAAAAAAAAACCAACTTATGGGATTTATGCAACTCATGGCCTTTTGTTTTACAGACTTGTAAAATCTCTGTGTGCAATAAAACCAGAAATACTTGGAAACAAGGACATGCAAATAAAGGCTGAGAGATGTGAATGTCATTGTAATAGAGTTGTGGTTCTTTTCGTCTAGGAATGGTGAGAAGTTTGTGGGGATAGGGAGAGCATGGGGGGAAAACATTTGCAAAAAGCAAAATCTAGCTTGGACATGAAAGAAAATTTGCTAGCTGCTAATAGCTGGGTTAGATGTGTCTTGGGAAGCAGGGGTTCATTTTTTTCAAGTCATAGAGAGAGTTATAACATCTCTGTTAAATTTTTTCATCCTTAATCCAGTTAGAATAAGTAAACTCCGTAGGTTGCTGAGGTCCTTTCCACTACTACTTACACCTTCCCAGTATGTGAACCACCATTTACTGATGAATGCCACCATTTACTGACCATTTGCTGATTCTGCTGGAGTGTAACTGTGTTTTGAAAATAACACGGATAATTCTCTCTTTTGAGTGCATCAATGAAGAACTCTAATTAAATTGTAAGTCTGCTGGGGAGGGAATACAGAACAGAGTACCAACACAATATGCTTGTGAAATCTTGTGTGGTTGAGCAGATGGACCTCTGCATTTTGCACAAGCTGGCACTTTTTTAGGGCATGTGGCTTCTTTCATAGCCCTGAATTACCACGACAGGATTATCTTACTCTTCTTCATAACTAAATGGATTGACGCCTGTGAAAACAAAGAGAAGAGTATGGTAAAATTGATCTAATGTACTGAATTCTTTTCATCAAGGTGTCAAGACCTGTCATGCACTGTCCTGAAGACCTTTCCAGACTAGATGAATTTCCATATTGTTCTCTAGTCTCACATAATGCCCAATCTTTATGGTTTATAGTGATGCTACAGTTAATGAGGTGCTATGCCAATATTTCTGTACTTTCTCTAGAGTAAAATTCTAGGAGATTATTCTGCAGTACCTCTTTAAAAAAGATGTGAGCTAATAAAGCACATATTTCTGGCTCCTGGGCTTTGCTTCCAGCTGATTTTTATGACTTTCAAAATAACTTGATACCTGTGGAAGCAGAGGGAGAACATGGAGGAGGTAGCAGTGCTGTGTAGCAGATTAGCATCTGGTGTTTCTTGGACCACAGATTGAAAACTGTAAATTTATGGTAAAAGGTTTTAAATTACATCTGATTTTTTTTTGTTTAGGTTTGTTTGTTTGCTTGTTTGTTTGTTTTGTTGTTGTTGTTGTTTGATGTATTAAATTTAGTTGCTGAAGTATTGTAATTTCTTCTTACCTTTTGGTAACTTATGAAACTATTACAATGCCCAAGGGGTTGCAGAAGTGCATCCAGTAGATTATTACTCACTCTACACCAAGAATTGCACAGGAGAATTCTCAGTGCAAGAAGTGAGAAAACTGAAAGTATTTTATTATGCTGTACGTGCAGGGACAGATGGCATGCTGGGTAGGTAGTATTCTGATTTTTTAAAGAAAACACTGATAGGCTGGTCTTTGGGGAGGGGAGAAGGCCTGGGAATAGATCATATGGATGTTGCTTACCCAGTCTATAAGACAAATAACTGGGTAGGTTTTGAAGCTTTTGAAAGATGAAGTCAGAGCACTCTGAAAAGTAATCACAAGAAGCAACCAGAGGCCCAGTAACTGCAGTAAAACATGGCATAACCCACAAATGAGAGGAACTAAGGAACTACCTTAGGAACTAACTATGGAACTAACAAGAGGTCCAAGTGTTGACTGAAATTACGGAAATAGTTGTGAAAGGGGCAGAGTGGCAAAGCAGAGCTGGAGAGACAGAAAAATTTTAGGGCATGGATGACGTGGCTGTTGTGCATTGGCTAAACAGTAAGGTTACTCTTGAAGTCTTCCTTAGCAGCATATTATTGACAGTTTAGAAGAAATAATTAATTGGGCATTCAGAATTCATCCTAGTTCACAGTCTTCTTACGTAAAAATGATAATCCATATTGGTCTTAATTTACAGTACTTTTATTTCTTGATTTCAAAGAACAAGAATTTCCTTGCATTCTAATATGAGATTCTTGAATTTAAAAAGCCAATGTTTTTTCAGCAATGTTAGAATGATAAAATAATTTAAAAGACACTTTATTACTCTTCCACAATTTATGAAAAAATAAAAAAAAGAGGTCCTAACAGGAACAGAGGGCTTCTATAGGGATGTAGGCATAGGAAGGAGAAACTTCCACTGATTATATATAAAGTGGATACTGTCAGAAGTCCTTCACCCTGAATGTAGTGTCAGGCCTTCTGATGTTCTGTTTTGCTGCTGTTGAAATCACTGTTAATAGTTACGCTAAAAATGACACAAAAGTGATGACAACAGCATTTCCTATGGTGCATCCTTGCATTTTGACATTTTTTATGGTTGTTGTTCACTCCCCTCCACATTTCATTGGAAGCCAGACCTGTGCATCTCCTTGGTGAGTGTACATTAATCTGGGCTGAAGGCTTTGGGCTCTGCCTTCCGTGGCACAAAGGGGAATTTCCAACCCTCTGGGATTGGAAACCAGGGTTCCCTGGGGTTTGCATGCTCCCTCACCGGTACAGAAGTTGGAAGGAATATTTTGAATGTATCTTTTTCTTGTGGCAGGTGATATTTTTTCAGCTCTGTGGGATACTGGGCTTTTTACAAAAACAATTTCCTTATTACTATTACTGTCATCAACACAACTACAGGGAATGATTAGATACAGAATTATTTGTTGTTAAAAAAAGATGGTTTAGATACAAATAATCGTTGCTAGCTGTCATGCCTAACAGTTTAGTATAGAAATGATAGTGCAAATGCATCCAGGAAAAATATTAAACCTGAAAAGATGGCAGGTTCATTAGCTTATCAAAGAAACTTCCATTATGAAGGGTTATGTGGAAGAAATGTGATAAAGACTCTGTATGGGAAAAGCACCATTTATCTGGGCAAACATGATGATATGTAATAATATAATAATAAGATATGATAATTGTATAGTTCTTACCTCCTTGAATATGCAGGCAATCATTATGAGACAGAGAATCAAACAAATAAGACTGATGTTAAATTATCTAAACGTACATGGAAATTACTGTTAATTGTGAATTTTTGAACTGACCTGTGATAAAACATGTTGGAGATGAATCTTATTGAAGCTTGTTGGGGATGAATCTTATTGAAGCTAAACATTAGATGAAGTCACTGCTGAAGGTCCATCTGGGATCTTTCAAGCTACTGCTCAGGAAAACATTCTTTGCAATACAGACTGCAAAACTTTTTCAAAACTCTCGTGTGTAAACCGCAGTTTCTGGAGAGAACAGGGAGCAGGAGATAAAACTGCAGTTCTAGCAATAAAAGCCAGTGAAAAATGCTTTTCTGTATTGTTTTACATTGATTTTCTAAAAGTAGAACAAAAGATTTATCTCCTTGTCTCTTCTCAAATATTTGAACCAGTTATCCAGTTGAAAATAGGATATAAAATCTGAGTAGCTTTGTCTTCCAATTATTTATATCAAATACTTGCATATATAATGAGTTTTAAAACTCTTGTTTTTAATTTTGGGCCTTTTTCCCAAATAATATAATTGGTCTGCAAGAATTCATTGTAGTGCTGTTTGCTATTTTTTTTTTGGGAAGTAATTGAGTGTGAGAGCATGCACTCTTTTCTTGTTAAGCATGAGAAAATGCACCCTGGGAGAGCTACCAGTGCTCCTGAAGATAGGCTAAAATCCAAAGGAGTTTTGATTAGCTGGAAAAAATATCTGAAGTCAATCGGGTAAAATAATCATGGACTAGTTAGAAGACAAAATAAAAGGGAAAGGGAAAAACACTAAAATGGTGAACAAAAAACCGTCTAGGCCGCATTTTTGCAGTTCAAAAAAAGTGCAATATGCCTAGAAATTTTAGAGAATTTGAAACCTAGTATTAGCAAAACAAATGATGTGGTGAAAAAGGAAATGAGTGAGGTGTGATTATGATTTAAAGGAGTGCTGTTTGTAAGACGCAAGAGGCAACTGTTTTATTAACTGCAGTGAATGCTCAGGGTATTGACTCTGCTTTGAGACTTTATCTTTTAAGAAGGTACATAAACAGATGAGAGCATTTGGAGGAAAATAATGTAAATAAGGGACCTGTGAATTGTATTAGGTATCAGCTGTCAGAGAAACCTTGATGAGTCCTCTGCAGTGACTAAGGCTTCACAGCGTGGAAAATGCTGCCACCAAGAGCAGGAAAAAGAAATTATTTTGGTTTTCAGGCAGGCCTGTTCTGATGAGCAATTTGGAGGGAAAAAAGTGAAGAACTGCAAGTGTTTAAACATGAAAACGGCCTGCCAAGCTGTCTAAACTCTGCCACTGGAATTGATTACATTCAAAATATTTGTCAGGAACGGCCAAAGTAGATGTGATCCTGCACGAGACGGGGGGGGGGGCGGGCACAGGGGCCTTGGGGATATTCTTTACAGCCCCTTTCTGTCTATGCAGGGTGGTTTAGGCTTCACCATTATCACTTAAAAAGCGGCCACCGAGCTTTTGGTGTCACCTGCTTTGGTTTGTCAATCATTTTTGTACACATGAGCTGTCATCAGCGTACTGGGGGTTTTGATAACACATATGCTATCAGCTGCAAACATTGCAGGTTGCTCATGCCTGGTCCCACAGAAACAGAGCTCTCACATCACAGAAAGGTGTGGGTTTGGCTTTATTTGCAATGTCAAAATGACGAAAAAAGAAAAAAATCAGCTGGTTCAGTGAGTGCAGTGAAAATCTCGTGAACAGCATCAGAGCTAAATGAGGAGGATAGAGTCTCAGAGCAACATTCCTTCATTGCTCTGCCTTAAAACATGCCAGACAGGAATAAATATGTTTTAGAAGTGTTTTAGAAGTGTTTTAGAAGAACAGTGTTTTAGAAGCCTTTTGCCACAAGCAGGGGTGGTTTTAGACATATACATCCCATTGCAGTGTGCCTGCTGCAGTCCCTTACTCAGTCTGCGGGGCTCATTAATTAACTAATGCAAGAATTGCACCAGCCTGCTTGAAATGAAGTGGTCACATCCACACTGTTCTAGGGGGTTTAAACAGCAGCAGCCACAAAAAAAAAAA